>OX438746.1:23772680-24372680 GCA_949316235.1 Oegoconia quadripuncta | reverse complement strand
GCCGACTATACTGAGAGATGTGGGGCTCTTTTCATACGTAGATTTCTTGACTCCACAAATACTTAGTATCCCTATACTTTTTGAGCCATGTTTTTATAAACACACTCGGTTAGCGTCACCAGTCCACGGTAACAGTGTTCTCAGAGGTGTTCCTCAACTTCCAATCGGGCTCGCTTCCGGTGTTATGCGTGTTTCGGCGAATTTCGCCTCAGTCGCCATGAGATCGCCTTAATGTTCTAATCTAAATAATCTAAAAGTTACAGTACGATTTTCCCAGTCTTCATCACACAGAGTTGACAGACGACGTGGCGTGGGTGTGGCATAGCCATTAGCTATCTCCGCCACATCCGTGCATTTCTGTATAAACCTTTAACTGAGGTTGTCTGGAAGAAATCGCTATCAGCGATAAGAACGCCTTTGTACACTTTTATCATTTATGTTAAATATTCTTTATATTTTAGTTTGTGTGCAATAAAGGATTTAATAATAATAAACCGCACTATAGGTTGTGTCACACACGACTTTGCTGTATTTTAGAGCGGTGGGGGAAAATAGGGAAGGGGCAATCTCTGATGTTTTTTTTATTATGTTTTAAGTTTAAATTGGGAGAAGCCACTGACTCCTGAGATACAGGTTTATTTAACCTAGTTTAGGTGTCAGAGTCTTCATAGGATCTTGTAACAATTTAGTATGTCAATAAAGAGATTTATTATTATTATTTATATTTAGCTTATATCTTTCATAAACATATCGCTTCGTATGAGGGAGTAATTTTAGTTCAATCCCCTGGTGCTTAGGGAACTGGATGCGCTGGCTCCACTACTAGCGGGTCGGCGGACTCGTTCGCGCGGTCCGTATCGCGCTACGGGCTGCGGTTCACGGCCGCACTGCTCTCCGTTCTGGCCATCATCGACCGAATGCCGAGGGACAACAACAACAAGCTACTCAACATATCCGCCAGGTATTTTATACTGAGGGTCATGTATTTGGTAAGGTGGGTGGTACGTCAGTGGCCGCATGCCCAGGGGCAGCAATAACAAGTAAATTCATTAAGTATTAAGGTTAAGGGTTAGAAGAAGAATACATAAAGTTACAACCTTTATCCCAAATGTGGTTGGTCAGAGATTATCATCATCAGCCCGTAAACATCCCACTGCAGAGATATAGGCCTTCCCTCGTATAATGAGGGGTATGGGCCATAGGCCACCACGCTGGGCCAGTGCGGGTTGGGGACTTCACATACCTTCGAATTTTTATTTCTCAGGCATGCAGGTTTCCTCACGATGTTTTCTTCAACGTTTAAGAGCAGTCGGATAAATTTAAGTAATTAAATTAAATTTAAAAACTCATTGGTACATAGCCTGCCTGGGAATCGAACCCGGACCTCCCAAATTGAGCGATCGCGTCTTAACCGCTGAGCCACCGACGCTGTTTGGTCGACGGTCAGTGATATGTGTTGCAAATACTAAAAGATTAATGCTTGAAACAACATCCAGTGTTCACTTTCGAAATGTACTGAAAAACACACGTGACAGAGGGTGGGTTTGTCGTTGTCACACAAATTGTTAATTTATGTATATTTATTAAAATAAATATTTTCATAAACTTGCCTTTTCCCGATATAACACTTTATAAAAAATACTCACTAGTAGTTCCCGGGGGATTAACAAATTGCCGCGATTAAGTTATTCCATGCAAGCTAGTGAGTTAGAATATAATATTTTTACACTGTAAACTGTGTTTTTTTTTTAAATAAAAACGTGCAAGTCTATATATGTCTTTTGGTGGAATGCCCTTTAGTCGCCTTTTCCCGACCTTCGCCTACCCACGGGAAGAGATGGGCTAGCTCTATTCTTTTTACGTGCCGAAACCACACAGCACA
Source organism: Oegoconia quadripuncta (assembly GCA_949316235.1). Taxonomy (NCBI): domain Eukaryota; kingdom Metazoa; phylum Arthropoda; class Insecta; order Lepidoptera; family Autostichidae; genus Oegoconia; species Oegoconia quadripuncta. Next base: position 24,370,798 of record OX438746.1, on the reverse strand, counting down.
AACTGCGCTAATAACGGTGCACCCTACTAATTGCATCTCTTTCGAACCCACTTACATGTTTGTAAGGGACTATAAGGCGTGTCCCAATTTATCCTCTTCCCTCCCATTGTTTCAAATGAATCTTTACTCTTTGAAGCTAAGTTCGTCTGTATTGTAACCTTTTGGATAGGCAAAGAGAGAAAGGACACAAATCCCATGCAGCAAAAGTGATCTTTATAAATAAATCTTTCGATAGCATAGCATTTATATAATTTTTGTGGAAGCTGGCCTTGAAAATGTCTCATTATTTAAAAAGTCACATTATGGTGATTGCAAAAAGTTGACTTTGGACAGTTTTCTTCTTTCAGAAACTACATTTTACAAGAAAATCTTATAAATTAACCTTTACTTAATTCTGTTACCGATTGTACATATTTCAAACAAAATTATGTAATCTGACCCACAGATTGAAGTTCAACACTTACTACGAGAAACAATTGGAGAAGTTCTGTGCGGATGATAAGTTACTGGACGGCGATAGGAAGCCGGCATCTGGCTCCTAGCAGAGGGCCGCGCGGCGCACGCGACTCGTCACCGCCGTGTGAGTGTGCACCAATAGGGACACGCCATTCCAACTGGACTATAACGTATTGTCTTTGTGAACCTTCAAAATTGAAAACAATATTTATTAAGGTCAGCTCCCAACATGGAGCAAATACAAAGAGGAGGCGGTTTAAACATAGTTTACTATGGATTGTCGCCAGGTACTGCCTGGTGGGATGAGGGGAACGCCGCCTGGCAGTTCGATGGCCACCCCCACACCTTTGTGGCGCCATCTATTGTTGAATAGAAATAGGATTTTGTGCAATAAATCTAAATCTGCCACCAAGCAGCAATGTTAATAGCATTGTTGTGTTCCGGTTGTCGGAGATAAAGCCAGTTCCCCAAATAAATAAATCTATTTTTTTATATGCACAACGGGTTAGTACTTGACCTCAATCAGTGAATATGAAGCCGAAGGTGGAAGCGTACTGTTCCAGAAACCCGATGGGGGTTTACAAAAAATATACATATATGTTTTTAATAATAAAATTCCTTATACGTGAAATGTAATTGTAATATTGATGGCATTTGAGTATCTGTGCCACAAACACTTTTACAGGAAAAAATACAATATTTCACCGTTTTGCAGATATTTTTTTCACAACAACTCGTGTGAATTCAACAAGTGATTCAGTCACAATGGCTAAGCCACGCCCACTACTATGACGTTATGAACTCATTTAAAATAACGGTACAAAGTGGTATACACTGCCTCCTCTTTGTTTTGTCCCGTGGCTCCATCGACTGACGCGACGCGCACTTGAAAAATAGCAATTGATTATGAATCCTAACACTGCCATTTCAGACTTGCCTGCGACACAGCGCCTTGATAACAGTTAAGTTTCACTTTAAAAGTGCGCGTCGTATCATTGGTATGATATGATGGGAAGGGCGTATATATATCCGGCATACAACATTCATTACAAATAGAATTATACTTAGCACGTACGTAGTTTTTATCAATTTGAAAATTGTAAAACAATAATGAAAGGGGCGACTGACTAATGACGATTATGTGCATAACTCTTTACTCAGTATTTTCTACGCCATCAAATATTTTACAAAATTGATTGATATTAATTTCAATAAAAATAAAGACTGTTGACATTTTCTAAAATTTTCTGTTGAAATCATAGATATAGGAACAAGAGGGCATGCTCGAAATTGAATATAAGTTATGAAAAAAAGTCATGTTGATTAAAGGTTTTCAAAATGAAAACGTACAGGTTGGTATTTACTACTGAAATAGCAACAACCCCGAAGACATGTGTAATAAGCTGTTGTTCATACATAAATAAGTAGTATTAAACGAACAAGGTAATTGATTGTAAAATAATAGGGAGCGCACTGCGCGTCCTGTATCGACCCTAGGAACCTCGCAATTTTTGTAATATATTCACCTTATTCGAAAAATTTTACATCGGTATTAAAAATTGCCACGTACAAATGAATTGTACATACATAATTTCACGACCTTTATGCCAAATGCGGTGGTCAGAGATATCCCAAACAAGCGTTTGGTGTTCCAAACATTAAAAGTTTAATACTTGAAAGAACATCCACGTTTCACGTTTGGAAATATACAGAAATGCACACGTGATGAGTGTAAGCCCATTGCCGTTGAAACGTTTGCCACGTTTCAACGGCAATTTATAGATATTTTTTTGGCTGGAAAGTCCCTTAGTCGCCTTTTGCGACACCCACGGAAAGAGATTATTCTATTCTGTGAACGTGCCGAAACCACATTTCAATTTAAAATGATTTTACTGATAAAATACTGCCTTTTAAAAATATTGACATTGTCGAACATTCACGAGTAGTGACAACAATCAAATAAGAAACAGACTATACTACATTTTCATCGCGTCTATTTTTACCCGGCTGCAAAAAGGGTTATGTTGTTTTTTTTTTTTTTCTAAAACATGGAATTTCACGTTGCCAGCCCGTAGGGTCGATACAGCTTTAATCTGATATAATGTACAATAATTTTATATTCGCCAAAATTCGTGTCGACAAACCATGATGTTTGCGAGTTAGTGAAATAAATTCAAAGCATATCTCGTGGATTTATTATAAGACGAAGTTGTGATTATGTAGGTCAAATAATAATGTAATTGACCAAATTTACTTGTAGTCTAGTGATAACTAAGTCAGAGACCTCATAGGATTGGTGTAAACTTTCTGGTCAATGTGTGTATTTATGTATATTAGAGTCCGCACAAAGACGGAGTGGCGGCGCGGTGAAACTTTTTCTGAGAACAAGCTTCTTCTTCAATTTAAGGAGCTACGCTTTTGTCGGTGGATCAATAGAGTTAAAAACGTCTTTTCCGCTACGAGGTATCGCAGGTATCCGTTTTAAATCGGCGACCATATTGCGTCTGACTATGGTCATTTTCAGTCGGTGCCTGATGTTACCCGTATTTAGCACACTTCCCATACCTGCTGACATTATTTCTAAATGAAAACATCCGCTCTGCAGATTGTGCGCGGGTGACTAACGTCTGTCGGTAAGCGCGTCTTCACTAGATGTTCTAACCTTCTCTTCGACATACCACCGACAAAAATTGGATCGGGTTGTCGAGAGTCTGTAATATTTGCTACAAGGTCGTTTGTGTGAATTCTACGTCTTGTTGTTCCCTTTTTGCCGACTATTGTCGGACCGATTAAAAGCGGTCAGTTGCGGTGTGCGCTAGGCCTACATAATTATGGCGTGGCGGTTATGGCATGAAGCGTTACTGTTAACTGTTCCTTTCTTAAGTGAACTGTTAATATCAAAATTTTTCTATTTCGAATTCAAATAAAGTTCAGTTTTGTGTGCGGCCTCAACAGTTACATCAACTGTACGCTTGAGTTTTTTACCACATTGTAACTTAAATCAGCTTTCATCATAAACGAACGAGCATTTCCAATGAATTGAAAAGGTTGATGAGCCATGGGTGATGTTTGAGGCTTTTATATCGTCGGCACGGCAACCGCATAAATATTATTATAATACTCCAAAAATAGCAAAACTGAAACGTGACCGTATAAATCGTCATCATAATAAATGATTGCATCGCCGCCATTGCCGTGTTGACCTTTAGTAGTAATATTTGTAGTGCCCATGCCATTTAGATATTGTAGATCGCTAATCCTCAAACTTCTTCCTGCATATTTTGAATAATTACAATATGTATATCTTCTTAATGTTAGCTAAAACTTTTCTGTAATTCGGCATTGAAATATGTAGTGTTTACTTGGTGTTCTGAGATGTGTACAAGAAAAATGTTCATAATTTCCGATAGTAAAGATAGAGGCGATTGTAATATATAAATTGGTATAATTAATTGAACTAAAGTAAAAATCTATATTGTATAATATGTATAGTATACGGCCTCTACCCGATCCGTTTGTCCTTTGCTTTAAAGAAATCTTAGATATATTATATTTAAATTTCTTTTTTGTTTATATATTAACCTAAAAGATTTGGTTCATGAGCCGAGGGAATATTGTAATCTATATATGGCGCCACTGAGCGTCGCAGTCATTTGAGCAAATAGAGCAGTATGAGTCTAATAACAACTTATTAATACGCTACTCATACATACTCATGTTGAGAACTTATTTGTATAATAATTCTGTGATTATACTCATATTGTATACTAATATTAATAACATATTAGTGTAATACGTATTATTATACTCGTACTGCTCCATTTTAATAACAAACTCTATTTAGAGCTTTTTCACCACTTGCTGATAAAGATCCGAACAGCTAATCCAGAACATGTATGTCAGATAACTTTAAAATCTTTGTTACAACTGTCTGACTGATCAAGGATTTTATCTGTCAGATCTATATCTTGTAAATTAACAATTAGTTCAAGTGGTTATTATTTTGTCAGGCAGATAAGGAAATGGTTTATAAAGTAAGCGAGAAAAATTTTAACAGTATATTATCGGACTTATGGTGGTGAAGCAGAAAATAGTAGCCTCTTAGTAATTTTGGGACTCTCTAACTAAAAAATAGGACAAGCCTAAGTGACTAGCTAAGATTGGCCACAAGTATCTAAGTAAATGTGATTCATTTATTACTATAAATAACCTATAAATAGTTATGTATTTAAATAGGTACAATGTATTAAATAAATTTTTAATCAGGCCATATCATATAACAAAATTAATCACAATGTAAATATAACAAGATTAATGCTTGGTGTCAAAATGCATCGTGATCTGAGTGCACGTATTTTTAAATGTTGTATTACTTTGGAAAACTTAATTATACACATTACTCCGTGCCGGTGCTACCACAACGATTTACAAAGAATTTTGTGAACATTTTGCAACGCACCTTCTAGCTAAGAAAAATGAACAAAAGTGACTAGTGGTCGTCACCTATGTGATGTATTTATCTATTTTGCGAGCACTAAGATTATATGACACTAATCATAACTTTACAAAATCTGATTTATACAAACATTATAAGGAACATTTATTTAAATCATTCAGTCCGTCTACAACCGCGACATTGCATTGGTGTCGATTCTGATGTGCCTTCTTTAAATTAAAACAAATTTTAGCTGTGCCTCTTATTATTGCAGGAAGAAAGCGACATCACTACACACTGCGGTATTAGTTTAGAGAAGCCGCATAAAATTCGAAACCATTATAGCTAGCGAATAGTGAAGTAATCTCACCGAGTACAAATAAATTCCTCCTAAAAGTAACTATTTAGCAGTATTTTTAATAAATTAGAAACTTATTGACACGAAGTAGTTTATATCGTAAAAAAGCAATATGCCCCAAAATAATGTTAAACTGTTTTAAAAGTAATTAATTTAAATGTATTTTTGATATAAAAAGTTAATTGTAAACCGTTCAATTAAGTACAATTAAATTATTGGTCGTAATGTAAGTCACATAAATCTCATTCCTTGCCATAATAATGTAGATTTTAGAGAGCCATGACATTAAGTATTGCGTGCTTATCTTGAGAGGGCTATTCCATAAAGAATCTAATTCTTAATAGGTTGTTGTCAAACGGTTTCATAATGGATTCTAATTATTAGTGGGTATATCAGCTGGAAATCTATCTAATCTACCTATGTTCAGCAGGGGACGTCCTGCGACTGAAATGACGATGATAACAACTTATAACTGTTTTTACCCGACTGCCAAAGGAAGGAGGGTAACGTTTTTCAAGTGTATGTATGTATGTCCGTTCCATTGGCGCATCCTGTAGCCGAAACGGCTTGACCGATTTCAAATTGCATGGTGTCGTTAGACTCGTCTTTGTATCCGGAGTGTTATTGGATACACTTTATAAAAATCCAATATGGCTTCCGCAAAATATGCTGTCGGGTTTCTTGGTTTTTAAATACTTAAATAGTTATTTATAATCATAGCAACACTACAGCTGCGATCACTTCTTTCGTAGGAGTTTTCGAGATATAAGAGCCCTATCAGAATAAATGCAGGGCCACCAAAACACCGTGAGTGATAATGTTAGTTGTTTGGGACTAACTTCCATTAATTAGACTATTTTCTGCCCATTTATTTGGGCGTAAATGGAATGGCCCTGGCAAGATGAGGCACAAACATTAGTATTACGTGTGTCGTCATTAATTGTGAACTTCCATGCATCCAGATGTTTTAAAATCTGTAACTGACATCCTTGTAGCTAGATTAAATTTTACAATTGTTATTATTGGCTGTGCTCAGAATGCCTAATTGTGATTAGTTATGTAGGTATTTCTTGTTTAAACCATATTATAATTATAATAACACAGTATTTTGTTATTGTTACATTAGTGCCATTGTTTATATTTCTGTCGTCCAAGTCACACCCAATATGAAGAGTGGTTGTCTAGACTATTCGCACCCATCGATTGTATTTCTCATAAAGTGTTGCCTACTGTTTATTAAAATTGACAAAAAGATAAGTCTCACTAAGCTAGGGTGTAAATACCATCGTTATTTTATATTCAAATAAACACTATTAATAAACTAAAAATGATTTTTATTTAGCGATGTTTTAAAAAAAATCTCATTTGGAATCTGGATCTACACAATCATGTATTCTATGGACCGGGACTAATGGAGCGACTGTGAGTTCAGTGACGACCGATTGGTGTAGTGGGTAGTGACTCTGCCTTCGAAATCAACAGTTGCGGGTTCGGGTCCCGCTAGGGGTGATTTTGACCCCTGCACATTCCAAACCGTTGCACATTTTTTCACGTTGACTACCTCTCCCGGAATACTAGGGGTATTTATAGTGCATGTGCCAAGAAGAACGAGTGCGCGACTATGTCCAATAATAAGTGCATTAGCTAGTGCTAGTCAAGCAACAATGTTATGTTCGGTTGTTTGAGATTAGCAAAGCTCTCTACAGTGTTCTGACTGGGCGCGCATCCACCTCACCGAAAACAGAAGTAATCAAAGTGCCTTCGTAAGTGACTCAGTGTATAAGCTGTTTTGCCCAAAACTGTCAGATCTTCAAGCATTGATGTGAATATTGTCGTAGAATGAAAAAATACCGAGGGCCGGACTTTTGAATTAAAAATTATTTATGGATTAGGCGTGTGGAGTAGTAGGTTGTGGCCTTAAAATGAAGAGCATTAAACTCGCGTGTTGAATATCAGTAGTCTGCAAGATTAATAATACATTTTCAGGACAGGACTGGACGCTAGATAACTGATAAAACATCTATGAACCTAGAATAAATATTCGTATTCAAGACACGGACTACCTACTGCGGGATTTGAACCCGCAATATTGGGTTTCGAAGGCAAGGGACCAATTGGGAGTCCAATAATGCAGCGGCGCCGCACCGTCCTGTGCATGTTACCAAGCGCATTTGCAAATGTGTTCACGATAATTGTTTATGAGGGGTGTTGGAGATACCTTGCCAGGATGAGAGCTCGTCTTGTTACCAAAACCTCCCTATGTTTTAAACTACGTAACGTCATATTCTGCTATTTTGTGCGTGCACCATCTATATATGTTTTTCGATGGAAAGTTCCTTAGTCGCCTTTCATGACACCTACGGAAAGAGACTGGTTGTTTCTATTCTATTTGAGTGCGGAAACCACACAGGTACTATGTTAGTTAGTAAAATATTGCAGTTCAGATTCTTCGCTAGGTGCTGCGGTTTGGAAGATACGAACTTTTGGCCACTAATGTAAGCGCTCATTTTGCACAGCCATCAATCAATGGCGGACCGACAAATTATGATATTTTGTGACAACAAATTATGGACAAATTTTCTATAAAGTCAGATTTCGAGTTGGCGGTGATGAGCCATACGACGCGATCCTGCAGGCTATATCAACTTGGCAGCGACACAGCATCATGTGTGGTCGTGGCTCTAAACGGAAGGAATAATGTGAGAAATAAAAACAACTGTGTATGACGATGACATAATCTATTTCAATATAACAGACTTATATATACAATATTACCTCGTGTTATTGTGTAACATTGAATTGGTTTCATTCAGTACGTAGCAACTCATACCTCTAACAAATACATAGCAAAATTGGAATACTCACTAATCTAGATGATATTATAAATAAATATCCAGCCGTTTGTTTCCGGACATGACACTACATGACTTGAAAACGTAGATTAAGATAACCATAACACAGTATGCGGAATTACAACCTACAAAGAACAAGGAACTTAGAAATACTTTAAAACTTGCAAAAGCCATCTAAAACTAAATGTCACACAAATAATTTCGTTAAAATAATAACCAACCCTGTTTTAGAGAATAGAAACCCCCCATTTGTATATAAAATCCATTCATGCAATCTTTCATAAGAGTACAACTAAAATGTGTTTTGGATTTCATGAAATATAGTAAATACACCAAAATCGTATTGTAATTAATTATAGAAACGCAGTAATTACAATTAATATCACTGAAATACACACTACGATAATGAGTACATTTGAAAGTTATCTTAGATGCTTATATATTTAAATATATATATCACTATATAATTGTAACGGTAACTGCAGTTTATATTTTCATTACATTTTGTGCAATATTCAAGATAGTATAATTAAATTGAATTTCATATCAGATGACTCGACTTTAGGTAGATAAATAAATTCATTGGCACAAGGTCTATAACTATTATAGATCCGAATAATTATAAATCATTATATATTTTATCGAATGAAACATAATAATATGTAATGCATCTGCATTACAACAAGTTCATAAAACAATTGCATGCTTCGCTGAACATTATTTATAAATAACAGGTAACAAACATATTTTCAAACAGTGCACCATTCAAAGAGTGTCAATACTACAACTACTGCTCTGCATTCATGCATTTGCTTCTACATTTTCTGCTCATCACTTTGAAGTGATACCAAAACAATGTTGAATTGTTTTGGTATCCTTCACACAATGAAATTTCGACAAAAATATGACCAAATTTGTCATGAATGTAACTAGTTATCTAATACTTATAAAAAAGAGAGCTGCAGAAAAGAACAATTAAGTAAAAGCAAATGTGGACGCATTCTGTAGGAAAAAAGCGTAATGCACATAATTTACCTATACTAACAAAATATTTACATAAAGAGCATGGCGCTCGTATTCACTAATTCACAGACTAGAGTTCCCACAGACCGGAGTGTATCACCACATGTGCGTCTCTCGGATCTCACTGATTATTTGACCGGCGCGTTGCAAAGCCTGAGAAAAAAATAAACAAAATACATAAACTCAAGATGTTGCTTAATTTGTGTTTGTAAGTAGTAGGTTTAATATTATTGTAAATTATTTTTATGTATTGTAGTTTCATTACTTTAGAAAGAAAGAAAGAAAGAAAGAAAAAATTCTTTATTGTACACAGCTTAAAAATATACACAGTGATATTATTTTAACAGGTGTACAAAGGTGTACAAAAGTATTTAGATATTAATAATATAATAATACAATGTTCATTAGCGACTGAAACATAATTGTCTGTATCTTTTGTATAGGTTACGAGCTTCTAAATGAAGAGACACTGTCGGTATCAAGCTAACTGACTTTATATGAAATACCTACATTTATAATGTTACATTGAATTGCAGTCTACAATTCTACAATTCAACAGAGCTTGATCGCTTTGAATTATTACGCTAAGAAGCACGCGGATCATTAATTATAAGACCAACTGGAGCGCAATCTTGCAAAAAGGCTATTGTGTGTTATATATAACGCTTATAATAACATCCAAATGTAGGTGGAAGTATAAGGACTGAGACACCGCTTCTTTGGTTGCAAATGGTTAGTTGCCATTTGATTTAAAAACCTTTCAAATAAGATCTTTTTCTTCGGTTACCTTGAGCATATCGGCCGCCTCCTTCCGCCTCTGCGCGATATGTTCAGACTCATTGAGCAACGTCTCCGCCTGGTCTGACTTGTACAGATGCGTCACCAGCTCCGATTGGAGGTTATCCTTCACGTAGTTCACAAGGAAATGCATCACAGCCTTGGGCACAGAGTCTTGGATCGACTTGCGCACAATGTAAAAGTACGATTTGATCAGTCTTTCTGTAAAGAGACAAAATACACATTGGAATAATTCACGACTTTTTAATAATGAGGTGTTTCCACTTTAAATTCCATTTTTAATCCCCTGTAATGTACTCCCGAAAGTGTAGCACAATTGCTGTGAGATATTTTCCTTTTCCACTAAGATAAATGTTTAATATAAAATAAAAATCTCAGATCAATCGATTGTTAACATTTTTCCCGATACAAATGCAATATCCGCTTTTTCTAAACAAATGAATTTCTTAACAACACGTCACACTAAATAATCTCGATATGGAATCATATAAATACTTTGAAATTAAAAAAAACTACCCTCGGAGGCTTTATTACATTTCGATTTTAAGAACTACCCTCACCATACTTTTATAGAATCAGTAATGCCATGCCACACACCCGGTATTATTAGATTAAAACGAAGTTATATTGAATGTTAACATAGATCTCTGACGCAGTAGAAAAAACTTAATTGAACCCAAATTGTCAACGTAAAGCATGCTTTTATAATGAAAACATTTTAATCTCCAAGCAGAGTCCGAACATAGTACTGTAGTATTGTTAATTACTCCTCATGAGACGGTCTGAACTACAGTTTCTTTGGTCTCCGTGGAAATTAAAATAGTGATATAAGTGCAAATTTATGAACAGTAAAGTGTGTACGAATACACATCACATTGATGATGAACATATAACACACACAATCAATTTAAATCTAGGAAATACTTATAGAAAGGCACACAAAGCACAGTTACTCCAAAGAAAGCATGAAATTGAAACATTAACTGTCTTACCACAAAAACAATTTAGATGAGTGTCTAGATTGTTTTTAAACGTTTTATTGTACGAAAACGGTACTAGATAAACGGTGCCTAAGGGTATATTGTGGGTATTAAGTTGAGAAAATAAAAATTTTCATATAAATATTAAGAAATGATGATGAGCTGCAGTGGAAAGGTGTCAGTACAGGTCTTACCGCTACAAATGAATAATGGAAAAATTGTACATGACTAAATTCGAATTTTAAACCCACTGGTATCACCTAATTTTCCCATGAGACCGAATCAAACCGTGGTTTAGTTAAAAATGAAAAGTGATACATTAGTGCATGCAATACCTCAATACTAGCAGCCAAACATCGACCCGAAGTTTCACCACTTACCTAAAATTTGCCCTTTTATTTCTATGTACATCCATGATTGCAAGACAATGATCAGTGTTTCAGTTGGTGTTACGTGATATTGTCAGAAGAATATACGAGTAAATATGTACAAGATAGTTAGATATGTCACTATTCTAGGGAAGAAGCGACAAGCAAACCAGCGGATTCGATGATAGGTGGTCGGAAACCAAAGAGTGAGCAAATGAGTAAAAGCGTTGTTCTCTATTAGTATCCTCACCGACTAAATCACCCATTTGGCTCAAATGCATCATGCTGATGCCTTCAACAGTCTTTGTGATAGAATATTGCGTTGAGTGGTCGCTCCGTCCACCTAACACCATAAATAAGATAAAACAACTATGTAGTCAAACAATGGGTATGTGTTACCAGGAATATAAGACAGACGTCATTTGTACTCAATGCGTCAAGCTGTTAGAAAAATTCATCACAATGCTTGGAAACTCAGATGCTAATCATGGTAGATGGATCTTGCAGTTTAATTAATATATTTTGAAATTATTCACACTGACTTGAACTATTAAGGCAAAATGCAATGGCTTACCGATGACATCACAGTCGTGTTGTTCACGATCGGATAATTTCCGCGAAGTCTGGCTCGGTACCTCCGGTAGTAAATTAACGGGCTTTTGCGGAGTAAGCACCTTGCTCTCCGGCGTGCCGTTTACCTGAAATATTTACCATTATTATGTTACGCAGCTGACAAAGCTACAGAGAGTACTAGTGCGATATGGAGAACGAGCAGGTGAGCGAGCCCTAGCTTAAAGCATGAAAAAACGCCAGGTAGAATTAGTAGGCCAATATAAGGGTATTAATATATGTAGCTGAATTCATGTGATGCGTTAATATCTATTGTTATATTCTTGCGATGTCTGGGCCATACGGCATACTTATTGATATATTTTAACTAACATATTACGTCGTTTTAGGACAAACAGGACTGGGGTTCGATTACAAATATACTTTAAAAAAATTAAATTTACAATTACGTTAACGTTTGCGAATGGTAAAGAATTTAAGCACCTGAGGTGTGACTGGAGATTCGCTGTTAGAAGTTTGAGAAGGAGATTTGTTCTCGTTGCCGTCAGTGATGGCAGGAACATGCTGAAAATGTATGAGATTTCTTATAGGTTCATGTCTATTTTTTGAACTTCGTGTATGATGTTTAGCATGATAACAAACACTTGCAATGCAGATCGATACATGCAATTTACAAACGAAAAACAACTCAAATATATAGATGGCATATCTAGTGGAATTTTAGTGGCAATGGATTGAAAGAGAGCCCACGTAGCATTTATTAAAAGCTGACTTTATGATTTTGTTTGCTGTCGTAACTTATGAGGGGCAATGTGACTAAATGATATTGTAAAACATCCAGCACTAGCCTACTAACATTTATGGACTTACACTTTACACTTTTACCTGGTTGTATGTATCCAGTGCCCATAATGCTAGGGCGGACCCCCTTTCACCCATTTTGTCAAAAAGCTACAAACAATGGGGAACATTTACTTTTAAATAAATAAATATCATACAAATAAAAACCAGTAATGATAGAAAAAGGATCAAAATACGAAGCGAGAAGCGTAAGGTAGAAATTAGATGATACGTTGGATACTCGTTCACAGTACTACTTTTACAGCCTCATAGGGCTTAATTTTAATAGAATTAATAATTACACAATAATCTATGACTTCTGACAAAAAAAACAGTGCATATCGAGCATCTGCGATCTACCTCACAAAGGAATCGACAGATCAAGTTAGCACACGATAGAGAACATTGTTATTAAACGATTGTTATATAATTAACACAACACATTACAAGTCATCCAACCTAACCGCAAATAGAAAAATGCGAAGGGATAAGTTTTTGCCCAGATAGCCACGGTGATCGATTTATCGACTTGCAGGGTTATTCTTTTTGGAGATCCTGATAAACAACTTAAAGGTCCGTGATCTTGTCGGGGCATCTGATGAAAATTTCCCACATCTCTAATCATTTCAACCTCTGCCACCTCCTTGTACAACAGAGATCAGAGTTAACGTTGATTCCTGAACCTCGATAGGAGGGACGGATGGTAAAAAATAATAAATGCATGCGGAGGGGCGAGTAGAGGTCAGTGCTTTCTGCCAAAGTTGTTCAGACTAATGAAAAGAGCACGCTGTTTTTAGCAATGTCGATCGTATGTCCCATTCAGAATAGTCGACGACGGATAAAAGTTTAAATTTAAAATCTATAAACAGACCTATTACTTACTGAAATTAGTGACATTAGTAACCGTCACCAACATCCCACATGCAACAAAAAGGAACCAAAAGCAATTATACTTTGAACATATGTGATACCGGAGAGGGGCTTGGCCTTGGAGTCTTCTGTCTGTATACAGGGCTGTGGTTCTCGAGGCCGTCGGTGCTCTTGAGGAGGCCGGAGACCAGTGCGGCTTCGCGGTGAAAGTCAGGGTGCTTCGTGTTGATGTACGCCAACTCGATAGCCACTAGATTCTCAACCTGATGGAAAATGTAAAATGAATTAAAGTAATGTGCACTGGACCGATAGGGAATGTCATGTTAGCTAGTAGTATTCGCGCATGTGCGTCAAAGATCTATTTGTTAGACCAAATGTTCTGTAGTTTCGTAAGTTGTGTGTACAATAAAGTGGATTTTGTTTGGTGGTGGAACAACTTTCGGCTTGGATTGGGGGAAGATAGGTGGTGGTCCAACCCTGACTAAACCAGCCAAACCTTGAGAATCAAAGGCGGGCAACTGTGTACTTGGCTAAATGTTAATAAGGTCGGGATCACAAAATGGAGGACGCGCTACCATATTTAGTGCTTGAAGTGAGATATATTATAGATACTCTAAATTGCAGATTGATGTCAAGAGCTAAATACACAATATTCACATGTTTGCCTCTTCTATTTCTCCTATATCAGGCAACATGACAGGACCTACAGAATGACTATTGTATTAACACAACAGTCCCGAACGGGGTTTCCGAACCTTACTATGTTAATTCTGTGCCTTTACGTAGTGCGACTAACTTCGCTACAGCATGTGGGAGCAGTTGTATTATACTAGCTTATGACTTATGGGTCAATCGACCTTTTTTGCCCCAACATAATGTCGGCAAAAAGCCATTATGTAATTATTATAGATGTTGGTGAAATTACACATGCTTGAGTTATTGTTATTATCTTAAATGTATTATTAGTTATATGTTATTTATTATATTATATCAATTTACTGTTTTATTAAATATATTTAAATAGTTTAACTATTGTTTTACACTGTATTGGACAAAAAATAAATATTTACCTGTACCGAGAAGTATATCTTCAATAATATCAACGTAACTGAAAAACCTTGTTGATAATGTGACTCACCATGGAGTTGGTGGCGGGTAGTCGAGTGCGCAGGAGTTGCGTGACGACGTCGACTATGCGCTGATGCAGCCGCGGGAACCGCTGCATCTCCTGTTGCACCTCAGTTCCGCAGTGCTGCACTATCCGCTGCATTTCCTCGTGCACCTGTAATGAAAATGTATACGTTAGTGGCTCATCCGCCAAAATACGGCGTTGTAATCTAAAGGGATAACATTGATACTTTTGTAGATAGACAGTGTCCTCAGCTTTGATCAAAACCACCCTTCGGTTATCAATTATTACAACGCAATTTTTTTTAAAGATTCGTTGGTATTTAACCTTACGCAAATTGACGCGTGTAATATTGCGATGCCTGCTCATGCACGATACACGCGTCTCGCCCTGTCAACGATTCAAGTCGTATTGCGAGCCCTTACTTATTGATTGAACATGGAAAGTGTTCATATACATTGATTAACCAAATAGGATAAAATGCCAAAATGCCACTACGAGATTAAAGGAAGTGAAGCACACAAAAGGAGTGAGTAGTAGAATCAGGATTATTATAAAGACCTATAATAATTAATTACTAGTCTTAGTGCAACAAAAACGTAACGCCAGCCAAACATGTTAACCTGTGAAGACCTGTACAATCTTTTGCTCTATGATAATTATATTAGCGTCTCATTTAAAAGTAAATTTTGAATAGGTTTGTCAAGTTAACATATTTAGTTAACATCTAAATATGGCTTTGAAATATTACCAAGTCAACACAACGTAGGGAAGGATCCTCGAGTCTTCTGATTTGCCTCTTGACAAGGAGCTCGAAGGATACCTCTGGTACGAAAAGCGCCGGACGCGGGCCGGTTGCGTTACGTATCGCCGTCAGAATGTCCATGCGAGTTAAACCTGCGAAAAGATAAGTGTCGTACAAACGTACAATCAGCTGCAGAGAAACCAGACCCCCTATTCACATAATAACTATAAGTATAGGGGGTCTGGTTTCTCTGCAGCTGACTGTACATATAGAAATTAGTGAAATGAAGACTTATAAATATTTGGTCCTCTTCCAAAACTAAAAAAACTTTTCCAATGTACGAAGGTAACGAAAAATACAAATTTTCATGGAATTTAGCATCACTAGGATAGATCATCAATATATTTGGTTAGCAACTTATTAGATTTCAGTAGTCACAATAAGTGTTATGTTATTCATATTGTTTTTGTTTAGAGATATAAAAACCAACTACCAAATCTCTTATTCGGTATTCGGTAATAAATAAATATGACCAGTTCATACTTTTGAATTCTTATGTTCAAATGTTAGTTGCGTCTGGCAATGTAATACCCATACAAAAAATATCTATACATTACAGGGTCATAGGACTCACCTACTAAGGGATGTATGGAATCGAGAGTACGTCCAAACGTCTCGTGGAATATGTAGCATATCCTGGCGCCTCCGCAGAGTTCGGTCGTCTCAATGTTACGGGCGGTTCCTTCTATAGTTGAACAATATGCGCTCGCGAACTTTGTGATGATTTGCAAGAGGGTTTGAGATTTGTCCGATACATCCTCACCATAGGAATTCAGTAATGATTGGAATTGCGATATCATTACATTCACGCGCACCTATTTTAAGTAAAATCACTTTACATATAACTTCAATGTTCAAAACTGTATTATTATACGTAAAAGCTTTTAAACCAATTAGAATTACGATACCTTGAGCTCCGGCAAGCAATCCCTTATGTGGTGCATAAGTAAACGATTTAATGTCTTGGCCAAATACGGCGTGCCATTCCGTGTGGCGATTGTGGGATACTTGCGTTGAAGGTAAGTCGCCTCGTCTTTCAGTGAATCCTATGACAAATAACATTTCTGTAAATATTACAATGCTTTTCAATTTGTTGGGATGCCAGTTAGCGAAATTAACACAATGTAAAAAATAAGGATAATAGCACAGGCAGCAATTTCGTGAAAATGAGATGCAGCATTGCTCTATGCTATAAAAAAAATGCCGAAAAGCCTCGTGCTGATCTATCTAGGAATTTGTCTTCCTTTCCGACAACCCTAGCCAGCATATTCACCAGCTCTTTAGAATTGGCGAAGACGGAAACACGATTCTGACGCTTATCGACCAATGGACTAGCTTAGCTTAGCGACAATCTTAGGAACTGCATTAAAAACTTTTCTGAACTAAAATAATTTATAACAGCAAGAAGTAAAAACCTATTGGACGATCGATAATAATAATGCTGGTTGGTAATTGTATAAGCAAATTTAAAAGTTATAAAAACATCATGCATGAAATTACCGTAATGGATTTCTTATCTATGATGTCTTGCTGCGACCTGTTTACAACACCAATGATACCCAGTTTCACCGGAATCACACGCCCACAAAGGATGTCTATAGCATCCGTGCCTGAAAATATAATTATTACCTCAGTGATTGCTATCTTGCATCATTCGTCATAATGTTCCGTAAATAAAACGAGTAGTATACGTATTGTAGAATGACAAAAATTCACATATCAGTTAATCACGATTTCTTTGATATGATATGAATTTTAATAGCCTACACTATCTAATATATGTAGATAAATTCAAACCAAAACATTTATTACAAAACACCACGAAAGATTTATTCACCAAATGGCCGAAATAACGACATATTGGCTCAAGAATTTGAATACTTAGGCAGTGTTTCATACCAATTTGGATATTACTATAAATTGCTTAGAGACAATAATTAGACTTAGATCAACCAAATAAATCAACTGTAAAACGGCGTAACCGATTTCTATCAAACACGACCTTAACGTTTTATTAAACCTTAGCTCCTTTTGAATTTTAAGTTTTCAGGCTCAATTAGGGTTCCGTAGCGGCGCATACCTCAGATTTTCAATTTTGTAGGATTATTTCACTGACAGCTAAATTAAGTAACTTTAAATTGTGATTTTTTACCTATTCATTCTTCATAGCACAATCATTGAATATATACGGAATTTACCTTTTTGGTTACAAAGATGTTTCAAAATCGTTATAAAATATAAAAACTGCAATATTATAATTTGGATCACGCGGTGTGCAAAACCAATATTAAAAATACTACTTGATAAGGACCCTTTCAATATTTCTATCACACATTCAGTCGTGGGCCTTCTTTTGTAAGGTACAAGAACCTAACAAATAATAATAAATAATAAATAAATATTTCGGACACTTCCACCAATCATCTAGTCTCAAACTAAGCAAGCTTGTACTATGGATACTAGATAACGGATAAACATACATAAATATTTATATAAACATCCATGACTCAGGAAACACAAACATTTACCCATCGCGGGATACGAACCCGCAATCGTTGGTTTCGCTGACAGGGTCACTATCCACTACACCAATCGGTCGTCGTCCACTATTGTTATAATATTTGATGTTTCTGTACTTGTGTTTTGTTTTAGTTAATTTTTCATAAGAAGATTGTTATGTATGTGAACATAGCTGCAAACAAATGCTTAGCTATCACTATGATCAGACCTTTTGTAATTTAAAATATTTCATTCTACACTATTTCATATTGACAACAAAATATTGTCTAGAAATGTGTATGAAGCGTCAGTTATTCTCGTCGGCTCCGAAGGTCAAAAGTACTAAATAAGTTTTTTATTCTGCCAGTGATAGCTGTATTCTCTAATAAATTAACATCAAAATCACCACACGTTAACCTTATCGTTGCACATTAGATAATCTAATGTAGCAGACTACAGGTTACCACTTTCACAGACAGTGAACTCTCCGCGAAAGTGTTGATAATTATTGTCATAAGAGTACATGAGCTACCTATGTAATTTATGTAGGCGAGTGTTTGTCTCTCAAATAAAAAAACATTTTAGACTACACTGTTATACTTATACATTCAGTTCTTCATAATTGATTAAAATAACTGGTAAATTTAATTATTGGGGGTTTATATATGCAAACATGATAAGACTTTTCCAGCTCAGCACAAGATTGAACAGGCAATCACATGTTTACACTCATCATAGACCCAATATACCCAAGATCAAAATATTACTTCTGTTGAAAATTGCGCTATAATTTTTAATATTAAACAGCATTTCAAGTTTCATTAGTTCAGTTCAAAACAAAATTTCTACAGGACATTTTTCGAAAAATAACTCAATCTCACGCTCCTTGTTGGGAAACCCTTGAAAGTTTTGATGTAACCTATATTGACTTTCCCTTTGTCTTATTTAGTTAGAATTTTGGTTATTGAGCTCATAAAGTATCTTATTTTACATGTAAAAATCAAATAATAGTAATATTAAGACTCAGACATTTCAAAATGTCTAAGTTGATAGCCGAAAATAGGGAATTTTTTATTAAAAACAATTAAATTAAAATATCTCGAAAACGGTTAGATTTAGGATAGAGTGTTTCTTAGTCAAATCGGTCAGAAACGATTTAAACTACACGCCCTTAACGGGAATAGGTCGACTTAACCTGTAACCCTGTATATACGAGTAACGTGTATTTTGGACACTTTGCTTACGATACCTACCTGCATCCATGAGATCAAGTTTAGTGACTACAGCTAAAGTCCTCCTGCCATCAGGATCGACTTCTTTAGCCATTTTTATGGCTTCGCTGGTCGCCATGTCGGTATTGGCGGCAGTCACAGCCAGAATTATGGAGTTTGGATTGGCAATGTGTTTGATAATCAGGTTTCTTATCTGGTTCTCTATGTCTTCAGGCTGGTCACCTATCGGTACCTGCGGGGATATTGTAACAATAAAATTACGCAATCAACAAAAGCTGATTATCACTTCAACATCAATAGCCTTACACTATACGTGCTACGTCCCTCTCACTATTCACGAGATGGCCCTGTGTGGATTGTATGTGTATTAGAGATTAGTTGCCACTTTAACGGTCAACATTTTAAAACTACCTGAAAACCTCAAACCTAGCTTTTTGTAGATTTTACTTTTATAATGTCGTAACTGTATAACGTCCCCTACGACTGGAACCAATTGCTAGTAAATGATTACAGCAGAATGAACAGCACTGCAGGTTCCACCCACAACAGAGTCTGTATCATTTCGATGCCCTGATACAAGTCACGTGGTTTGTTATTATTAATATATAGTGTATAATGTTGTATATAGTGTATAATGTAGTAACAGATTGTATGACTTATTATGTATGTGATGGTCGATGAATAAATACCAACTAGTGGTCACTTATAACAAGGACAGTCTGCACCAAATTTATTTAACTTGGCTAATTGTTCTTGAAAGCGAAAATGACTGTATTAGTTTATTTCATTCTACAAAATATATTATATACAAACATATTATGAAAGCTTACCTTGGTGATACCAGGCAGATCTACAAGTGTAAGATTGACAACCCTGGTGGAAAATATCTTGAGATTGATGGGCTCTGGGCAGATGCCTTTGTTATTGCCAGCCATGCGATCTGTCTCTCTCTCGATCTCTTGCCTTATTTGGTCGAAATCCGAATAGATCTTGTCTTTTGTGTGAAGAAATTTGCCCCATTCTTCTAAGTTTACTGTACCTGTAACAATGGAAAATAAATTCAGTATATCCTAGAATGATATGACAGCAGAGAAATGTGAACAGAAAAGAGAATTATTGTAAAAGTAATACAATAAAATAGATCTTGTTCACCTAGGCCTACCTTGGCCTAAACAAAAACTAGATAGAACTTACACTTGACTCGTGAATCGAATCCGAGAGACTGAAGGACTAGGTCATGGGGTTATTGAAAGACATTTATCATTTAGTCATAAAAAAATATTTTATTAAGTAAATTGACTGTAGTGTAATTCAAAATTTTATAAGAAAATTACAATAGTCGGTCATCTTTTAATTTACAACATTAGAAGTGCACAATACTACGTGCTTGAACAAACATTGGGAACAGACATATAAACAAATATGAAGATCTTAAGCTTAGCAGACACAGACATAAAAAAATATCAAAATAGGTGCATCAAGCATGCCAAGATAATCTGTTGTGAGTGTGCCACCCATAGCAACAAATATGGATGAAATTCAAAATTATGTCTATTTACAATTTTCTTTCCTAAATTTTGAGGATATTTTTCTTTGTTTTTGACCTGTGGTACATACATACAAAGACCTATGTATGCAATATTTTCTGTATTTAAGTAATAAAAATTATGGCTGGTACAGTTTAGTGATTGCAAATCTTCAATATGATCGAAGTTGCAAATGAAATATTTTAATGCTTTTAACCTTTTATTACAATTGGACCTACAATATTAACATTTGTAAAAAATAAAGTGGAACATAAATTAACATACAAAAATAATATTTTATTTGTGACAGCTATTTCATCAATAAAATACAGAAATTATATAACAGATCTTAAATTCAATAGCTCTTAAATTGAAGAGAGATATTATAACATATCTACTTTCTTCATTTGGTTGATTAAACTTTGTATGAAAATTGATTAATGGCATTATAAGCATGCAAGTTCACTGACATTATTTAACACTGTTATCTGAAAATTTAAGTGATAGACCAACCTATTCCCATATCAATAAAATTCATGATGATGTAATGTCAGCAGGGTTTATAGGAAGATATTACACCACATTAGATTAAAAAGATAACACGGAAAACATTGATATTTATTATTATTACAAACCTGGTGAAAATATTGATTGAGAAAGTTGAGCTATGGGATTCCATGATGTTTCCTCTGTGTTCTGCTCTCTTAGTACTAATGTAGTAAGATAAATAAATAATAAACTATAAACAGAAATTATTTGTGAAGGCAATAGAATGACATTATTCTGTACTACCATAACATACACTTAACTGCATTTTTTTTCTGAAGTACAGAGTGTTATACTATCATGAGTAAAAGAATATGAAACAAAAATATATTACTACAAGAAAAGATCTGCATGCCATCATGATCATGTAAACTGAGCTTAATGCTCCGCTTCATTGATCTATCAACACAATGGCGTGAGTTCAATGCGTGATTATAATCTAATGACATTGAAAACTAGAATGCGCGTGCGCCAACAGAGGCTTATAACATGCACAGTACAAAAAATGTAAACAATCACCTACACACTGTTCTGTTAAGAACCCAACTTCATGTATTTATGCAGTACAAATCAGACCAAGATTAAAAGAAAAACATGCTGTACAATAGAAAAGTCACAAATGGTGCAAATTTTTACATGTTTACGCATGCATACACATCAAAAGGAAGTCAAACACATATTCAACATGCAGCGACAACTCATTTAATTTAAACAAAAAAGCGTCACTTTATGTTATTAGTATTAATGCTTAATCTTTTTTTATTAGTCTAAGGTATGTATCATAAATTTTCTGCTGTTTTAAAGTCTTTGACCATAAGTGAGCTGATAAAATAAGTAAAATCATATCACAAGGTTAAAATTTGCTTCTTTTGGACAAACCAAAAACTTCCAACTAATATCATAAATGCAAATATTTGAATGTTTTGGCATTTGTGGGTTTGTGCCTCAATCATGCTATAATGTCTGAATGAATTTGGATGAAATTTGGTACAGAGACAGACCATGATCTGTATTAACATATTATTGCGTTTTATCTCAAAGCTTTTAAATTGATTCCGAAGGACTATAAACATACCACATAGGAGGAGGTGGGGGAGCAAGGCCAGTCAAATGTAATTGAGCCACCAAAAATTGGCAATACAACTGACTTTAATATGTTTCTGTTTCTCTATCTTAGGAATGAATCATCAAATCTTTGTCAAATTTATGTAGGACCACTGCATATTTAATCTAGTACCTATTTATTAGAAAATAGCAAAAAGCAAAAGATTATACCTTAGTATATAAAGGTTAATTTTAAAAATAAAATCAAAGAATCTATGTGATATATGGATAATTGGTGAACAGTGTTTAAACTGTTAAACTGCACATTTTGTTTAACTGCAGAGGTCTGCACCTCCTGCGTCTTATACATCATTCTGGGTAAGTATTACAAGTTATATTCATGAACTATGAAAGGGATTGTATTTAATAAATTAATTCCAGTGATTTTTGGACTATTGACAATAACATCCCCCTAGTTGCTTAAGCAATCAAAAACACTAATGGACAAACCTTCTTCAGCAGAACGATGTTCCTTACTGTCCTTAGGGCTGTAGACTAACTGCAGGATGAGTGGCCGCCGTGTGACAATACCGGGGCCTCGAGGCAGGAAGGAGCGCCCCACGAGGCTCTCTATTACTGAGCTCTTGCCAGAGCTCTGTTTAAAATAATTTGAGTTGGTTAATTTTATAAATAATTAGACATTGCATGTTTGTTTTATTTATTGAGGATAAAAAACAACTTTATGAGGCTATATGAAGTATCTACATTGAATGATCAAAATTGACAGTCCCAAAAAGTAGCTCTACATTACTGTCCATGATTATACCTGGTATTCTAAAAAAGTTTGTGCATTGTTCATATATGCATGAGCAACAGAAAATAGGTGTTATAAAATGTTATACTTCGATTTAGTCGAACTATTTCATGTTTATATTCGTGTGTGCTTTCACAGCGAGTGTGATGAAATTATTGTAAAAAAATTTTATTGTTCATCTGCACAGTAATGTAAAAACTCGAGTAGCTAGAAGGGTCAATGTCGATTTGGATGCACTGAGAAAAGACTTCTACACCAATACGAATCTATCTAGGAGACGGGCACGGTCAATGACAGGGCAGTACATTTGCCCCATCGAAATGAGGACAAAGAACCCTATGACATTTTACATAACCATTATTCAGGAATAGGAAATAGATATTACATTACTGTACTCTTTCAATGAAGTAGCTATGTCTATAATATTATGTAAAAAAGAAACACGTCTACCTGAGTTCCTAAAACTATTATTTGAGGTAATTGAATGGCATCAGCTCCGACAGTGTTGAAAACGTCTTGCAATTTATTGATAACTGGTATAAGTGCTTCCATAATTATTTAATTATCGAACGTAAACACAAATAAATAGTCGAACAAATCACAATGTTTTATATAGATAGACTATTTCTTAGAACCAAATAATGCAATAACTATCAAAACAGACAAACCAACCGGTAAAAGTCGGCCATATTGATTTTTGATTTCTTCTTCTTTTTTTTTTTTTTTAATTATTTAAGGCTTTGGTAAAAACCATCAGCCTAAACCATTGAAAACAACTAAATCCTATTAAAATTATTTCTTCTTCTTCATTCCAGAGATACCCCTAAAAGCGAGACGAAATATCCCTAAATAGCCCTAAATCAAATAATTATAATCCCCAAGGTCTATTCAGATGAATATTTCAATCATTTTTATATTTTTATGGTAAATTGGCGCCCTAATAGCCCCATGTAAAAATATTACATGGATTTATTTTTTATATAATATATTTTACTGAAGAAATAAGTGAAATAAGACATGGCTGTTATGGGCTTAGATCCCTTTGCCTTCTCCAAGAGAGAATAAATCGAAAAAAAAATGTTCTCCCATCTCAATGACTGAGTGGGGAATTAAAAAAAAAAAAAAATGTTTCGTCGTTCGTTTGACGTTTTCTATTCGTTTGTTTGTGAGATCGATTTGTGGAGGCTTTTTGGCGGGAACTCGGCGAGTGAAGTAGCATTTTTCTTTATAAGTCTTATAATTTGTGCATTCTAACTTTTGAAGCTTAATAATGGCAGAGTATTGTGCAGCAAACGTTAGTGATAGTGTACAAGTGAAGGGAGGTGTAAATTAAAGTGCGTAACGGAGCTTTCGGGTTCCCACAAGAAGCCGCCAAAATCTTTTGTAAAGCATTCTGCCACTTTACTGAAGAATGACTTGACCGTGACTAGACTCTGTATACGCCAAGTATACGACGAATGACTTGTTTTGACTGAGACTGACTTACAAAATGAAGAAATAAGAAAAATAAGACATGGCTGTTATGGGCTAGATCCCTTTGCCTTCTCCTAGAGGAGAAAATAAAACTAAAAAAAAAAAAATCGATTTGTGGATTTGCCTAAATTAAATTCTACAGTTTTTAATTTCTTGTAATGTATAGTGAGAGATCGTTAAATTATGTATAACGCTGAGGTATTACATTAGCTAAATGGTTTCTGTCTTTCTTTTTCCGTATTTCTATATTTTATTACGTCCTATAACGTCCTTTTTGCAGGAAAACCGGGTGGATTCCGGACGATATGCTACTAACTCTAATTCAGTACAGTTTGGACCATGGAACATTTCGTATGATGTCAGCTGCATCCTCCCCAGCGTCTGTTCTACAAAGATTGTCTGCGAACGTGATGATGATCAATTTTGCCAGTTTTGTATGTAAGTTTGTTATAA
Organism: Oegoconia quadripuncta; assembly: GCA_949316235.1. Classification (NCBI taxonomy): domain Eukaryota; kingdom Metazoa; phylum Arthropoda; class Insecta; order Lepidoptera; family Autostichidae; genus Oegoconia; species Oegoconia quadripuncta. The sequence continues at coordinate 24,345,727 of OX438746.1, read as the reverse complement.
ATAAAAGCATTTGATTATTACAATCACTCCTGTCGGTGTCGTAAAAGCGCTTAAAGAATAAGATGTAGCTATTCCAATTTAACCACAAAAACAATCAATTTTCAATAGTTAACAAAATTCAATCAAGTAACCTTTACCTACAAAAATGCTGATGTCTCAAGTAGAGCCAAAATAATGTTTATTTAGCTTAGAAAAGCTGCTTATATTTTAACAGAATTTTTGTTTGAATTTCAGCTACTGCAAAGAATTGAGTATACCACACTTCCCTGATATGGTGTTTCCTAAAAACATCCTTACACTAGCCCATAGAAGTGGCGCTATAATACATTTCAATCCGCTGGATGCATTGAAGTGTGTTGCAAACACTGTTGAAGCCATCGAGGTCTCCTGCGCCGAAGCATGGCAAGAGGCTAGGTATGTTGAGACTGAAGCATTCTTTTGGGTCAGTACGCTTCCACCTTCGACCTCATCTTCACTTAACATCAGGTGTGATTGAGGTCAAGTACCAACCCACCATGCAAAAAAAATAAATTCTTCTAAGCATGTTCAAATCAGACTCTGGGAAACCCAATGCGATGTCTCTTTCATCAAAATTCTTTGCTATGAGATTTGTGATCAAAGTGATGCAATTTGCGTCATTGGGAGAGCCGTATATCCAGCAGTTGATGTCAAAAGTCTGTTGATATATGAAATCTATAAAATATAATAACAATTTTTCATTCCTTTGCAATAATTGAAGTCATGACCCCTCTGAGGTTTTTATAAATACCTAGTTTCCTACTAAACAGTATCTTTTTTGATGGGATTGGGTACCTTACCTTTACTATATGTTTATTATGTTGGATTTTATTATACTATTTATCCCTGAAGGCCAGATGCAGAAAAGAAGAAACGAAATTTTGATTGGACATTCTCAACAAACTACAAGGGCACACTTACTGAAAATATTGTTGTGGAACCAACAGATGAAGCAATCAATATTGAGCTCCTGAAGCAGAAAGATCAAATTATCTTCTACCATGACCTTACACTATTTGAGGATGAGCTGCATGATCATGGAATATCGAAACTTTCTGTGAAAATTGTTAGTAGTGTCGCATTCCCTTTTTGTTTTTTGATTAGTGAAGTTAAGCAATGTCTGGCATAGTCAGTCATTGGATGGATTTTACCACCACTACCATACCACAACCACTAGTGACATTTGTGTTATGTATATGTTAAATGAGCACCGGTGGCTCAGTGGTTAAGATGTAGTCTCCCAATTCGGGAGGTCTAGGTTCGATTCCCAGGCAGGCTATGTACCAATGACTGCTCTTAAACGGTGAAGAAACCTGCATGCCTGAGAAATAAAAATTAAAGGGCATGTGAAGTCCCCAACCCGCATTGGGCCAGCGTGGTGGACTATGGCCTATACTCCCGCATTATACGAGGGAAGGCCTATATCCCTGCAGTGGGATGGATGTTTACAGGCTGAAATGATGATGCATTAAATAGTTGGTCCTGATTCTTTTCAATTATGGGCTGTAGTTGAGCCAAGTCAGAGGCCTACAGGGGCAGCAGAATAACACTGACTGTCAGGTGGCCACTAGTCTGACATATATCCACCAATCCACACTCGGCCAATAATGGAGATGTGTACAGCTGTTGATGAATATTCATGTTTAAAGAGTAATTTCTTGGTTCTCACAAAAGTAGGTTCTCAAAAAAGTATGCCATGGCTGGAATAACTTAGGTCACCCCACTAACTAACTAATGGTTCACTGCAGGGCTTAAAATGATATAAGCCTGATATGTATGGAGGTATTTTAAGGCCATTGCTGATTTTTGAGAGTGCCAAATGGGTTTTATTTTTATATCATATTAATGGTCTCTTCTATTTAATATAATGAATCCCTAGTTAACAAAATTTAAGAGCAGAGACATGGTGCTTATATTCAATAAGAGAAAGATTTTTTTTTTTCTGTAATCACAGTTTTATGATTACTTTTTGTTTCCTGTGAATGAATCACACTGCACTTTGGACAACTCATTATTGGTGATGTTCCAGAAATACTGGTGATGCAGGCTATGTGTCTTATTTTACTTTCCTACCACTTTTGCTTGAATTAGTTTGGAATCTAGGAAAAGATAAAAACAGCCTTGAGACATACTTGTACATGAAAGGTACAGAGAATGCTTGTAATCTATTTCGTACTATACAATTATATTGAATTTGCTTTCAGAGAGTAATGCCTTCATACTGGTATGTGTTACTAAGATATTTTTTGAGGGTGGACGATGTTATGGTGCGGTCTCTTGAAACCAGATTCTTTCATATGCTGAATACAAACTATGTACTTAGAGAATATACAGCGAAAGAATCAAAAGCTCAAGACTTAAATGTAAGTACTTAAATGTGAAATATGAGTTTTGAACTGACATTTGAAACAGCAATTTGTGTTTACAATTGTAATCTTTCTAGGAAAATGCTAAAAAATGGAATGTAACAGATTCTCCCATGAATATTAAAAGGATCCAAGTTTGTTGTATGTTCTGCAGAAGCGAGCAGTACCGGACTCAGTGTATCTTCTTTTAAGAATTAATTTAAAGAAATAAGTATAATATAATAATATTAGCATTGCAATATATTTATTTAGGAAAGCTAAGTGTATGTGAGAAAGAATCTATACTTATTTACGAAAGTGTAAATACAAGATATAAAAATATACTTACTGCTGTCATGTTACTTGTTTACAAAAAATGACTTAAGATTTTTAAGGGGAAAATTATGGTAAGGGGTGGGATGGGGGACGTCAATCCTGTAATTAATTCAATGGTAACAATAGGCTACAGTTGATATGCTTGAGTTGTTAAATGTTTCAAGTGATTGGTCCTATCTGCTGGGAACCACACTGGTACCACGGAATATTGGTTCGTCTATTATCGGTACCGCCTGCACCAAGCGCTTTTCGTGCTAATCCATTACGTGCGTAATATTGTTCTCTAATAAAAAGTAATTTATATATGAAATTTTTTGCAGATTCCAACATCCCACATGAAAGAAGCAGACGACGTCATACCTCTTCTGCCAGTGAAAGAGAAAAGCACACAGAAGTTAATAGTGAATTTTGACCCCAATTTATAGAAATACCAGACACCATTGTTGTGTTTATAAGCCAGTCCTACATATATGTTTAAGCTATACATACATATTATTAAAGCAAATGGGATATTCTAATGGCTCTGGTTTGATTCAACTTTCCTCTTTGTTTTACATACCAGTTTGAAATTACCATAAAGGAATCCTATTCTCTTCCCCTGCGTTATTTTGCAAATCTCGATACATTTAGGAAAAAAGTGGTATACCAAGTACGTAGGCTCGCCATCGTAATTGTGTGGAATCAGTTTAACGTCTTACGCAAGATTTAATTAATGTTACTAGAGTGGACAGTGGTAACATTTTTACACCAACACTTTGCTCCCGAGCGTCAGTAATACCATCTAACATTGAATAGCAAAAACACGTATTAACAAGTAGTATTGGAATACATAGGAGCTATTGCCCGGTAGGGTACGATAACACAAATCGTTCAATAACCTGAGTAGCGAATCTAAAGGGGCTAAAGTTCTAAAATCGTGTATGGTAAATCGAGTTGTTACGTTAAATATACAAAATATTTAGGAGAGCAAACTGAATTCACTTCGAAATTGCAATTTTTTTATGAGCTGTTATGAGAAACTCGCCATATAATTTGGCAAAGCCACATATATACACATATATTTCCCTAGATAACACAAGTTACATAATTTTGGTACACTACGTTGGCGTCACAGAATATTTTTTCTCTACGTATGCTGCTAGTCCTAATTCACTCCCACTGGTGTTTAACGATAGTATCCTGACCTTTGAAAATGGTCACAATATCGATACTATCGACATTCTTATTTCAACAAACCATCGATACCTCGAATACTTCTGATGCAATATTCGCTATTCAGCACAAATGTGGAAAAACCTGAAAATATAAGTTACTAGGTCCGCCACCCGTCATGTCTGTTTGTTTGCACTATTATCGAGTAGGTTGACGATATTTCATCAATAAATAGTGCAATACAATAGATGTTTTTACAACCTATCGATAGTATCGATTGTTGAAATAAGTACAGACAGTAACAGTGCGATTTGTACTAAATATTCATTTAAAAATATCAATATTACTTATCAGTACTATAGAGAGCCATACTATCGATAGTATTGACGTCTATCAATATAATATATTTTTTTATATAAGAGGGCGGCAAACGAGTATGCGGGTCACCTGATGGAAAGCAATCACCGCCGCCCATGGACACCCGCAACACCAAAAGGGTCACAGATGCGTTGCCGGCCTTTGAGGAAGGTGTATAGTATCGGATTTTCTTTCTATCGATACCATCGATAGGCCTATCGATATTGTGACTATAGTCTTCGAAAACTAGTGTCGATTTGCTTTGCTTAGACTAAATTTAGACTATGCTTTATATCTGCGATCATCGTTGTAAAAAAGACGGCACTGTCACTTCGTTCAGAAATCATAATCTTACGTTTTAGAAATACCAACTAATGTCAAGGGTTTGTTACCTGTTCACGCCTAAACGGCTGGATGAATTTGGATAAAATTTGGCTGGTAGACAGATTAGGACCTGGACTAACGTATAGGTAAATTGCTGAACCGATTCTGATAAAATGTTCCACGCGAACGAAGTCGCAGGCAACAGCTAGTATTTGATATATCTTAGGTAGGTATATTGTATAACATCAATTCAGTACATACCTAATTTAATTTAAGTTTTTGGAAAATAGTTTAAACAAAAATTGATGTATAATGTATATCTTATAAACGGAACAATAGTAATAAAAAAATACAATACAATACAAATACACTTTATTGCACAACAGATAAGAAAATACAGTTTCAGAAAAGTGGTAAGAATATAATGTACAATTTGGCGACCTTATCACTAAAAGCGATCTCTTCCAGGCAACCTTTGGGTATAAGGACAGTACATTTGAAATAGGTGGGTTGTGCGGTGTTAAATAAATACTGTGTCTGTACCAAAATACTTAAAGAAATCTATAGTTAAAGTTCGATTCAGTATTACATTATATTTATTTTTTGTTTTACCCGGACACCTAGATTCGTAATTTCTAAAATGCTGCTTCATAGGCTTCTAATATTTACGTTGAGTTATGCCTTGTTCAATAGAATATTTACGTGTAACTACACATCATATTAATGGACCACATACTTATCTAGTTTAAAATTAAATCAGGATGTTTTGTTATGGATAGAATATTTAAAATCTTATTAACTTTATGAGTTCTACGCGGCCTCTTTTAAAATCAGGGACTCGCACCCTGTTTTGGTTATTATTTAACCCTGAACAGAAGCGATCCTTATCAGATATCTGATAACCACAATTTTACCTATCTATCATTTGCTATCAGATACATATCATGTATAAAGGCTGCAATTCTATGTCCAGCGCAAACTTTGCATTTGACAGTGTATCGGTAATTAGTTAAGCGGTGATTATAGCGAACAGCATGAATTTCACTTATTATATTTTTATTGTCTTCTATGGTATACATCTTTAATTCCTTATAAATTCTTTTTTCAAATAATAGCAATTAATAATGCATTACCATTATACATTTGCAGTCATAAGATGTACGAAGAATACGTTTGCTGATATACCGGTTTTTGAAATACACTTAGAGAATCTTTTGAAGATGCAGCAGGGTTTAGGGTGGCCACATACTCTAAATGTGGCTGAGGGCCACGAGGCTCTGTTGAAGCTGGGAAGTTCTCTCCAAAATCCTCAAAACTGTACAGTGACGACACCTTCCGGATTGACATTTGACATAGCTAATCCTCCAAGTAATAGGTAAGTTGTGTAGGTATATGTACAGTCGACAGCACGACAACCGTAACACTACCAGCACTATTAGCATGACAGGCGCGAGAAACGTTTATGTCGCGCGAGATAATATTTGTCGCGCTCATTCGCTTGGACGAGATATACAACTATCTCACTCTCAATCCTACGTCGCGCGCGACAAATGCTGTCATGCTACGGGGGCAGTGTAAGCTAGCCGCGCGACTACTTATACTGGAAGTGTTACGGAGGTACGTATTATTTGTTTACATAGAGATTATGTTTGATGTTATCTATTTTGACTTAATTAAGTCAGCGTCTTAGCGTCAGTGGCACAGCGGTTAGAACGCGGTCTCCCAATTTAGGAGGTCCGGGTTCGATTCCCAAGCAGGCCAATGTACAATTAGTTTTTAAATTTAATTTAATTACTTATGTTCATTTGTCCGACTCCTTTTAAATGGTGAAGGAAAACATCGTGAGGAAACCTGCATGCCTGAGAAATAATTCAAAGGCATGTGAAGTCTCCAACCCGCATTAGGCGAGCGTGGTCAACTATATACGAGGGAAAGCCTATATCCCTGCAGTGGAATGTTTACGGGCTGATGATAAATCATGATAAATCTAACACGGCAGACGTTAGCAGACACTTTGTCACACTTGACAACAAATTATTCCATTATCCCGGGAAAGCCCATCGAGAAATGATGGGGTTCGTCGACAGAAATTCAAAAAAGGTATCAATGTATTTATAAAAAAATGCCTAAATGAAAACGTAAAAAAATCTTATATAACCCGACTAAGGTTGAAAATACCTCTTATAAATAATCAAAAATAATTGATTTCGGATAACATTGAAGCGTATATACAATAACGGTCAGAGTACAGGACCAGAGCACGAGGAGATTCCACAGCACAGAGGCGTGAAGCCGGAGTAGGGATCTCTGCGTACTGGAAGATACCTTCAAACTCCAGAAAGGGCAAGGATTCGGCATCAATAACATTGACGAGTAGGTATGTCAGTCACCTTCGGTTTTCCGACGAAATACAAAAGGTCATGGCAGAATTGATGGACTAAGCACTATGCTCGAAGACCTCAATCGAGTACCTGAGTAAAGTGGGACTCAAGATGAACACGGATAAAACGAAAATTATGGCGAATGCCAATTTCGTGCTCAAACCCACATCAGTTGTAAACTCCATAATGTCTATCTAGAACAAGATATCCGATTAAAATGGGGGATGGGCAGCATTCAGAAAACTGCGCAACGTCTTGTCCAAAATACCTCGGTGGGTGAAGACGAAAAGACTTCTTTAATCAATGAGTCTTACCAGTGATGACTTACGGCGCTGAAACGGGGTTTCTCACTATGGGTCTCATAAGAGAGTTCAAGGTCACTCAACGATCTAAAGAGAGGGCGATGCTCGGCATTTCACTACGTGAACGAATCAGGAATGAAGAAATCCATAGTCGAAGGTACTGACAAGCCCAGCGGATTGATAGTGGGCATGGCACATTGCTTGAAGAACTGATGGCCGGTAGGGCACGATTGGAGACCGTGTACCGGCAAACGCAGCGTAGGCCTATGTTCAGCAATGGATATACAAATGAAAGAAGACTAACGAAAGAGATATACGATGCGAATGTGGATGGTATATCATGGTCAAATTGGGGACGTCTTAAAGAAAGGCCAAGCCTAGAGTACCCTAAAGCGACGAGCATGTATGAACAACCTTATGCGAGTGAATGAAGCAAAAGAGGTGTGTCAGGATCGTAGCAAGTGGAAGTCTGTGGTCTTTGCCCACCCCTACGGCAAAGAGGCGTGACTTTATGTACGAGTATATATGTTTGAGATACCTCATTTCGATTTAATGACCAGGTAAGAGGTACCAGACCAAAATATGACTCATAGCCCATACATATGTTCAGCAATGGATATGAGAGAACGGATTGAGAGTGTTACCTATTACAAAGACATAGGCCCAGGGGGAGGTCGCGACACCCATGACTTGACTCCGTCGACAGTCGGATACGTAGAGTTTAGTGTTTCGATTTGAAATTCTGTAAACAAATTGACAGTCTATGATTTGATATTTTAACATTTCAAAATAATTTGTTCCATATACTTAAACACTGTATTTAGTATTCATTTTATATTTTAATGATTGGTTCAAATCGATACCTATTTAATCAATATGTATATTATGTCGTAGACAGATGGTTAAATTAGTTATTCAAATGAATGCCCAGGGGATCCTTATCTATGGCAGACATTTTTGATTTTGATTTTATGATAGTTTGTACCTACTTTTGTCAAATGCGCACAATGACACTTATTCGTCATTAAGTCTATTCCATAGAATTACGCACTCAATCAAAATAAATAAATATCCTTAGACATATCTAGTTCCACAGTAAGCAACTATAGGCTTGTGTGTGGATACCAGATGGTTGATATACTACATGAATACATTTTTTTTGTAAATAAATACTTATTATAAATGAAAACATCCATAACTCGGGTACCTACACATGTCCGTATTCATCACACAAACATATCAGGTGAGTTGCTAACCGCTACACCAAACAAGTCGTCAAAAATTACTTTCGTAATATCTGGTTCAGTCTGAAGCTATCATTTAAACCTTCAGGTATTTCAGAAGAACAGACCTTATAATAACACCTACACACATTAATAATTTGAGGTGTGGGGACTTGGAGAGACACAAAATATGAACACACAAGTTGCTCTGACCATGGTCGTTTATTGTCTAATTAACTTACCGACTAAAATATAGGTATAGACTGCCATACGTATTACGGGGTAAGGCGATTCATACACTACAAACTAGCAAGCCGCCCCGGCTTCGCACGAGTGCAATTACCTACTGTGTATAAAATATGTATTATATAATATTATAATATGGGTTATAATAGTGAAGACTGTATCAAAATCCTTTGCGTAGTTTAGAACCACAAAGCGCAAGAACAGATACGCGGCTAGCGACTTTGTTTTACAACTACCTATTTAGAGATTGTCATTTTTATTCATACTCATTTTACTCATACATATTACAAAATTTTCATTATTATAGGTATGAAAGATGGAGCGCTGAGTGCGGTGTGAGGATTAAACACGTGGTGAAGACAGATGAAGGTCGGTGGCGATTGACTGCGTTCAGGGGAAGCGACTCTATAGCCGGATGGACCGAAGTCCTTATTGAAAGTAAATATAATGGTGTCCTCGTATTAAAACTTAATATTCATAGTTAACTGTTTTATGAACAATGCGCGCTAGCTTTTACCTGGATTTGACAGTGACACAATCCTCAAAAAGGAATTTAGTAGCTATTTTAATAATGTCAAAAAATTGTTCCAAATTAGTTCCCAAAGGAAGTCAAAATCAAAATCAAAAAATGCTTTATTTTGTAGGTACACAGGGTACACTTAAAATAGTCAGATTTTACATTTTTAAAGCTACTGCTTGTTCAAAAGGCAATTTTCCCCTGAGAAGAACAAGCAAGAAACTCGAGAGGTCGCTCTTTTTAAAAAAAGGTTTTTATATTACAAAATTATTATTTTATATTATAATATTTCATTATTAATTGTGAATTAGCCTGGTTATGCGAACGGGCTGGTTATGTCCATGATTGTTTATCATCTAAATAATCTGATATTTTATAATATGCTTTCTTAATAAGTTTCTGTTTTATAGTATCTTTAAATTTATTGAAAGGAAGATTTTGTATATCAACAGGAACTTTATTGAAAAAGCGTATACATAACCCTTTGAATGAATTACTGACTTTGTGGAGGCGACTTATGTGACCTGCAAGTTTATCTTTATTTCTTGTATTGACATCATGTTTATCACTATTTTTCCTAAATGATGCTATATTTTTTTTGACATATATTAGATTTTCAAAAATGTACTGTGACGAAAAGGTTAGAATATTATACTCTTTAAATCTGTCTCTAAGTGACACTGCAGGTCTCAATTGATAAAATGCGCGAACGGCTCGTTTTTGTAAAACAAAGATTGTATTGATATCCGCGGCATTTCCCCACAGCAAGATACCGTAAGACATCAGGCTATGGAAATAACTAAAATATACTAATCTTGGAAGAAATTGGTGCCACTGTAATTTAAGAGTTATTCAATATAATCTAGTGAGAACGTCACGTGTTCCTATCCTATCCTAATTTCTCTCACGCAAAGTAGTTTCTTATAGGTAATCAAGTTCCTAATATTTTACACATAGAAAGCGTAACCCGTCAGTGATAGAATAAAAAAAATTTCTAACAAATCAGTAGCTTGCTTTTGATATAGTATAGATATTAAGTAATAAAACATAAACTATTAGATTAAAATTACCATTGTGAACTTCATTGCTCCGGAAGAATACTTAAAACTCCTATAATTAATTTAAAAAAAAATCGATTAATAACTTCTTTATATTTATGAAAAATTTCACCGAAGGCAAATATCACGACCCAATAAACTACTTTTAGAAAATTGTTTCAGGAGATCTTAGTGTCTTCTATAACGCTATGAAGTAACTTTAATTTAATATTGTAGGTTTTATAACTAAACTAGCCTTCCGCCCGTGACTTCACCTGCGTGGGATAACTTTATAGCGGAAATTTGTTTTGACATTTTGGTGAAGATTTTTGGTGAAGAAGAAAAATTGGTATATAGGTAGAATATCTTCAGGATATTCTACCTATATACCAATTTTTTTTGCTGTGATTGAACAACAAACAAACATCCAAACTTTCACATTTTATACTATTAGTTAGATTAGATACCTATAATATTTATTTATTTATATATACCTAAATCAACCTACAGAATGGTTAGAAAACCTTTTTATTCTGTTAATGATGGGTTCTCTATCCTCCCACAAAAAATCAGGAATTTAAGATTATGGGAAGTTACAACACAAAAATTACCTACATATTTTACGGGAGTAAAGAATGCTTCACCTATGATTACAATTTGTATCTCAAAAAACTGTGCCGAAATATGACCTCAGATAGAAATCTCAAAAATATTACTTCAAAAAGAACGAAGTTATTTAGATGTCTTTTCTTTTCCTTAGGCTCTATTTGGTATAATTTAAGCACAATTTATTGACGTTTTTAAAATACCTGATTTCCACATGTACCTACTTATGTACTTATACATCACAGACTTATTTTTAATTTACATGATGTCAAAGATTGCTAAACTTTACGATTAGTGATATTGATAATATCTATACTATAAGCTAGATTGCTGATTACCTATTATAATTTTATTAATCATTTGTACGTATATTTCTTTTGATCGCATTGCACTCATAGGATGAGGTAGATTGTGCGTTATTCGACACGTGTATAAATTACAAGGGTGTATGTAAGGGTGTCACATTCTCGAATGTACCTAAATGTCATACTTGAAGAAGTTATCGGTATTTTTAAATCATTGGAGTGATGATTGAGATATGTGTTTGGACACGTGGAGACGATAAATGAAAGAAGACTAACGAAAGATATATACGATGCGAACGTGGATGGTAGTGTTGGTAGTGGTAGGGTACGTATACGGTACGAACGTATACCATGGTCAAATCTTAAAGAAACGTCTTAAAGAAAGCCAAGCCTAGAGTACCCTAAAGCGTATGAACAACCCTATGCGAGTGAATGAAGGAAAAGAGGTGTGTCAGGATCGTATAGCAAGTGCAAGTCTGTGGTCTTTGCCCATCCCTGTGGGAAAGAAGCGTGACTTTATGTATGTATGTTTGAAATACCTCATTTCGATTTAATGACCAGGTAAGAGGTACCATTACCAAAATAGTGACTCGTAGCCCATACGCCTAAGAAATTTAACGATTATGACAAACACTATGCAGCACTAGTAGCATGACAGGCGTGATAAACGTTTATGTCGCGCGGGATAATATTTGTCCTGCTCATTCGCTTGGACGAAATATACAACTATCCCACTCTCACTCCTATGTCGCGCGCGACAAATGATGTCATGCTACGCAGGTAAGACTTTATAGCACACAGTCAAGTAAGTTCGTACTTAAGAGTTAGCAAAATGCTTTTCGGAGTATATGATGATCCAGATTTATTTGTAATAGTCTTACAATCTGCTGCAAATAGTCCAAAACTATAATGAATTCACGACATTCTCAGACTATTAATCGGTCATTCAATAAACCACAGTTCTGATGGTAACATAATGAATGTTGGAAATCAATGAATACCGGAAAAAATAACAACAATTATAAATACCATTTTGCTAACTGCCGCGTTTGAGAAATCCCCATTTTGCCACAAATTTTTTGACAAATCTCCAAATCCTGCAGTTACTCGTTTATAATTTTATTTTATGCACAACGCATTTATCATAAATAACACCTGATGTTAAGTGAAGATGAAGCGTGCTTACCCGAAAACCCATTTTATTTGACGACTTCTTTGGTGTAGTGGATAGAAAGTCTGCTGTTACACCTAAAGGTCACGGGTTCGAATCCCGCTAGGGGGCATAATGTTTGTATGATGAATACAGACACGTGTGCGTGTGTTATGGATATTTTTCATTTATGTAAGTATTTATTTACAAAAAAAAATGTATTTGTGTATTTTTCAATTATCTGGTACCTGTAGTGTGGAACTAGATGGCACTATGTGTGTGTATATGCAAAGAAATGCTATCTTATCTCTGACAACCGAAACACAACATTGCTGTTTGGCGGCAGACTTAGATAAAATTGTGGTAGCTAGCCAGGCGGACATTTAAAAATTCCCTACCAACAACCGAACAGAGTACTCCACTGGGGATCGAATCCATGATCTCCGATTTATAAACCCTATGTTGTTTACATTGAGCCACGGAAATGGTTAATCGTTTGTTTCAGACTTTGGTTTTAGTAGACACATTATTGCATTTGAACGCATCTTTACAAATGAATTGTTTATTTAATATTTATATATAGTGTTATAAAATAAGACAGATAATAATCACAGATCGATAACAATACAATGAAAGACCTAAGGAATTTTGCTGTTGTAAAGAAATTTGGGTCAGCGTAGTGGACTGTCATTATATGAGAGAAGGCCTATATCCCTGCAGATCCCACCTCCGCTCTCCTCCCACTGTAACTCCTGTAAGCCAGGATCAACAGTGGTACTCTGCACGGCGCCTACTGAAGGTAGACGGTGCCCTACGTGACTCTATTGCTACCTTGGACCCCAGACTAATTAAAGAAAGAATTTAAGGGTGAAAAGTAGGAAATAAAGAAAGTCCCACCTCCCCCCCAGCAAATGGGAGTGTAGCTATATCCCTGCAGTGGAATGGATGTTTACGGGCTGAGATATGAAAGAAAATGTTTCAAGTAATATGTTCTTTATTTTAGAAGACACATCTTCCTACACGGCGCCGGATATATCCCTGCAAGATGGCCAGACACACACAGACGTCGTGCTTACATCATTGAACAACTCATACTGCCTCGTCGCGCAACCGTTCTCCGACAGCTCGCTGGTACCGGGACATTGTCACGTGACTTTAGAACGGGCAACGCGAGCAGTTCAGGGCAACTGGACTATACTACTCGGTTTACCTGGGAGAGTGCAGGAATTGCATCTGGAGAGACGTGTAGCTGTTCAAGGTAACATCAATTTTAATAGCCGATTGGTGCAGTGGATTGTCTGCATTCGAAACCAACAGTTACGAGTTCGAGTCCCGCTAGAGATGAATGTGTGATGTTGAATGATTACAGTCATATGCTCATGCCTGTTTTCCGTTAGGGTAGGCAGAGTCTATTGATTTCCACTTGCAACGATCCTGATATAATACTTTTGCTCATCAAATGCTTCATATACGCTTGTCGGTTAGTGGTTGACCGTACCTGACCTTTTGTGAGTACGTCATTCACTTGATTTACGTACGTCCCTCTTGGTCGACCTTTACCGACCCTTCCATTCGCGCTTTTATTATTATACTGCTTTCGTTAATCTCCTTTCACTCTTTCGTTCTGTAAGCCCAAACCACCTTAACATACCTCTTTCTATCTTACTACGTCATCTTGCACGCCACACTTTTCCCTAATCACACAATTATTTAATCTATCATTCAAATCACTCCGCACTTATTACACTTTGAACGCATTTCTACTGTGTTGAAGAATCAACACAGTAGCAGAAAATCAGAAAATTTTATGGTTCTTCTGCCATACTCAACATTCGCTCCCATACATCGCCGTGGGTCATCAACACGCTAAAATTGTGAATCGCCACTCTTGCTTCTCATGGATAATTATTGTACATATATATGATATATGTATATTTATGTACCCACGTTTATCCGTTATAATAGGTTGCATAGTAAAAGCGTTGCCTATTTTGGCCTTGGGGCTACATAATTGGTGTGAAGTGTCCGAAATATTTGATTTCGGCAAGTAAAAAGAATAGAACCAACCTATCTTATATTATTATTATTAATTAGTTTGACTCACTATTTACTTTTACCTCTAGATTGTATAATGATTATTATTTAATAGTGACTTTCCAGCGAATTTTTTTTTTTAAGAATTGTAATGAAAAATGAGAATCTGTAATTGGCAAACCTTTAGCTTATAGATTTTGTGTTATACTTTTTATAATGATGCTGTTGATTCTGTGTTATCAACATAATAAAAAAAAAATATTTTTCCTGGATTTTTTTTTTTTTTTTTTTATGATTGACTGGATACGCGTTTGACCACAATCTCACCTGATGGATGTCGTAAATGACCTGAGATGGATGTTGCAAATGAGTGAGTGAGCCCACGTGATTGGAAGGTGGATTCGCCCTTGGTAATAAAAACTATTATATCTGTGATATGTCAAAATTCGGGCAAATTTTCCAAGTAAAGCTAGGTCGTTGTTGTATAGATACTGTTAATTAATGAATTAATTCTGTTTTTCTTTCACTGCTTAAGATAATAAAAATCAATATTGTATTTTCAGCTGAGCGCTTGGACGTTGGATACGTACACGATTCGAATGCAAACAAAATACACTTGTACTGCAATATACAGCATACAGAGAAGAACATCACATTTTGTCGTTTCCAAAAGACCACGAGCACATCAGGATTTAACGTGATGGATGGATTGAGTGATGGCAGTCATAGGTGAGCTTATCTATTGTAAATTACGTGGTTCCTACCCATTACGTGGTTCCTAAATAACTACTTAGCTTAAAATTAAAAAAAAAAAAAAAAAAAAAAAAAAAACTATAATAGTTTATATGATGAAACCTGTAATTTGCCTTATTTTTTGTATTCGTACTTGGTAATATTTATACACAACTGTAACGCTGTTGGTTTCTTTAATAAATAAATAAATAAATAATAAATATTTTAACCGCCTCCGTGGCTCAATGTAAACAACATTGGGTTTACGATTCGGAGGTCGCGGGTTCGATACCCAGCGGGGTACATGTTTAAGTACTCGGTTTGGTTGGTGGTAGGGCATTTTAAATGTCCGCCTGGCTAGCTACCACCATATTATCTAAATCTGCCGCCAAGCAGCAATGTTAATAGCATTGTTGTGTTCCGGTTGTCAGCAATAAGATAGCCAGTCCCCCAAATGTGTTGGGGTTTCCGGGTCAGTACGCTTCCACCTTCGACCCCATCTTCACTTAACATCAGGTGTGATTGAGGTCAAGTACCAACCCGTCGTGGATAAAAAAAATTATTTATAATGGTGAATGTAACTGCCTACGTGATCGAATCAGGAAAGAAATCTGTAGACGAGCGATACTGACCGATATAGCCCAGCTGATTAGCAACTTGAAGTGAAAGTGGCCAGGGCACATAGCTCGAAGTACTTATAGCCAGTGGGGAATTAAAGTTCTCGAGTGGAGACCACGCACTGGCAAGCGCAGCGTAGGACGTCCACTCACAAGGCGGACGAGTTGCGGAAAGTCGCTGCTTCCACCCGATCGCTCTGGAAATCTATGGGGGAAGCCTATTTTCTCACAGTGGACTGATATGATGATGATAGTCATTGTTGATCTGTATCTTCATAGACGACCGATTGCTGTAGTGGATAGTGAACCTATCAGCGAAACTAACGGTTGCGGGTTCTAATCCCGCTAGGGGTAAATGTTTGTGTGATGAATACGAACATTTATTCCCGAGTCGTGGATGTTTATATAAATATTTATGTATGTGTATCCATCTAGTATCTATAGTATAAGCTTTGCTTAGTTTGGGACTAGATGATTGGTGTAGGTAAGTGTGCGAAATATTTATTTATTATAATATGTACCTAATAATAAACTGTGAACTCATCGACTTGTCATCAATTATCAATTTGTAATGCGTTAAAGTACGAGTATACAAAATATAAATCAAGTGCTTAATTAAAATTAACGCCCGATCCGATGATGTAGAGCTAGGGTTACGCGATCAGATGATCGTCTCGGGACCATAGGGCCGTTGCTACAGCCTCGGCTTCGATGTTTGTTATTGTATTTAGTACCTACGTATCATCAATATAGTATTGCCTCTTTGATTATGAAGAGAATGCAACAACGATTTAGCAGATATCGTAATTGCATTTATCAATGACATTGCGATTACCTAAATGCATTAAATAAATAGATAACTTGTCTGTTCCTAAGCAAATTGCACAACAATAACAATTACAAAGTAACAAATTACAGAAATGCATAAAACGAGGTAAAATTAACGTTCTAAAATATATAATGTGTGCTATAGGAACAAAATGCTTCGCCCGACCGCGCTGGTATTCTGCTGGGATCAGCCCCCTTATTGCCTAATTTCCTTCGCCATTGGGCGAATTTGAAAATTTAAGCCTTACTAAGTATTGGTCGGCTTTAGCAGTTGGATAGTTAGTTACCATTAAATAAATAATATGCATCTAAAAGATAAAGTTAACATCTTCCTCAAAGTTTCTTTCTTTGAAAAATTTGCTATCTTCGACATTTTAAATATGGTTATTGGCGTTATCGGTATATCCAGTTGGCGTATATTTTATCCACACTCATTATATGAGCAGACATAGTTTTTTTTTATATATGAGAGGGCGGCAAACGAGCATGCGGGTCACCTGATGGAAAGCAATCACCGCCGCCTATGGACACCCGCAACACCAAAAGGGTCACAGATGCGTTGCCGGCCTTTGAGGAAGGTGTAGGCTTGTTTCTTGAAGGTTCCAATGTCGTACTCGTTCGGGAATACCGCTGCAGGAAGTGTAGTAAACGTATACGGTGACAGCACGACAGCTGTAACACAGCCAGGGTAATATGGCCGCGCGACGCTACCGCAAATGTATAAATGCAGCGAGACCTGCTAATACTGGGAGTGTTACGGTCGTTCTGTGGCCACGTGTATAATGAGCTAACTTTAGGACTTTTGTAGTTACTACGGCGAAGGTTTCTTAAAGAGACATTGTGGTATCACTATCGAGAACCCCACTAGTGAGGACTACGGCACTTGGCGCTGCTCCGTTGGCGTTCAACAGTGGGTCGGCACGGCAGTGGTGCAACAGACACCGATGCAGGCGTTGATTAGCGTCGCATCTTACCCGTCATACAGTAAGTATCTAAACCTGTTTCCAAGTTCGGCTACCCGTGGAAGACCCTTGATAATAAAGCGTACGAAAGTCTTCTGACATGTTTTAGCCGTTATCAATTAAAGTAAGATAAATACACTAATTTCCGTATCGCAAAGGTTAGTTTTAGAATCTGAGGCAGAGAGAGACGCGTATAACCAGCTGAGTGGCCTAAGGGTCACAGTTACATGAGGATTGTGTGTTTTCAAATACACAGGCGTCGCACGCATCTCATGTAACCTTACTGTTCTCTCTTTTAGTTCCTTGGCTGCAGAGTTATGGGTTCGGAGCTCTCAAAACAATTACGACCGTGGCGTGGCGATTTCAACAAATATTTCCATAGAAAGTGATGTATTTCCTCGTTTTTGTTGGAGACTGTTGATGTGACGCCAAATGTTGACACTGCTGTTTGGTGATACCTAGTGTTTATTATTTCATCATGAACAGCCTTACACGTCCCCACTGTTGGGGCACAGCCTCCTCTCACGGGGAGAGGGTATAATCCACCACCCGTCCCCGTGCGGATAGATTGTGTCACACTAGGAACTTCCTGACAGTCAGTGTTTTTAAGCCGCCCCTGTGGTTTAACGACTGCCTTCAATTAATACAACCGGGACCGACTATTTAACACGTACCTTCCGAATCACAAACACGCTCGTATTACAATGCCACTAGTGGTCACCCATCCAAGGACTAGCCGTGCCAGACATTACTTAACGTCGTTAATCGAAAACGGTTATATGAATATCATTATTTTAAAATATACTCGTGTCTTTGGCAGGAAGAATCAATAGAGATTTGCGAACTGATACGGAGGAGGAGTCGAGAACAATATTCGTGCAAGAAGACCAGTCATTCTTGATAATGTGTCGAGCCACCGTCTCCCTAACGTATTGCTGGTTCCAACATCCAAATGGAAGTCAGTTCACTCCTGTTCCGATTGTTAATGAAGATCAACCCTTCTGGTATGCAATTTTATCTCCTTGCATCGTTGTCTTTAATCCTGAGGATCCTGAACAGAGAACATAAGGAAGAGGTGGTGCTCTGTAGTCGGAATTACTTTCTTAGGATCAATATGCCGTCACCTTTGTCTGTCGTCGGCCACGGGCATAGTGCCAACGGATGTTGGGTACGAATTTGGTTGAAAATATGGATCGACGCCCTAGCTCTTTCCAGTCATGTTGGGTGATATACGAGCGCATAATATAATCTTTTATACTGCAACCACACATCTAACAATACGATCGAAGTGTTCAATTATTCCGAATTATTATTATTATGAACTATTGGCCATACGGTGAACGGGTGACCTAATTAAGGTCGCTGGATACAGGACGCTCTCTAAATTTATGAGGAGTTTAGTAGTGGATGTTCAATCATGGTCATATTTTAAGAAGTTCTGGTGATTGGGTGTCTACAGAACTCCTTAAAATTACTCTGCAAAGATTTGTGTGTGCTGTCTAATGATTTATTTATTTATTTTATCATTTGTTGTACACAAGGAAAAAAACATACAGATACAACATAATAGATGATAATAGATGATTGTGCATGATTCTCCATAAATTTTTTGATATCAGTTTTCGAAGTCTAAATGTATGAAGCAGTTGATTTTTTCCCAATTTTAGAATTAACCTTATTGAAAATTTGTCATATTGCCGAGTTTTTTAAAATTTTCTGTTAACATCCTGTAGAGATCATAATTGCTAATTTGTACAATTAATTCACAAATATGATCAACAAACTTCGTCAAGTTAGTTGACTTTGAGAAGATCGAAATAATTTTTATCAAAGTTAAACTCATTTAATTTCCGTGTTATAAAAATAGCATTGCAAAAGAACCAGCTAGTGGACACTTACCGGTTCTCGGACTGGTTTTTGATGTTTTTAATCGCAGACCGTGATGCGAAGCGTCTTGTAATATAGCTTGCTAAAAAAATTCGTCGTTTACTTTGTGTATCTCAATCACGCAATAAATCGCGATAATGTAATTGATCAGTGTAAATACGTAACCTCTGGAAACTATATGTACCGTCAGCAATGTTAATAGAATTGTTGTGTTGCGGTTGTCAGAGATAAGATAGGCAGTTCCCCAAATAAGCTGGGGTTTCCGCTTACGCTCGGCCTCATCTTCACTTAACACCAGGTGTGATTGAGGTCAAGTGCTAACTCGTTGTACATAAAAAAAATTCAAGTCAAGAGTTCTGTGACACAATTACGAAGACATTATGAAAATGTATTTGTTATCGATTTATTTTGTAATCGGTATTATGGCCACTTTTTTCCGCTAAAACAGGTACACCGGTCAAAGTCTCCAGACAGGTGATTGTGGAATCACTTTCTCTCATGCCTTTAAAGAGGAAGAAGGCGAGTGGACCTGCCATTTAGGACCCAGCGATCAACTAGGTGTCGAAGTCACCGATAGGGTATACGTGCGTGTTACTGGACCATTAGCGGCGAACCGAAAAGATCTCGAAGTAACACTTGGTGGGAATGCCACCCTATATTGTCATAGTTCAAACGGAAACAGAGCACTGAATTATTGCAGATTTTTGTCTCCACGTTTTGTTGGTTTGAATTTGGATACTTTCGTAACGGAAGCAAAGTAAGTATTGTAAAACTGTGTTTTTGTTTAGATATCTGTAACATTAAAATATGTGGTTTTGTTTTACATCAAGCATAATAATTTTAGTGACCCCGTATAAACAAAAAATACATACAGCCGAACATAGAACCTCCTACTTTTATGATTTTTGATTGAAGTCTTTTAAAAACAACATAATGTTTACAAAACGGAGGTCATAGGTTCTATTCCCTGTAGGGAATATGTTTACCTAATACTCGATTTGGTTGGATAGTTACGATCTTATATACTTAAGTATGTTGCCAAGCAGCAACGTTAATAGCAGTCTTGTGTTCAATTGTTTAAGATAAGTCCCCCAAATAAGTTTGTCGGTCCGGGTGAGCAAGTTTCCATGCGGCCTCATCTTTGCGGTCTAGCGCTAATACGTGTATTAGCTCGTTCGTAAGCCTTTCTGCTGAAAACAGGATACTAAAAATATTTGAAATCTAAAAGCCGACTACGAAAATTGTGAACGAAAATTAGCAAAGTTGTTATAAATGAAGGTTCTCCTGTTTGTTATTTGTAGAAAAATAAATTCTTATTAGTTCACAAATGTAGTATTTATACACTTACAAATTGTTACTTTATCTAAAATTATATTCGACTTTCTAATCAGTTTTTTACAGTGTAGTCCGATTCTATACGGTACTTCTAGAACCGCGTGATTTCACGTGTTTTACACTTGTTTTACACGATAAAAATCGGACAAGTGCGAGTCAGGACACTCATATGAGTGTTGTAGTTACTATCGGTTGTAACATCACAGAACAAGACCGATAGTTTTACGTGCCCTCAAAAGTAGGGAAAGCCTCGTATGAAAATGCCTCACATGTCTAAGGAGAGTCCGCTCCAGACGTTGCTTTACTTTACAAATCGAAAAGCGATTAGCGAATGTAAACTTATTTTTATAAATATGTTTTTGAACATGTTAAGTTTTGTTATTCGTCGATTTGTTTCACTTTTGAACTCTGTCATTAAAGATACTTATGTCTATAGGCCTTATTTCATAAACCTGACAACAGTAATGACAAGGATACATTGCTGGTTATGTTTAAATATTACTGTCGTAAGAAGTTGCTAACATACTCGCTATAGTAAATTATCAATTATGACGTTTATGAAATAGACGCCAGGGGTGCGATTTTTGAACTAAATCACGATCTCATGAAGCATTCGAAAGTTGTGCTGCCAATTTCATTAGAAAGTGAAATATTATCCATTACATCCAAAATATTTTATACAAGACTATGACTTACGTCAAGGAGCAGTAGGTATATGATGAGAATATATAATAGAATATATAAGATAGAAGAATAACGGAACGTAATTAACTGTAAATAAATTAATAAATAATTAATTAATACTTCTTAAATAACAAATGCCAAAATTTCTTACTCTTAATCATATTCGGATTTGAAAACGAATGTGTGGACCACAGACCGGGTGGACCCACTCGTGGCACTTGGAGGATTTCCTCCATTTGCGCATTTGCGAGTGATGTGACTTTCGGAATATTTTGAACTGCGAACGTGAATCTGTAATTTTCGAATGCGTAATCAAAAGCGAATGACTTAAAAATTACTCTCCAGGTGTTGAACAAAAAGAAACAATAGTATAATTTCCTTTCAGTGCAATCTTCGGCCGTTACTACTTTACGCCGGGAAAGAATTTGAATTACGGTGACTGTTCACTGACAATTATTGACATTCAAGCAGAGGACATTGGCGAGTGGACTTGCGCTGCATTAATCAATGAGGACTCAGTGGAATCTAGAGACACGATACTCTTGCTACTGGATGGTGAGATAATCATAATTTGTTTGTATTCAATTCATGTCATACTATTTTTTATATACCTTCACAATGCATTAAAGCTTGACCTCAATCACTTAGATCAAGAGGAGACTAACCATCTTACCTCATATCTCAACTACGTAACGCAATAATGCACACAAAAACTTTTTCAAAAGCGAACTCGAACGAACGAAGAACACTTTAGAAAAACGACTGGAATCGTTTTAAAATAAACATAGAGAAATTTGAACGAAGAATGAAGAAATACATTTATTTTTATTATTTCGTCCATCGTTTGAGTCCGAAATGTAGAAAAAAAATCAGTATGTATTAGATTATGTACCAACAATTTATTTTTTAGTGTCTTCTATAAATACGCGACGGGTTCACGCCGGTATAGTGGGAATGTCCGTTGGTCTATTGGTCTTGGTGGTAGCTCTCGCTGGCTTCATATCGTATAAGAAGTTGGGATGGCCAAGGTTTAGACGGCGACAGAGTACACCCAGCCAAACGGAACTGTTCTCTATGGACAGAGAATCGAACGAGGCCAGATCAAGTGCTGGAAGTAGCAGTGACGGATCAACGATCATAGATAGAAATACACCTAGTGTTCTTTAATAAAGCGAATTGGAATAATTATTATTAATTATAATTATGTATTGTTAAATGAATGAATCTGAATTATAAATTAATGGACTTGTTAAATGATTGTTTTTATTTCCGCGGCAAAACGGCAACGTCAACCAAATGCGTAGAACTTAGAACGTATAAATAACTAGCTGTTGCCCGCGACTTCGATCGCTTCAGCAAAAAAGGAAGCCTATATGTTAATCCAGGTCCTAATCTGTCTACGAACCAAATTTCAACCAAATCCGTCCAGCCGCCGTTTAGGCGTGAAGAAACTTACAAACATACACAGACACAAACTTTCGCATTTATAATATTACAATTATCTACTTATCGCAATTATCTAGGTACTTACAATTTCCATATTTTTCATTCTTCTGTCACCAACTAGGCTACCTGGAAATGAATTAACAGATTCCGGACGGGTGTTGTAGATGAGAGCTAAATAAGAGAAAATGGGGCTTTTCCACACAAGGTTAATGTGCCTGTGGAGCACCTCGAACCACAGCTCGTTTTCTGGTGTACCCCAAACTTCCCATCCCTTACACACTACTAAGACCAATCGCGCTATTTTACAACGGTTCTACCGTTCGAACAGAATGTTTTTGCTTTTGGTTTAGCTTTAGTTTAGCTGATGTAAAAAATGGTATAGCGCTATTTTTTGTGAACGATTATATCGTTGATGTTACTAAAGTAAAACCAAACCCAAAATGTTTAGAGCTATCCACGAGTATTAAAAAAAAACTAGATTAATTTCCGTTCAAATGATTAGCGCGATACGAAATGTGCTTGACATAACGGTTTTGGTTATGGTTTAGCTTTGGTAATACCGTTCAAACTTAGCGCGATGGGCCCCCTGCTGTAGACAAAAGGCAATTGATGTGGCAAACCTTTGGGAAAACATTTGACAACCTGTTTGGTGTAGTGATTAGAGATCCTGACCATTTTGTTTTGTAGTAGGTTTATGAACCATCCATAATACAAGCCTAATTATAGATGGTGTTATTGCACAATTAACAAAAGCTACATGAAGAATACAGCGTACATCATTAATCGCACAAAAAGGCGGCCTTATCGCTAACAGCGATCTTTTATTTATCATTATTTGAGCAACCAGTTGACACGATAAGATGAATATTTCTTATTCTTATCAACGTTTTACCAATTTAGTAGATGTTGATGGTTATTGAAACAAAATAACTCTTTGAATTCAATTTAATTTCTTCTATCATAACTCACGCTAATGCTTAATATTAACAACAAGCTAAAATTACTCAACCTCTTTATCAGGTGAAATGTAATACAGATTTAGGAAAAGTCACATTTCAAGAGACTGAGCAAACTACTTATACTAAGGGCCGTATTAATAAATCGATCTTGAGCTTGGGATCGCGTCTCAGTCTCAATACTAATTTTTTTGATAATGTTTTAAAATGCAATAGATTCTCAAAGAACATCTCGATCTTAAGATCGATTTAATAATAAGGGCCTACATGTCTCTTTGAAAGTCCGCTGCGCTCGACCGCTGTATGTGAGAGAAAGTGACAATAGCTGATAACATGTACTTCTTGCTTGTTTAAATTAGGAGATTCAACGTCACTTTATCACTAGTTTTATAATCACTACCAACGTAGTGTTCTACTGCCCTATTACTACTCAATAGATGTAACGAGTAATAACTCGTTACATCTATTTAGCCTTTGTACCCGCGCGTAATCTGCTGTATTGTGACGTTGGAGAAAAATTTGTTGATCGCTTTCACACAGGTGCGCACGAATTGCTTGATTACTGGGGGGCCGAGGTCGTCCATCAGCTGTTGCCAGTTTTCGTTGGCGAACTGGTGCGTCGCGTCAGCTGGAAAAAAAATCATGGTTACGTACATTCACCGGGTAGTATTCTCGGCAGAGTAGAATGATAGTAACCTGCCTTTTTCCATTGTTATCGTAAGAGGCAACTAAGGGATCGTGAAAATAATGGTTAGTAAACGGAGTGCTGAGCTGAATCTGTGATTATATTAACATAGTAATTAGAGCAAATCTTCACATATACTGTTGATGTGACGTATAAAGTATGTATGTATTGACCCGTCAAAAATTGCCAAAAAACTGACTTCAGAGCTCAGCAACAATCATATTATGTCGTTAAACTATACAACTAATTACATACATATGGGTCTATCTCCGGAGCGCAATATCAGTCAAATTTATACGGGACCGACCTGGTGATAAACCCTACCAAACAAAAACAATCATCAAAAAATATCATCATCATCATCTCAGCCCGTAAACATCACATTGCAGGGATATAGGCCTTCCCACGTATAACGAGGGAGTATGGGCCATAGTCTACCACGCTGGCCCAATGCGGGTTGGGGACATCACATGCCTTTGAATTTTTATTTCTCCAGCATGGAGGTTTCCTCACGATGTTTTCCTTCACCGTTTAAGAGCAGTCGGATATATGCACATAAGTCATTTAATTAGATTTAAAATCTCATAGGTTACATGACCTGCCTGGGAATCGAACCCGGACCTCCCAAATTAGAAGAGTTAAGCGCTGAGCTACCGACGCTCAGAAAATATGGGTGAACATATTATATACATTACAAAATACATGCATACGAACAAGGTACGTCGTCCTTTTTGGGCATCGGGACGCTTTTCATCTATCCACTCATGCGACTGGCGGGATTTGTGGGGTTCCTATCATGCTAAATTTATGTAGAACTGATATTTTCTCCAAATTAGGCTACAAACGCGACCGTCAAATGACACAATTAACGCTTTATTCGATGATAGTTTTGAGAAAAAAAATAAACTAAAACTAAATAAACTACCTATGCCAATACCTTCTATTTCACTTACCTAAAATGCCCTATTTTTTCCTTACGGTAAAAAACTCAACCGGTATTAATCTTTAACTGACTCCATAGGAGGTTCTATGCTCGTCTGTATGTATTTTTTTAATGCATGTTCACCATTCGTCAATTTTGATGTTTTTTTTTGTTTGTAACGGTTTACCACCAGAGTAATCTCATATTGATATATAAATTAAATTAATATCTGATGATGCACTCCGGATATAGATAATGAAACCTTGCTGATGTCGATTGTTTTGCCAATTTTTCTTTAATTATTCCTTGATTGTTCGAATCACAAATTGTAACCCAAAATCTACTTAAGAACAATCCTTGAGTTTCTCACTCGTTCTTCAATTAGTAGTAATAAATGAAATAGTAATCAAGTAAAACATTTCCACGTGATACTTTTTCCTAGGAAATATTTTTTTTGGCTATTGACTACTTGAATATTGAGCAAAGATGTTTGGATTGGTTTGGACATTGGTATGTTTATCTCTTTCACACTTATAAGGGTGTGCAAAAGCGACAAACCTATGGATATCTATCGACAGCCAAATGTCGAATGAGCGAGAATCGGCGTCCTGAAGTGCGGAAACACATAAATGAAAGTGACACTAAATACTAAGTACTTCACATTTATGCGACAATTAGTCATTAGTGAAATAAATTAATTCCACGAAATGGTAAATGGTTAGATAGATAATATTTGTTTTGGATATATTATTATGACCTAGTGCAAGGGTATTATTATATCAGTAATTATCATTGTTATGCTACTATGTAGGTAGGGGAGTAAGTAAACGTCTAGTAGAGTGATTCGCTGATTAGGTAACTAGATTTTGCGATCAAAATAGATATTGGATTGATGACATTGGTATTGACATTGTATTGCAATTGAAATACAGATAATAGAATGCCGGTGTTTTCGTTTGAAGTACCTCCTCCTTTGTAGGTACCTAGAAGTCCAGTTCAAACTGGAACTGGACTTCTAGGTACCTACAAAGGAGGAGGTTATTGGCCTGTAATCTTCGATCAACTTGTAGATGACCGAAGCCTATTCCGCCAGTTGTGAACTGATGTCAATAATTATTTTTAAAGTTGGTCCTGTATCAATGGAACGTGTTTATTTTATTATTATTAATGTAAATTATTAAATCAATTACATGGTCTTAATTAAACAATGCCCCACAAAACCGTTTGTCTGTGGGAACTTTAATCTCACATCATCATCATATCAGCCGAAAGACGTCCACTGCTGGACAAAGGCCTCACCTATAGATCTCCACAACGAACGGTCCTGCGCAGCGGCTTCCCGCGATCTTTACCAAATCGTCGGTCCACCTCGTGGAGGCCTGCCCACGCTGCGTCTTCGGATGCGTGGGCGCCACTCGAGAACCTTTCCACCCCAACGGATTGTACTCATTATATCGATTGGGGGACTTCAAATTTACCTACTGTGAGTAACGCGCCTGACTACTACGACTGTTTGCTAGTAGTAGAAGTATCAATATATAAATTCGGTGAAGATGCACTCTGGAGATGAAGAACGAAACCTTACTGACCGTCGCGTCGGTTGTATTACAAATTATTGACGATTCAATTATTAGAACAATATTTGAAATTTAAAAGGATCTGTTTATTAGATACGTTTTTTTATGTCTGAAGGGTCAGCGCTTGACTTCAATCACACCTGATATTAAGAGAAGATGAGGCCTGTGATAACGTCAACGATTTAATATTTCAGAAAATAGCGAGATTAATTTTTTTACATTACTGAACTAAATCCAAACCAAAATCAAAAACGTTCCGTTCGAATTATAAAAACGTTGTAAAATTGCGCTATGGGCCCCCTGCTCTCGTAACATGACATGTAAACGTTTATGTCGCGGCGAGATAATGGTATGGTAGATGCGAATGTGGGTAGGGTTGGTAGGCAAACGCACCATGATCACATCGGGGACGTCTTAAAGAAAGGCCAAGTCAAGAGTACCCCAAACCGACGGGCGTGTATGAATAACCTTATGAGAGTGAATGAAGCAAAAGAGGTGTGCCAGGATCGTAGCAAGTGGAAGACCGTGGTCTCTCCCTACCCCTACGGGAAACAGGCGTGACTGTCTGTATGTAGGTTTGAGATCGATGTGAGATCGTCGGTGGCGACGCGGTCTCCCAATTTGGGAGATCCGCTTTCAATTCCCAGGCAGGCCATGTACCAATGAGTTTTTAAATTTAATTTAATTACTTATGTGCATTTATCCGTCTGATCTTAAAACGGTGAAGGAAAACATCGTGAGGAAACCTGTATGGCTGAGAAATAAAAATTCAAAGGCATGTGAAGTCCCCAACCCGCACTGGGCCAGCGTGGTGGACTACGGCCCATACTCCCTCCAATATGAGGGTAGGCCTATATCCCTACAATGGGATGTTTACAGGCTGATGATGATGATGGTGTTTGAGATATATCATTTCGATTTAATGAGCAGGTAATACCAGACCAAAATAGTGACTCGTAGCCCATTCGCCTAAAAAATTTAACGATTATGACAACACTATACTCGTGAAAGCGTTGCGAGAGAGGATTCGCGGTCACCATACCGAAGGGTGGTTGCAGTGACGCGCCCAGGGATAAAAGCACCAATCTCACCTGATGTTAAGTGAAGATGAGGTCGAAGGTGTAAGCGTACTGACCCGGAAACCCCAACACATTTGGGGGACTGGCTATCTTATCTCTGACAACCGGAACACAATAATGCTATTCTAATTAATTGATTCTGACATTTTGGCTTTCTGGCACCTGTAGTTCGGACTGTGGGAAGAATTATTGGTTACTTACATAATTGCTTGTTTCCGTTGAACAAATTGTCAAACTCGAACCTGGTGTTCTCGATGTTATATTTGTAGCTTGGTGTGATTAGTTTGAAGTGTTCCCCCTTTCCATCCTTTATATGCGATAGCGTACTATCTATTTGTACCTCGACGTTGCCTGGAAACAAAAATTGCCTAAATCACTAAACTGGATAGATAAATTATCTTATTATCATCGCTATAATCAGTAACTAAGGCTTGTATTATGGATACCAGATGGTTGGTATACTTCACAATTTTTTTTTTTTTTAAAGTACAAATATAAATGAGAAACATCCTTAACTCGGGTACATATGTCCGTATTCATCATAGGTACAAACATATGCCCCTAGCGGTATTCGAAACCGCGATCTTTTAGTATAGTAGTCAGGGCTTATAGGTTTCTTTACATTCGAATTTAACGGTTGGGGTTTCAAATTCTGATAGAGAAAATGTTTGTGTTGAACATAAATATTTACTAGCTTTCCGCCTGCGACTTGATTCGCGCGTGAAAGATTTTATCAAAATCGGTCCAGCCGTATAGGCGTGAAGAGGTAACAAACCATACATACATACAGACACAAACTTTCACATTTATAATATTAGTTGGGAAGAGGTAACAAACATACATACATACAGACATACACACACAATCTTTTGCATTTATAATATTAGTTGGGATTACCATTTGAGACTATCCTGCGATACTGCACTTCAAAATTTATATTTTTGAATACGTCTTAATTCTATATTTTTAACCCCCGACGTAAAACGACGACGGGTGTTATGTGTTTGACGGCGTTGTGTGTGTTCAGTCTTTGTACGGATGTATCATAATAATCCGTCGTCCGATTAGAGTATGCGGTTTTTTCATACTAAACTAAGGGAAATGTTCTTAACCATGTTTAATGAAGGTTTGTTCAGCCGTTTCGAAGATAACCTTTTTCGATATCTGGATGATATTATTATATTTAGTTAGTAAGGAGTTTTCTAAATATTTCTATTTATGTCATATGATATCTACAGTGGTAGTACTAAAATTCTGTTTATATCTAAAATTGGTCTCAAATCCTATAGCTTCGTACCACAACTTGACAGATTGAGAAAATAATTAGCGTCACATGATTGGCCCGCGGCCACGTGGTTATCTCGATGGCTGTATACATGCGTAATTCTTTAAGTCTTAGGCATTAATAAACCGTTATTAAGATTGAGATGACCTTAAGTAGACGCTTGGGAATCTGTTGCATATTAAAACAGTATATAAAAAGAACAATATTGAGACTGAGACGGGATATTTTTTTATTCTTAACGTGATAGCTCTTGACGTCAATCACACCTGATGTTAAATGAAGATGAGCTCGAAAGTGGAAGTGTACTGACCCGGACATCCCATCTTATTTGGGGGACTGGCTATCGTATCTCTGACAACCGGAACACAACAATGCTATTAACATTGATGTTGGCAGATTTAGATAAGATGGTTGTAGCTACCTAGGCGGACATTTAAAATGCCCTACCACCAACCAAACCGAGTACTAAACATGTACCCCGCAGGGGCCGAATCCAAAAAGGGGCAGGTAAACCCTGTTGGATCTCAATCTCTAGAATGGTTTATATTACGAGGGCGATACTAAAAATTTTTAGAACTGACCACTTGTAACCGATATAATAGAAAAATAAGCTTTTCAAAAGACCGTCGAAGAGTCCAATAAGGACGAGTGGCCAAAGTGCTTTTCCCAGTGGTTCCATCGGATGCAGCGATGTATTGATGTGAATGGACGCTATTTTGAAAAAATATAATAAAACTAATAAATTGCTAGTTTGTTTAGTTTTTCTTTTTCTAAGAACTTTCAGTGTTGCCCTCCAAATACCTCTATGCTCTCCCGCGACTCTTTCTTGCTCAAATGGCGCCAAGTTACTTTCCCTTGTCATAAAAAAATTAAGAATAGCATTTATTTTAGTGGACCTAAGTAGTTATTGTTCAGAGATATTATCACAGAGTTATATTCGGACCAAATTCGATAATGCAACTCAGCGCTACGCTTTCACCAACTGTAAAAACAATAATTACCATTTTAGATAACAAATTTAATATTACTAATCTGTCTGTCATCTTATCACCAGAAAATATAGTAATTAATTTTCTAAAGTACGTAGTATGTGATGAATGATTGAATTATTTAGGTATGCGTTAAATTATGTTCGAACTGGATTAGACCAGTTTAGTCCACGAGTCGATTCTTCAGGCTTAGTAACATTTTTGTGTCGAGAAATTTCTAGAAGTAGATAACATTGATTTGTCTATAATATAAGCGTTATACCTCTAGGTTATACGTATGCAGATGGTTACATTTGTCATTCAATGGAAAACCTAAGCGGGTCGTAGTATATGGCGGGTATTTCCGCTTTTATAGAATCTGTGCAGTTTGTGTGGGTTCGGCACGTAAAAAGAATAGAACTCAACCGTCTCTTCCCGTGGGTGTCGTAAAAGGCGACTAAGGGTCTTTCCATCAAAAATTATCCCCAAACACGAGTGGCTATCTATAGATTTCGAAATGTGAACGGTGGATGTGGTTTCAAGCAAAACATTTTAGAACACCCAAACGTTAATGTTTGGGATATCCCTGACCATCCCGTTTGGGGTATAAATCATGACATTATGTAGGTATTGTATAGGTTAAGTGAAGGTATTTGCACATACATATATATTAAAAGGTATTGGAGATACATACTATTGGTGGAGGGATATTGTATAGGTTAAGTGAAGGTAGTTGCACATACCTGTCAAACAGGCAGTCTTATTAAACCGTTGGTGTCCATAGCCGCGTTTTATTAAAGCTCCATACACCATAGTAGGTATGTATGTGCTGCTCAATGAGGCAGAATATTATGTCATTCGTAGATAGATAAATCGTTTATTTGTATCTCCAGTCACACACATACCATAAGTTCCAAAGCAATTGGATAAACATATTTTATACCAATTCATAAAAGTAACATCAGGATACACTAGAGTATGTGTGTGCTACAGCCGTACAAATGGGTCATAGCTCAGTGTGTATAATTGCTCAGAGAGCAAAACACTGATTTTCAGCTATTACCCACGAGGAGACACTGGTACAAAAGAGAACAACCAGACACGCATATTTTACTGTGCGCATCAGTGAATATATCGTCATCAATTACGTTTTCGATGTGCACGTTCGGCATTTGACGGTTTTCGTTGAAGAACGTTATCAATAGGCCGAAATTCGTTTGACGTGGCTTGAACCAAACTTCGGTATTCGGCCGTCATTCGGTTCAAACGTCGAATATTCTGTACAATAACTCAACTATTTTGTAAATGATTTGAGCCCTTGGGTCATCCATTTTCCATATGAATTGAACCCTAGTTAGAAGCTTGACGAAGAGTTGATAACGTGGCGTGACTGTGATTGAGGTTGAAGCATTAGCTGAAGGCAGGATTGGATTTGCCATAAAATTAAGAGGATGTGGCATTTGTGCAAATTCTCGGTTATGCTAAAATATTGGTAAGTGAGCCCGTGTTAATAAATGTATTAATAATATGTGTGTTAAATTAATAATGGGCCGATTTTATTCTGGAAATATATTTAAATTCCTCTAGAAATCGTTTCATTTATGTTAATACTACTTCGTACGCGTAGATTTATGGTTCGTTTGTTTGTTTGTAAATGCATTATTGTACACAACGTTTGTTGAGATTTGCACATATGAACAAAGAGTTTATTGTTTGCTTTACTAACACGGGAGAGAGTAACATGTAGAAATGAATGTCGTCCGTGCGAAAAATAACTAAGGTCCACGCAACACGCAGGTTCTGACCATGCGTTTTGTTTATGGTCATGGTTATAAGCAAGGTCACCGGGCAACTGCTAATATATTTAGAACGAAATGGGAAATTATTCGGGAATAAAAATTCGTTCGCGAGCGACACTTCATGTCAAATCAAAATTCAAATCTCGAATCTCCTTCCTTCCTTGTATTGTGGCATTCTAAGGAAGTAACTTTGAGTCTTGTTTCATTACAAAATTTGGTTACCATCAGCTTATCAGTCATAGGACATCTACTGCTGAACCTGTCTTCCTCATAGATTTCTAGAGCGACCGGTTGAAAGCGGCCTGCCTCCAGCGACATCTCGCGACCTTTATCAGGTTGTCCGTCCATCTTGTGGGTGGACACTTATTTAGCTTCCTACTTATTATTTATGCGTTCGATGTTATGCTTTGTCGCGCAAAACGGACGTACGACGGTCGCACGTGCTCTGTTAATAAAAAAAATAAGAGGATTTATCCCACACACCTTATTCCATACAAATGTTGAAGGCCTAATTTATCGAATCGAATAAACCGATTGTATTGAAACTTTATACGCATAAAGCGTAGAGCATGAAGCGTCTCGGTGGCTCAGCGGTTAAAACTCCCAATTTAGGAAGTCCGGGTTCGATTTCCAGGCAGGTCATGTAACCTATGAGATTTAAAATTTAATTAAATGACTTATGTGCATATATCCGACTGCTCTTAAACGGTGAAGGAAAACATCGTGAGGAAACCTGCATGCTAGAGAAATAAAAATTCAAGGCATGTGAAGTCCCTAACCCGCATTGGGCCAGTGTGGTGGACTTATGGCCCATGCTCCCTCATTATACGAGAGAAGGCCTATATCCCTGCACTGGGATGGTTACGGGCTGAGATGATGACGCATAAATCACGTACTCTAATAAATTAGTAGAGTAAGTAAATAGAGAACATTTTCTAAATAGATTATTGTAACTAAATTAGAGCGGTTTTAAGTTTTCCATAGTACAGAAAGAATGCCATATATTATTTTAAATTCGATATTTTGAAAAAGTATTCTACTAACTTTTTAGATCAATGTAGGATACTTACATTGATTTTGCATTGTTTATGCGTATAAAGTTTAATTAGAATCGGTCTAATCAGTTCGAAGAAAATATATTTTAAAGTTTGTGTGGAATGCCATGTGGCATAAACCCTCAGTAGGTATTGTTCTTATATGCCACGTTTTTTGACAAACAAAATCACAAGTGATCCATTTAACGTATTTTCTATTATTTCTCTGGACCATGATAAAACATTTACCCGGATCCCTTTTTTTACGGATTACTTTGCGATCCCTGGTCTAACTGGAAACAATTCTTATCACAATAGGTACCTATTTACGGCTGTATCTAGTAAGCAGGTTTTTGGGTCTAGCGAGGTTTCTTAAAAATATTTTTAGCAGTTTGAAAGTACCTAATACATTCTCGAGTCAAAACCGAATACCTATGATGCACCTCGGTGTTTGTCTGTTTATCACCGCCATATTTCAGAAATTATTGACGTACTAATGATGACGCAAATACACGGAAAATTAAAAAAAAAATAGGTAGGTATAAGTATTTATTATTTCGAAAATATAGGTACCTGATGCCTAGGGCCTTAGGTACCTTGATAATCGATATTAATATCCAGCTGTTTCTGAGAAAAATGACCTTGATACAGACAGACGGAGAGACGGTCAGCAAAGTGATCCTACTTATAAGAGTTTCGTTTTTCTAAATATGAGGTAGGTACTAAGACAGAACGCTAAAATACTATTTTATTATCAGATTTGTATACTTTTTTTTTATGCATAACGGGTTGGTACTTGACCTCAATCGCACCTGATGTTAAGTGAAGATGAGGTCGAAGGTCGAAGCGTACTGACCCGGAAACCCCAACACATTTGGGGGACTGGCTATCTTATCTCTGACAACCGGAACACAACAATGCTATTAACATTGCTGCTTGGCGGCAGCTTCAGATAAGATGGTGGTAGCTAGCCAGGCGGACATTTAAAATGCCCTACCACCAACCAAACCGAGTACTTAAACATGTACCCCGCTGGGGATCGAACCCACGACCTCTGAATCGTAAACCCAATGTTGTTTACATTGAGCCACGGAGGCGGTTAAAAACTGTACTGTATAAAGTATTCCACAGTGGAATTAATTCACGTTGTTGCACAGTTAGCTTTGTCCACAAAAAAAATATTATCTTGCTTGATACGTATCTCCGCAACGCATCATGTTTCATACATCCAGCACGCCACGCCAAATATTTCGAACGTCAAGTATTTAAATCAATTGTAACATACATTAACATTACTTATTGAATGTGAAGTGAACACTGTTGGAAATAATAATAGGGTTTGTGTGTGCATTTATCAAAGTACTTAGACTACTTACGTGCGTGGACTTTGGCATCGCCATCACCTTGGATCGGCAGGACTAGGATTCTTCCGTCTATGACGTATTTTGCGATCAAAGTTATATTTGTTTTGAAGGTTAGTGAGAATGTCTCTTCTTTTTTGTCAACGTCGAGTCTGAAAGAATAAAAGGGATTTGTAAAAGAGTTTGTAAGGCATTTTTTAAACTTTGGAATGGTTTTGAATTAGTAAATAAGTTATTTGAAACAATATCTTTAGACATGGTTAGTCAGAAAGAGGGTACCTACTAAGACTAAGCCGAAAGGACGTTCTTACGTGTCGTGAGTAGAAAACACATAAGCCTTGGATAAAAATATTAATTGCGATAAAAATACAAAAGTGTATATATATCAGAATCTTATACATCTGAAGAGAAGTTTTCGAAAAAAATATATTTTACGCATGGAAACGTGTAATACACCCGTTTCGGCTTAATAATTCTTAATAATTTTATTTTAATTAAAACATATTATCATCATAGATAATTTTCCTTTGAGTGTTTAAATTTGAATAATTTTTTGGGAGCAAATAGGTTTGCAGCATTTGTAAACAATACTTATCGACCTATCAACGAGCCGTGTGCATCATTCCAGCTAGGCCATGACTGAAACCTCATCAATCTTACCAACCAGGATTTAGTCCCTAATATGTACCTACATTGGGCCAGCGTGGCGGACTTTGGCCCATACTCCCTCATGTACGAAGGAAGGCCTATATCCCTGCAGTGGAATGGATGTTTACGGGCTGATGATGGTGATCTACCTACAGGCGGCTTCATGAACAGGGCAATTTTACATGATCAATGATAGCATGGTGGCTATTTAAGCCGTATCATCTATTCTCTAAAATGATATGTATAGACAAGAGGATAATTTAAGAGAAAGTCACTCGACAGATCAAAAGACACGAGGGCTTACTATCCCTTTGATCCATAATGGCAGCTCAGATCACTGCTAACAAATTAGTATAGATAATATTGCATAGTATTGATTTTAGTACTTGTTATAATAATGTATAAGTACTATTCATGTGACTTATAATTAGTATCAATCGTGTCGAAGTAGTAATAGTTACTTATAGAATCAATGAGTAAATCTAGATAATGACTTACAAGTTGTTATTAACTTTTGCTTTAGTATACTGGATGGACCACAAGTCTGGGTCATTAGCATACAATGTAGTGTATACCTACTACTATGAATAATAATTCATCGATGTAATAAAATTATGTTACAGAAAACATTAATAAGTATGCTAAGCATTCTTTTGGGTTACTAGCCTGACCAGGATAATGAATGTATCGCGTGAGAATGAGGAAAAAATAATCACAAGATAAAAATTTAAGGAAATAAATTATTAGATTAGTCGGTTCTGAACAGTCTAAACAAGTAAGCATGCCCAGAGGTTTTCCACGAATTATATATCACCTATCTCCGACCCACTACAGGGTTGGAATATCAAGGTCGAGGAAGCGGAAGTACGAGAATGAAACGCTAGTGTTCCGTATGGAAATTGGCAAAACGGAACACTTATTGCATCACCTCAGTGTTTGTCCGTCTGTCACTGCCATTTATTTTAGATTGATTTTATGGTGGCCTAAATACAGACGTGAACTTAAATTAAATTTCGATTCTTTGATAAACTTTGCCTTTACGGTTCTGAGTTACCAGAGTTAGGCAGAATTACTACGATTACTTATTTTTTCAAGGCATAACGGGTTAGTGTTTGGCCTCATCACATCTGATGTTAAGTAAAGATGAGGCCGAAGATGGATGCACGCTCACCCGGAAACCCCATCTTATTTGAGGGACTATCTCAAACAGCCGAGAGACAATACATACCGCTACCAACATCGCAGACTTAGATAAGATCGTGGTGGATAGCAAAGAGGATATTTACAAATGCCCTACCATCAGCTAATATTAAACATGTATCTACCCCGCTTGGAATAAATTCAGGCGAAGCGAACAAATTTTTTATATACCAACAAAATCGAAACACTTTAATAGTACAAAAATTAATATTAGAAATTATTTTCCGTTTCCGTTTTGCCTTTGTAAGATTTGGAAAGCGTAGTAGGGTCACCAACATTTGACATTCATGATAGAAACTGAACTATTTTAGAATTTAACTAATATTATAAATGCGAAAGTTTGTTTGTTTGTTGCTCAATCACGGCAAAACGGCTGAACGGATTTGGATGAAATTTGGTATATAGGTAGAATATACCCTGGATTAAGTCATAGGGTATTTTTTTTCCCGATAAAGTGAGTAGTTGCCGCGGGATAAACAAATTTTCGTGATAAAGTTATTCCTGGCAGGGGAAGCCGCGGGCGGAAGCTAGTAATTCATATTTCTTTTCTTCATTCTTAAAGCTTCTTTTCATAGATATACAGCAACAGTAATATGGAAGAATTAGAAGCTTTTGCCTTTCCCAAAAAATCTATGCCATTTTCTTTATTACAACTGGATTTTTATGGCTTTGCACTAAATGTGTGTACTCATGCCTACTATAAAATATTGCTTTTGTTCATATCGTTGTATTTTGAATGTGGCATAAAATCCTATTTTTCTGTTTTTTCAAAATGTAACTCAAATGAGGTCCCCTTCCTTCGTTGTGAGATAATAAGTGTGGATTATAAAAAATATGAAAAAAGAAAAGTATTGTTACATTGTTGAAGCGGCTATGCAACATGAGCAAACGAATAGTTATACATGAATTGGTAGGTTTAGTGGTAGGGACATATTTGGAATTCACGACCTATTACTAATTCTGTCCAAGTATTAACAATAGTTGCCAAACAATTCAATGGAAATGTGATAGTTACGTCACACTACAAATTGTTAAGGATGCATCTAGAATGGGAGCTGGCACGGTCGTATGTTGTTCGATTATTTCATTAATGAGCATAAAATAAATGTTAATTTTTATTACATAAACTTTAACCCCTTACCGGATTCGAACCCTCAATCATTAGTTTGGAGGGTATGACTCACTACACCAAGGGGTCACCTTGACTCTGACCCGTCATTGATACATATTTACCTACCTAGAGATAAGTTACGTACATTTGATTCCTATCTTTGATTAACTCTCGTCACGTTCACTAGGAAGCACCGCAATGACGCCACGATAGATGACGTTTCAGATTAAATAATAGCAGAGATTATTTGGTTGCAAAGTACAGAGAATATATCGAAACTATATCTGTATGTAACTCCGATACCAAATTTTTGGTAAGACTATTTATAAATTACACGTATATAATAGCAAGTATTCTAAGTCAGCTTTATAATAATTGTTGTCTTGTAAATCACATTTTCAGTAATAAAATACAATGTTTGTCGGTCTTACATTAATGGTTGCTTATTGTTCTATGATAATAGGAATCAGTTTTATGTGTTGAGAAAAAACCCAACTCTAACCAAGATATTACTACTTTGTCATAAATAGGGACACGAATCTAATATTTTATAGGTATCCATGGTGGGTTCCTAAATCACTAAGATATTACAGAGGTGGGTTCGAATCTAAGTATTGACAAATCTTATTACTTATTATTTCATGTATGAAGGTATGGCTGGTTTTGAAAACTGCTGACTTCTAATTTCGTAGCTCACAGTAGTATAGTACAATTGCTGTTAGGTCCACGTGAGCAACCATTTGGATCATCAAAACATTGCTTGCATTTTAAGTAGAAAGCCCAAAGTAACTAAGTTTTTAAAACGTCACATTGTAATATCGTAATTTTGAAACGTTTGCTACCTGAAACACATATACCTATACAGGGTGAATTTGAATTCGTGTAATTCCCATTAACTAGTGACTCCGTTCTTGATTACGAACAGCTTTGCCCAAGGAACCAAAGTCGAATTCGATCCAAAAATATTCCATTACCCGTACAAAGTAAACCAATCTGAAACCATCTTTAGTACGAAAGTCCAAAAATTTTCGGTTGAATCTATGGGTCCTAGTGGAAAGTTGTTCGTAATCAGGAGTGGAGTCACCAGCCAAAAATTATTGGACTTCCAAACTAAAGGTGATTTCAGAATGGTTTACTTTGTATGAGTAATCGAAAACTTTTTGATCGCATTCGACTATGGTTTCCTTGGGGAAAGTTGTTCGTAATCAAGAGTGGAGTCACCAATTAATGGGAATTACACGAATTCAAATTCATCCTGTATACCGGATGAGTTTATTTACCGTAAGAAGAAAATCGGGCATATTAGGCAAGTGAAATAGAGTGTTTTGGCATAAGGTAGTTCCGTTTTTTTTTTCAAAACTATCATCCAATAAAGCGTTAAATGTGTCAATTGACGATCGCGTTTGTAGCCTCTACATAATTACATCATTAAGTTAAATAAACAAAGGAAACTTAGAGAAAACATGAGTTCCAAATAAATTTCGCATGATAGAAACCCTATGAATCCCGCCAGTCGCATGTCAAAGTCGGGAAGGCGCGTGCGTTTTTGAAAAAAAAAATTTAATACCTATGCCAATAATTTCTATTTCACTTACCTAGTATGCCCTATTTTTTTTCTTAGGGTAACAAAAACTCACCGGTATATACATTGACCTGCTCTTAAAAACAATAATATCTAATGTGACATACATAATTTTATTAGGGGTTGACTCGCGATCTAACTAAAAATAGGTAATTAGACTGGTTGACATTTCAAAAATGCCATTACCGAATACTAACAAGGGAATTTACCTTGCTATTTGCAATCCTATATCATATTCCAAGAATGAGATGTGTATGTATAATAATACATGTATGTATGTATATAGTTATAATAGTGTATGTATGTATGTATGTATGTATGTATAACATAAACATATACTTACTTAAAGTTGGTAAGTTGACTTTTACTGAGTCCATGCAAAGTGGTTTGAGTGAACGCGAGTTTCAGACCATTTCCATCTATGTTGATATCGTCCAAGCGAAGAGGATCTATTGAGGGTACTCCAAGTTCAGGGATTCCCTTCGTGAAGTAAGGAAGGGCTCCTTCTATTTCTTTTTGAATGCAGACGCTTAGGGTAGAACTGTCGTATTCACATGGGTGGATATATGAAGCTGAAATGATAAAGAAATTTTTTTGTTAATTGAGTTAAAGGCGACTAAGGGGATTGTAAGGAAGGAGTAGACTAACGTAGTAAAGGGCAACAGCATCGAGTGCTGAGCTCGCAAAACATCTGTGTTTACTGTCCACAGTGTGACGATTAGGAGAATGTAAAGCAAATCCCGCTTTGGCAGTCAGGCAGGCAAGGCAGGATCGTTACCCACTATATCAATCGGCCGTCGGTTCTTATTAGATTATTAAATTAAATTATTTACATCTTAATTATTAATTTACATATTGATAATGAATATGATTCTTCACTAATTGGAGACGCAGCGTGTCTCAGAATGGCGAGTGTACCTACTCTTCCAATTCGAATCACTTATTGTAAAACAAACGTACCTGCTATGTATGTATATATATACCTCAGTATACCTATCCCAGAATTTTGTGTAGGTACCTCTCTCTAGTTATACAGTAGTCCAGTAAAAATACATAATTTTTGTTGTGTAACTTCCTATAATCCTAAAGTTCCTGATTTTATAGAAGGATAGGTATTTAGTTATAAAACCAACAATATTAAATTGAAGTTGTCACTCCGAATTTCATTTCATTGTAGAAGCTGCTATACGATCTCCTAAAACAATTTTCTAAAAAATTCATGAATGACTGCTTTATATTAAAAAAAATAGATTATTTAGTAAAATATTTTTCATAAATATAAATAAGTGTTCGATCGATTTTTTTGAAAATAGTTACAGGAGTTCTAAGTATATTCTCCGACGCAATGAAATTCACGGTGATAATTTTAATCTAATAGTCTATGTTTTATTACTAAATACCTGTACTATATCTATAAATAAATAAATAAATTAAATTAATAAATATCTTTGCACATACACACAGCGCCATCCAGTTTCACACTAAGCAACTAGGCTTGTATTATGGATACCGGATGGTTGATAAACGACACAAATACATTTTTTTTTGTAAATAAATACATATATAAATGAAAAACATCCATAACTCGGGCACACATGTGTACACACATCATACAAACATATGTCCCTAGCGGGATTCGAACCCGCGACCTTTTGGTATAGCAGCAGAGTTTCTAACCACTACACCAAACAGGTCGCCAAAATCTATAGCAAACTACCGACTTGTTACAAATCATTTTTATTCTATCTCTGACAGGTACCTACTCTATTTACGTGCAAAGAATCACTGCCTTTAAGATTAAAGGAAGTTAAATGTGTATCCTTACTGGACCTGGACTCCAAAGATATATTGAAAAATAGAATACACCTGCCATCCTGCCTTAAGGAAGTAAGGCTCGTTTAAACAAACTATTTGTACTCGTATTTGGTACCTCTTGTGTATCTAACAAAAACAAGCATCAGTAAAACCAAATCTGTTAAGGTTTCCCGGAAAATTAAAAAAAAAACAAACTTTACTATTTTGATGACTTTATTGACACACACGTGACGGATCCTTTATCTTTGAAAAGTGACTAGTACGAGATTGTTTGTCCATCAAGTTCAATAATCTTCAATGGACAATAGATACCCA
The DNA here is from genome assembly GCA_949316235.1 of Oegoconia quadripuncta. Lineage (NCBI taxonomy): Eukaryota > Metazoa > Arthropoda > Insecta > Lepidoptera > Autostichidae > Oegoconia > Oegoconia quadripuncta. The sequence continues at coordinate 24,304,566 of OX438746.1, read as the reverse complement.
TTATTTCTACAGAGGCAGATCGTCCGTTAGTAACAAACAATAACAAACATTACTCATCATCATAATGTAGGAACAATTGAACCTAACATGTCGTTTTAACAAGATTTTATTCATGTTTAAAAAACGATTTTCAATAAAATCCATGGTAAGACAAACATGGACAATGTAATTTGTTTACTTGTGCAATAGTGTTCCGTAGAGATGATGAAGTTAGGTTTAAAATTTTTTACCGAAGTAACATTTAATTTGATCAAATATAAATTATTAACCATATTTTTTGTGCCCTCGTGGGGCAGTCACATTTGCTATTCGTTTTCGATTAGCGAAGTAAAGCAACGCATAGGTGACCCATAATGTCATTTTCATACGTGTGATTCTGTGCTTCGAAGGGCAAAAAAACACTGACTGTCAGGTGGCTACTAGACTGCCACAAATTCGCACTGGGCTCACTGCCCACTCCCAGTGATGGCTGGCTGTTTTTTATGGGCATGCGGTTAGTGCTTGGCCATACCTAAGATGAGGTAGAAGGTGGAAGAGCGCTCACCCGGAACCCTCAACTTATTTGGGGGACTACCGTCATTAAATTTCGAATTTAGTTTAGATGTCATAAACATTAATTTGATATGACTAACCCTGTTTTGAATTTTTCAAATGTAAGTGAGGTTCATCATCTCAACTCGTAAACATCCCACTGCAGGGATATAGACCTTTCCTCGTATAATAAGGGAGTATAATACGGGTTGGTTCTATTCTATTTGAGTACCAATCATAAAATGAAATGGTGTAGTATGCGATGCACTATGGTTTTGGGTAGGTTTTGAGTGTAATGAAAATAATTAAAATATCCGGAGCGATAGGCGGCGTCCTTTCCGTTAAGAGTTTCATTATTAATACTATTTTACCTACAATTTACAGTAGTCCGTGAACCTTCAATAAAAAAGTCAACAGAATCGAGTTCGCTATAACTCTTTTCGCAGAACCTGTTAATCGGGTCTTGTTTAATATTATCGGCTTTTTCTTATTAAACAGCCGTGATCTTGACTTTAAATTATACTGTACTACTAGCATTCCGCCCGCGGCGTCGCCTGCTGGATTAACTTTATCGCGGATATGTTTAATTTGTTTATCCCGCGGGAACTATTCACATTATCGGAATAAAAAATATCCAGGGTATGTTCTACCGATATACCAAATTTCATCCAAATCCGTTCATCCGTTTCGCCGTGATTGAGCAGCAAACAAACATCAAAACTTTCGCTTTTATAATATTAGTTAGATTTGTATGAGTGGCTGGCTTGTTTTTTAATAGCACTTTTGTTATCATATGTACTATCGGTTCAAAATTGCATATACGAGTACAGTCGCGGCTCAAACAATTTAGTTTTTATCGAACAGCTTTGCATTTAAGTTCAGAAAAATAGGGACATGCATAATGTAAAACACAAGATATAAAAATAAACAGACTCCGCTTATGTTTATTGGGATATCTTTGACCACCCCTTTGGAATAAACGACAACACGTCGCGTTATGTGTGTATGTTGTGTATTTTAAGTGTAAATGGCTGACTCAGCGGAGTCCCAGTTTTCGACAGTAGATGCTGATGTAGGTATGTCGCTGTTGCATGTGCAAAGGTTGAACACAGTGTTTATCTTAGACACTGTTCTAATAGTGTTTTTGTGGTAAGTGCATTCTACTACTATGTTAAAGTTGGACAGGTCTTTCCGTGTCCATCAACTATTAGAACTTTCAGAACTTTTAGAATCAGAGGGCAGTTGTTTGTAAAATTTTGTTTTCATGTCTACATTATATAAAAGGCTGGAGAGGGCCTCTCGCAATGCGCGAATATACATAGTATATCATGCGGAAGTTCTAATAACTTAAAATATTATTTATTTAAAACACAGTTCTAATTCAATGTATTCCTTCGGCTCTTGTAGGCGTGATGTGTCCCGACATCACGCCTACATACGTGTTTTGGTTCTAGTGTTTTTATACACAACTGATTATCGCTTTACCTCAATCACACCTGATGTTAAGTGAAGATGAAGCTGAAGGAAGAATCTTAATGACCCGGAAACTCAATCTTATTTGGAGAACTGGCTGTATTATCTCCGACTACCGGAATACAACAAGCTATCAACATTTCTGTTTGATGCTAGGCTTAGATATGGTGGTGTTAGCTAGCCAGGCAGACATTTAAAATCCTCTACTACCAACCAAACTGAGTACTAAAACATGTACCCTGCTGGGGATCGAACTCGCGACCTCCGATTCGTAAACACTGCTGTTGTTTACATTGAACCACAGAGGCGGTCAAAAAATGTGTCAAAAACATAAGGTTGGACCTGCCGCTTTCTGTCATGGAAACTGGTATGTCTATGGTCATTTCAACCTATAATGTCAAGAGTTACCCGACTGCAAAAAACTAAAAATTAAGCTAAAAAGTTAGCATTCATAAATGTAAAAACGTATCAACCAAAATAAGTTATAGACAAGTAAGTTTTATTAGTCCGGCTAAGAAACCTTTTAACATTTAAGTCTACACTAATAACAGAAGTAATATAGAGCTTGTTTCTCTTAATAGGTAGATTTTTTTAATATTTATTTCTTAACCCTCATGAGTCAGTTGTTAAATAAGCCTTGATTTTAAAATTTATGCCGTTTGTTATAATGTATACGTGGGCAAAACGTTTTATATTTGACATAATGTGCGTCGTTTTTAACCCCCAGCGATAAAGGATGTATTTGACGGCATTATGTGTGTGTCTATCCAGTCGTTGAGGTAATGCGTGGTGCGGTTTTTTTAATTTAAGGTCTAAACGAGGGGACAGGTTATTAGCTATGTTTGAGGAAAATTGGTTAAGCCGTTTTGAAGATATTTAGCTTTTAACACGGTTGATGTATCTCGTGATATCATGGTCATTCGGGGGTTTTCTAATTTTTCAAGTTTTAGTTACCTATTATATATTCATTTGATGTTTTTTATTATTCACTCCACTAACTGGTGTGATTATTACAAAATTCAATTAATTTTATCTTCAAAAATAAAAGAAATTTCCCTTATAATAAAATTTACTATTGCCAATGTTTACTTAGGTAACTCATCAAACATGACGGGTCATCTCAAACTGGGACAATTCAGACGTACGTGATCCTAGGATACACAAAGTGGAATTCAGTTATTTTAAAAATATCAAAAAACTATTTGCTAAAATAGTGTCAAATAGTAGTTATTCATAGATAAAGGATACTCTGTGTATGAGATTGAGGATTCCAGCAACACGTGACGACGGGATACTCACTTATAATATTGAATAACTCTTAGACTACAGTGGAGCAATTTTTTTCCTTTGGGCACTATTTGGCGCTATATCAGCACACTTTTTTTACATTGTATTTATTCTAGCTTCACGTACGTCAAATCAAGGGAATGCACTCGGTCGCCTTTAAGCGCAATAGATTTTATGAGAAAAAGTTGTACTTTATTAAATTTAATTAAAACAACGATAAGCGGCAATATCATCCAAATTCCTTTTGGACCCTTCAGCATTGCATGCGATGCAAGTCAAGTAATAGTACATTGTTACCCTAGGGATGAAAGTAACCTCGCTACGCTCGGGCGCCAAACCCCGTCTCGGAACTAAATAAGTCTTTAACCTGAGGTAAACACTGTGCTTTCATTACGAATACAAGAAAAGTAAAATTAAAAACACGAGTTAATACAAATCTCTGCTACGCGGAAGAATAAACAACTCTACAACTCGAAAAAACTAATGAAGATAGGATGGCCGCTTTCCCGCCTATTTCGTTTTGTTTTTTTTTCTGTGACCGGCCATATATTGGGCCATTATTTTTCATTTTCATCATTGAAGAAATGGTAAATATTTTGCCCAAATCTATGTTATTTTAAAGAAATTGTTGAAACTAAATTATAATAAAATCATTAAAAAAATATATTCTTTAATTTAATACTTAACCACTATGTTTCCGAATATGAGTAATGAAAAATTTATTGTTGCATTTGCAGGCAATAACCTCTATAGGTAGTATGTTGTTAAGTTTTTATGAATTACTGATGTCTAGGTGACGGACATAACGTAAACACTAATTATTATAATTACATTTTTCTCAATGCTTACGTAGGTAAGTTGATAACTGATAAGATAAAACATAGTAATACAATAAAATTTGCAACTCCATCTTTTAAAAGTTTCAGGATACAGTAAGCCTATGTTTGTATTAATTTGGATATCTATCTATATTTACATAACTTAATAAAACACATGTTAAAAACCAGAATTCTGCATTGAAATATTATCTATTTTATCTGTAAGTACTAAAAATCTAAGTACACCAATAATTAAAAATGAAAAATACGACTTACGCAGAGCAGCTTGAGTATTTTCGTTGAAGAAAATCGCGAACAGCACTAAACTCAACGCCGATAACATGTTGAGAAGTATTTCTAATAAGTATTAATTTTAATTATTAATAAATATGAAACAAAGTTCTTTTGTGAATCGTGTTTCTGCAAGAGCTCCGCACCTACTGTGCGGATAATACAATTGAGCGAGTTATTTATGTTGAGTCGCATGAGACGGATGAGTTCGTGTTTATGTACGCGAGTGATCTTCCCGCGACACTGACTTTTTAAAACTTGGTTCTTAACGAGTTTATTTTTTTTTGACAGTCGTTCAAACTAAACCTAAATATTTTGCCTGTATGCTTTTTTGTTCATAAAAAAATGTCTATATATAAACTGAGTCATACATATCATAACTACCTATTCAATTATTATGTTAATAGGGTTTTTTTGTATAAGTGAAGTTGAGGCCGAAGGTGGCGTACAATAGTGCTAATAACCTGTTGTTAGGCGGCAGATATTTGAAGTAGACGGTGGTAGCTAGTATGTTAAATCAAATCAAAATGCTTTATTTTGTAGGTACACAGGGTACACTTAAAATAGTCAGATTTTACATTTTTAAAGCTACTGCTTGTTCATAACGCAATTTTCCCCTGAGAAGAACAAGTAAGAAACTCGAGACAACCTCTCGTGAGTACTATTTTATTATCGGTGTTTGGTTCACGAGAAAATATTTTAATAAAATAAAAATAAAGTAAATGCTATAAGTAACGGTAATTCGTCATCCATTTTTCTTTCTTCTCGCATGCAAGCACTCAGGATAATAGCTCGAGAACGACTGAGTTCAGAAAATGTCTGACGGAAGAATAGGACGTGTATCGAGTGAATAAGATCATAGTGATCAGACAATCGGAAACGCTATCGGACGTATATTCCCGGCCTAAAGCTTCGTTTATAAGATATATATTATTTACAATTTTATAGCGTCGATGGCTCAGCGGTTAAGACGGGGTCTCCCAATTTGGGAGGTCCGAGTTCGATTCCCAGCCAGGCCATATACCAATGAGTTTTTAAATTTCATTTAATTACTTATGTGCATTTATCCGATTGCCATTAAACAGTGAAGGGAAACATCGAGAAACCTGCATGCCGGAGAAATAAGAATTCAAAGGCATGTAAAGTCCTCAACCCGCATTGGTCCAGCGTGGCGGTCTATGGCCCATACTTAGTATATTTTTGCTTAACTTTTAAATTTGGGTGACTAAAATAGCTGAGTCGCTTTATAGTCAAGAGAGCAACTATATTACTGTGAACATGTGTTTGTATGTGCGTAAGTGTGTGTGTTGGGGTGCGTGTGGGTGTGTGTTCAATCTTTGTCCGAATGTATCTCAGTAATATGTATGATACGAGTGCGATTTTTTTTTTATTAAACACTATACGAGATGACGTTGTTACCTTTGGATGCTATCATAGTCTCTCAAGCGTTGAAATTGAAAATTTACAATTATTTTAATATGCGTGTCCAATGTTATAGAAGTAACTAGCATGCATGAATATTATTATTTATTTATATTATGATTAGCCATTGATTTTAAGTTAAAGCTAAATACGAATTATTTATCCATGCCAAACAATAATTTGATTGTATCGTTTCAACCGGAGACCATAATATTATGTGAAAATATAATCATTTAAATTCACACGTCCGAAGTCGTGGGTAACACCCAGTTCCTTAATAAGTTATGATAAGTATGTCTTCAGCATTGATTTTTGTTCCAAAAATATGAAACTTTTTAAATTTAAAAGTCAACATTTAACGGAGCGGAGGAACCTCAGGGAACCCTATATAACTATGTACATCTTCATTATTAGCTAGTTGTTGTGACCTTTTTACTTACTCGTTTATTGGCAGTGATACGTTGATTGGTTAGTATAGTTTTTATATCTCCTGACCGGTCTGAGATAAAAGATGCGACAGGCTTTAAATGTTCTTTATTTTTATTGTTAAGTAGTGAGTATTAATACGAAAACTAGTTTTAAAAGTAAATAGATTAGTGTAGCCTATAATTTATCAGAGTGATATTTTACGTCTGTGCATAAATATTGCAGGCAGGATGCACAACGTAAGATACCTATTAAATGTATTTCCTATAAGTAACTCGTCTCAAGGATAACACATATTGTTGTAAATTGGATATTACCTCCCACCGAAAAATCCGGAAAACACCACTCAATTATACTAACTGCCAATGACTACTTGACCCAACGCATTCTGATATTGAAATGACATTTCACTACCATTCAGAGATATAAATTAATGAAATATGGTTATTTATTAAACACGTCGGAGGTGCAAAATTTTATCATGCCAATTTACGACTAATGAACTATAATTTCTTATATCACTTGCATATAATCATATTATAGCACTTGATCTCAATCACACCTGATGTTGAGTGAAGATGAGATCGAAGGTAGAAGCGCGCTCACCATGAACCTCCAACTTATTTGACTGACTGGCTGTCTTATCTCAAACGGCCGAAACACACCAATGCTAGCGAGTATTTCTGCTTGGCGGCAGACTTAGATTAGATTATGGTTGTTGACCAGTCGGATATTTAATAATGCTCTGCTACTAATTTAACTGAGAATCTACTAAACATGTACACTATTCTGGGATTCGAACCCGCGGTATCATTTACATTGAGTCACGGAGATGAGATGTGACTGTTATGTCACATTTAGTCATTTTTATTAGGTTACTATAGATATTGTATTTGTTATACTATATAAAGGAAACTATAGGGCTACCTCAAAATGCTTTGTCAAAACAGCTGATTCTTACTACGTGAACAGACAAATATTCTAAACAGTTGCGAAGTTATTATTTCGTAGTTGTATTTTTTCTCAATCAATTGCAAATTTTATTTCTCTGCCTACGCTATGACAAAACGCTGTGCACGCCACTGGGTACGACATTCACCTTTAAGCTATAGTCAAGTAATACGAGTATTAAAATGAAATACCGTTTGTTTCTAAATAAGGCTACAAAGTTTTTTTTTATGATTAACTTGATACGCCTTTTGCCACAATCTCACCTGATGGAAAGTGACAATGTGGTCGAAGATGAAACACGCGATCCTAGTAAACTTTAGGTAATGAAGGTAGACAAAATTTGTCTAGACATTTAATAACTTCAGTCGCGTTCAAAAGTGCAGTCATAGTCCCAACTCAAACGATTTTTTACCATTTACGATTTACTGCACAAGCATTAAAACGTATTTTTCAAAAGAAAAGAAATTCAAATTTTCTTTACAAATTCAAAGGCTATGACTGCAATTTTGAACGCGACTGTACTTATAAGCGTATAGTACAGTTATCGTCTAAAGTAGCTCTGAATAAAACTTCCAAAAGGATTGACGTATTATAAATTTTACAATTACCAATTTTCATTAACATCTCTCATAGGTATTCTCATCATTTGAGCACAGGAATTCACACGAAAAACACATTCTGTTAAAAACAGTCGTCGCGTCGGAAGTAAACGTCACGTATTCATATGACACAGTAAGGTATTTCAGACTATTGCTTTTAAATCCCAGGCCGTTAAACTTTTAAAACTAACGGATACTAATAACAACAAAGTAAATAAATGTTTAGGTATGTACATGGACAACGGGTTTGTTTGATGTCGACAATACCCAGGTGATTGGACGCGTATGACTCTCGGATCCCCAAAGGCCAAGACTAAGCACCCGCGGATGTTCTACAGTATTCATTATATTTATTTTAAGAAAATTTCTTATAAAATTATGTCCAACTAACATGTCCTTTTTGTTCAATGTTGTTGCTGCCCAGAAGCAATGTGGTAAACATTATAGATTGCGATCGTTAGATGACCGCTTCCGTGGCTCAATGTAAACAACATAAGGTTTATGATTCGGAGTTCGCGGGTTCGATCCCCAGCGGGGTACATGTTTAGTACTCGGTTTGGTTGGTGCTAGGGCAAGGCAAGTTTAAATGTCTTCTCGACTAGCTGCCACCATATTATCTAAGTCTGCTCCAAACAGCATTGTTGTGTTCCGGTTGTCAGAGATAAGATAGCCAGTTCCCCAAATAAGACGGGGCTCACTTAACATCAAGTGTGATTGAGGTCACTATCATTAATTGCACATCAAACGTAATATAAACCGTGTTGACAAAGCAAAGATACAATATAATACAAATCTTTGCACATGCGCACAGCGCCATCTAGTTCCAAACTAAGCAACTTAGGCTTGTATTATGAATATCAGATGGTTGATAAACTACACAACACATTTTTTTTTGTAAATAAATGAAAAACATCCATAACTCGGGAACACATGTCTGTATTCATCATACAAACATATGCCCCTAGCGTGAATTGAACCCGCGATCTTTTGGTATAGCACTCAGAGTTTCTAATCACTACATCAAACAGGTCGTCAAATACAGCCATGTATACTCGGTGACTGATTCAAACTATGATGTCTGTAATCCTAACTAAATTTTTAACTAACTATGCACAAAATGTCAATTAGAGTTATATCAGCGTAAGACACTTCAATCTACTAATGCGCTCTATTCTTAGCCCAGAATGCATTTGTAAGTTGAGATGGAAGTGTACGGCAATATCTCGAAGAACGGATGGCCATTGAGCTATTAAAGTCCTATAGTTCTTTAGGATCTTTAAAAGCAAAGTGAATAAGCATTTACTGGGATAGCATACTTCATCATCAACCCCATCGTCACTTTCCATAAGGTGAGATTGTGGTCAAACGCGCATCCAGTTAATCATAAAAAAAGGAAGGCCCATGTTTAGTAGTGAACGTCCTGTGGCTGACATGATGATAAAGTAGCGTCGTAAAAGGTGATCAGGCATCGTTAACAGCAACTAGTGATGGGTATAGCGTCATTGGAAGCTCCGCAAATATCTGTGGCTTCCCTTTAGTTCATAATGTTTTAACTAAAAAAATAAAGGTTTTTTCATTATGAAAAATTAAAATAAAAGATGGTTAGTTTTATTTCGGACACTGGATCCAAAGGTTTTCAGTAAATGAATTAATTTAATCTAATCAAACTAATATTAAAAATGCGACAGTTTGGATGTTTGTTTGTTTATTTGTTTGTTTTTGCTCAATCACGGCGAAACGGATGAACGGATTTGGATGAAATTTGGTATACAGGTAGAACATATACTGGATTAAAACATAGGATATTTTTTATCCCAAATAAGGTGAGTAGTTCCCGCCGGATATAAAAAAATCCGCGGTAAAGTTATTCCAGGCAGGCGAAGCCTCGGGCAGAAAGCTAGTATTAAATATAGCGGCAGTGGACTCCACGTGCATACTTAGTCTCAATGCCTGGTATACTGTTATAGTTTATATATATTATATATATTATAGTTATAGACTTAGTTTTGTTATTATTATTTATTATTAAGTAGTTTAAAACCATGTTTGCATACTTTTTATTATTACTATTATTTGTTGTATCTACCTGGTTGAAAAATACCTACACGAAGTACAAAAAAAGGAATATTTTTACATAAATTATATCTTTTATGCACGGAAACGGAACAGTCCTTGAGCAATCTGTTCATAGTTTTTATGCGAATAAGAAGTGATTTATTAAACATGTACAGAGTAGATACCTATGAGGATATTTTGTTATTAATAGTAAGTTTTTGACCGTGTGAAAGGGCGTTCTTTCCATCATCATTATTCTATAAACAACCCACTGCAGCGTTTTCATAGGCGGGTTCAATTTTTTTAGAATTTATTAAGTTCTAGCACTAGGTACGTTTATTTTTACATGATTTATTTATTGTTTCTTTGAGTATTAAATTTCAGGGGTCGATTGGACATCACTTGGCTTAGTACAGCCTCCTTATTGCCTAACTTCAATGGTGTCACCATATTGACAAGTGGTGACAATAAGGGGCAGCTCCGTTTTATTATCCATTAATGCGCTAATCATTCCTTTGTATTAATTACCCAATTAAACTACAGGCCTTATGCTTCATTTATATGTCGTCAGATCATTCATGTGTTTAAAAACACAAGTTCTTGAAATTTTAAAGATAAGGATATAGCATTTGTCGCACATTTTAGGATGTACGGTTCCAACGTAGATTGACGGACGGGTTTGTGTCAAGTTTTGGTATCGCATTTTTAATTAGTTGTTTTCTAACCTCCATTAGGGTTGGCTGGAAGATATAAATTTACAAAGGTATATAAATATTTTCTGCCTATAATCTGTTTGTATTCCTTGTGCAATAAAGCATATACGACTAGTGGCCATCGGCCTATGATCTACACTGTAAAGGCCCCTATTAAAGGACTGTAACACCATAATGGTTCCTGTTTTGGTCTTTTTGTTAGAAAACTCTAAAAAAGCTATGAGGAAGAATGCGAATGGAAAATTTGCTACAAGGAAATAACGATTTTGGAAAATTGATCTAACAAATCCTATACCTATGGGTATAAAAAACTGAGACAAACAAGTTTGCTTAACGAGTGGGTACAAGAGGCAATTTTAGGGTTTCGTAGTCAAAGTAGTATCCTTTATAGATTCGGCATGTTCGTTTGTATGACACAGCCCTATCCGTGAACAGAAATGCGTTCGAAATTTAAACTGTCGAACCATTTGAAATATGTTTGCTGGCCTGCAAGCCTATGTGACTATGTAATGATTAAAGCCACTGCATTTTAAACTTTATATAATTTGATTGTAGCTTGTTTGTTGTCGTAAATTTTTTTTATGCACGACCGGGACGGGTTCGTACTTGACTTCAATCACACCTGATGTTAAGTGAAGATGAGGTCGAAGGTGGAAGCGTACTGACCCGGAAACCCCAACACATTTGGGGGACTGGCTATCTTATCTCTGACAACCGGAACACAACAATGCTTATTAACATTGCTGCTTGGCGGCAGATTAAAGATGGTGTAGCTAGCTTTAGTATTTGCTATAATTCAAAGGGTATACTGTATACGTATATATATATATATATATATATATATATATATATATATATATATATATATATATTGCAATTAATAAAAAAATTAGTTACCAAAGATCATTATGATTATAATCCCCATAGTTAAGTTTAGCATAACATGTATATATTTTTATGGTCGCTTTGAAGACATGAGAAAATAAAAAGCGGCTGTGCAAAAAACACTTTGATGATATTACAAAAAACCTGTACTTAATCGTCCGTCATCTATCATATCGTACATTAGTTAAAAAACACATCTCAATCTACCATTGTACATAATAAATGTTCCACTTCTAAATATAAAAAAGTAACTTTTATTTTTAGCTACCTAATTTGGCAATCGGATTATACCGAAGAAATACGTCAAGTTTGTACAAACAGGTGTTTATTGTCGAATCCGCTAATGTTAAATCAAATAAGACTACATATTTCCCTGAGTAAAATAAAATCAAGTCAAATTACAAGATATAACAAGATATAACAAGCTTTTACGTGGCTTGCCATTTTCGTATTTTCACGTTCGTACTTAGTATTTTGCGTTTGAAAATTTGCAAACCATTTTTCAACCATTTGCTGATGAGCTGAAATTTGGCACATTTGTATAAGTTCGGTGACAATGCAATATTATGATTCCATCGCGCTGATCTGATGATGGAGCTGGGGTGTAGGGACTGGAACTCCCTGATGGAAAATGGCAAGATAGTCGAAATTGGGCTAGTTTGTTTTATTGCCATGAACACTTTCCATCAAACATGATGACGAGGTTCTGTAGATGGAGCCAGAAGATTGTTACTGGAACTTCTTGATGAACTTTATGTTACTCGTCTTTGTACTACAATAACATGTTCCCTTTCACTATTGTTATTGTCCTATGTCGAGTTTGCTGGAAGATATTTTTTGTGTTGGTATATATCTTATTAATAGCTATGTGTTCTCCGTTGTTTTTTTTTGGTATGCAATAAAGTGTAATAATAATAATATAATATGTGATAATCATGATATAGTGAATATTAAAAGCTTGTTTTTAAAAGTATTTTTTTTAACTGAAAGTGTTTGGAACTCCAAACGCTATTGTTTAGGATAAAGGTCGTGACGTTATGTATATATATATATATATATATATATATATATATATATATATATATATATATATATGAAATCCTATTTATAACCATAAAACGTAGTGATTACATACTCTTTGCATATAGAGTATGTAATCACTACGTTTTATGGTTATGAATAGGATTTCAATTTAGTGGTTTCAAACGTCATGCTCATTTCTTTGCATTAAAATGACATTGAATTGGCAAAAAGGAAAACTTTAATAAAATAAAAATAAAATAAAATAATGATATTTGTGGCCTTTGAATAATTTTATGAAAATCATCAACAGCCTTACACACCGTAAAGGATAGGTTTCTGCAAAATTTCATGACTATCTGAATTAAAAAAGAGTTACGATGACATTCTTTATCAGAGAGACGGTGTTAGTTGCAAATACTTCCTGTTTTAGCTACGGAACCCAAAGGAGTAATAATTATTAAGGTAAATACTCTAAACAATGACACGTCGAGTTATAAAAAGTTTCTCAAGTAGAACTGCAAAAATGTCGGATAAGTCAAAGGTTATGGACTCGGGTTTCCTCGTTATGTCGACGAATTTGAATAACTTTAAGTTCCTAATATACTCTAGGGATCAGGCAATTGCCATTGTTAGATCGTTCTTCATAATCTGTCCGGAGGTAATAAATGACAACTGACTAAATGAAACAATAATTTGCGAGAATAGTCATGTATTTGTAGTACGCAACGCAAAAAGACCGGCAACGCATCTGTGACCCTTTTGGTGTTGCGGGTGTCCATGGGCGGCGGCGATTACTTTCCATCAGGTGACCCGCATGCTCGTTTGCCGCTCTCTCATATAAAAAAAAAAAAAAAAAACTTACTCGTACATTAGATACATAGAACGAACCGTTATTTGGATGGGAAAAGAATGAAGGAAACATTTATAGATTTAGAAAAACCGTTTATTTCATCCGGAATCATAAATCAGAAAACACCCAGAATTTTTATGGCGCTAATCTACGATTATAATTAAAGGCACAATCGGTACGGTCAATCATGATGATCAAATATCTCTAATAAACGTTGCAACTTAAAAATCTATCAATAATTTATAAAATCAATAGGGTTCGGCTATGTTCAGCAGTTCGCCTGATATGTTGATGTTCTTGTCTGATAACTCTACTATTAACAAACAATTAGGTCACTTTGATAATCTATTATGACATGCCCTAGTGGTGCAGTCGGATTTGCTATTCGTTTTCGATTAGGCATTTGGCAGGTCAGACTTCAGATTAATTACTACTAGTGGTAAGTACCATGAAAATTGACACCAATGTTTTCTGGGCGAAGGCATGTTAAATAGTCGCTTCCAGTTTTTTACGTTGGTAGCCTATAGGCGCGGCTTCAAAACACTGACTGTAAGGTGACCCCAGTTTGGCAAAAATTCACCAATGAACACTGGGCATGCGTTATTGAATATGGCCTATCCTAGTGAGCAGAAACTATGCCCCAGTAGTGAGGAGATAAGGCTGTTGAAGGCAAATGATGTTAAACAAACACAATCGAATCGCATTTATAATATAATAGAAATTATGTTAGCAGGATGAAGTGCTAACCTATTCCTCGAACGATAATAATGAGTACATTATCGCACGGAACTACATCGGACGGAAATACACAATAGTACATTATGATACAAGTGTGCTATGGTGATCATTACATACGAGGCGATATTGTGCGCGCGAGCTGCAAGCGAGCGCGCAATAAGATAGCTGAGTAGGTAATGATCAGACACACGCGTTTCATACGACGTTTTTCAACACACTTGAGAGGAAGAAAACAAAACTCATGTAGGTATTAACACAATTTTAATTATTAAAACGATTAGTAAAAGTACCATTTTCAAAACGGTAATTAACAGTTTAAAAAATACAAAGCACACGTGTTTATATTGTGGTTCACATGTCGTCGCTCGTATGACTAACTAGTGTATCTCAGATTTTGGCCGATTTGAGTTACAACCACCAATGAATTCGTCTTGTCGTTCTCTACAGTTTCCACTGATCCCTATATCTGTAGGTCGCATAGTTTTTGAAATAGACATCAGGTGGAGGTATCGTATCTAACATTTTGTTCGTAAAAAGAAACAACTAACTATGGTAACTCAAATTGGGATTTTTCGTCAAAATCAAATTTGTGATCAGGTGCAAAATATGACATCCTATCTTATAGATAAGTTGTTTAGTGGAAATTTAATTCTATTATTTTACGCAATGCTCATGAGATACGGCTCTCAGATAATTGTCGACTCAATGGCTCATGGTCTGAAATTATACTTTTGCATTGTTGAATTCATTAAATCACGCCACACGCGCCATTTTAACAGATTCCGGCCTACTGCGTCGGCGTCACAACGCGGTTCACTCACTTAGTTGTTATTTTAGATAGATATGTAGATAAATCGTTTATTTGTATCTACAGTTACACACATACCATAAGTTCCAAAGCAATTGGATAAACATATTTTATAACAATCCATAAAAGTAACCTCAGGATACACTAGAGTATGTGTGTGCTACAGAGTATTTTATGTTTTGATAAAGTGCCACGCAAAAGTATTGATGTGCATATCTATGGAAATCGATGGTGAGCACTTTTTGATTTGTTTTGAGTTGACACGTACTAATTTTCTAACGATGTAAATATTTGTTTGTGGTGATGGTATTAGAAACAATATTGTTAACGAACCTGCGATGATGCCAGAAGGGTACATGTCTCCTCAATACTTACCTAATAATTCTGGATCGGATTCAATTAAAGTGATGAAACAGTTTGCTCAGAAAGTTTATTAACTAAAATTAATGATGAATAAAAGATTTTGCCAATGTTAGAAGAGCATCTAACTGTATGTGCTGATGATATTGTAACCAACGTTAATGTCGATCCAGTAACAAAGCATAATGTGTTACCAAATAATTGTAGATCAGATTCTACAAAAAGAGAGGACACAGTTTGTTCAGAAAGATTATTAACTGGATTTGTTGATGGACCATCTATGCCTATTGAAGTGACCACAAATCACAACAGTTCTACAAGAGAAATACATAAAAATCGTCCTATTCTTTCTACAAGATCTATTAAAGAAGATTACATAGCTCAGTATTGCGGTGTACCTGCTTGTAATACAGAGATATTTAGTGCATGCGTGAGATGTTTAGCTTTATTATGCTGGCACCACTTTGATAATGATTCTCCTTGTAACAGTCATCAAGAGTTACCTCCTGATCTAGCATTCCATAACGTAGATTCTATTTTAGATATTTCGAGTATTTCTAACCAAATACCAGTAGATTTTATAGTTGAAGAGCCCTCTTTCAAGTATAAAATCTAGTGAAGTAAACCGCAAGGAAAAACGAAAGATTTGGGAAATTTGTTATATTTCTCTGTGTTTAATAATTATGAAAGCTGCGTTATGTTTATTTTGGAGTTATAATTTTAAGGATAACAAAGAACAACTTTGTTATCCTTTTAGTATGTGGAGCAATTGAAATGTCTTGAGATTACTTATTGATAATTATTGTGATTTTACATTTACAATTTACAAACATTTATAATTATTCTTAGTAAGATTTTTAAGTGTTTAATCTTGACGGGTTACCCCCTGTATTTTTTTCTTAATTCTCTGTATTTAATTGCTACATCTGTGTAATGCGTTGTGTTCATTTTGGCGGTCTGGTTTTATTAAGTTCTTTTTCCCTGTAATCCTTTTAGTATGAATCAGGTGAAATGTTACTTAAATGTTGAAAGTCACCACGAGTACTTATATATGGAGAATGTTTCAGTGTTTAAGTGTTCAATTAATGAGACTGCTTATGGTCCTAAAGTATTGTTAGTCATTAAATATTACAACAAGGCTATATTTTTGCGTTATATTCATATATCTACAGCGGTTCAAAAGCACCTAAGTGGGTTGAAATGTAAAACAAAGTTTTTACAAAGTCGTGTATCTGTTTTGAACGAGCAAAAATAATTTTATTACTGCAATTCAATAATAAATTAATACGTAGCCTAAAAGCCCGCATTCTATTCTATTTAAATATATTACAACTAATTTACAACAAGTTTGCGAATTTTAAATACAATTAATTTTTCACTACTCTCAACCGAAAAACGCTTGTTCTGAAAAATAGCCAAAACTGAGTTACACTAGTTAGTCATACGAGCGACGATGTGTGTGGTGCATTTTAGTTTACTGTGCTTTTTAGCATAGAGTAATGCACCAAAGTCAACTGGGGTTTAGTATATTCATTAAAATATACCAAAAATACATTTTCGGAGAATGAGTGTGCGTTCTTCCTGCTTTTCCATTGTACAAAAGTTTAATATGCCGCTAAGTACTTCTCACTCGATGTGATGGTAAAAGGCTCTCATTTCTTGCCTCGTTAAGTATATCCGGCGGCGTTAAATTTTGGTTAGGTTCATTTTTTTTTCGATAATGTTCTAGCTCAAAGTAACCAAAACTTCGTCATAACCAACAAATATTTACGAAAAATGTTGCATTTTTTTTTTCTTGGCGCGCGATATCTATGCGCACGCATGGAAAATGGCGCGAACTAGATCGACCAACAGCCAATATTAAAAGTGAAAAAGTAGTAGTTTGTTTTTGTAACATAATTAATTGAATTAAGGCTAGGTATATCAGTAAATTTCAATATTCATTTATCATCACAATTTAGAAAACGCATTTTCTTTTTCGTTCATTATATAGAATACATTTTGCCACATGAAAACCGAAAAAAAAACATTATTACCCTACTAAATACGAAAGGCTTTGTCTTCATACACCTAACTTGCAATGAGAGACATGTTTAACTTAGTCAGGTTGTTATTATACCACTTGTGCTGTAATATAATGAAAAAACACGCGTGTTTAATATCCTAGATTATGAGCCTAAAGGCGGTGTAATAAGAACAACCTTACGAGCAAGTGTGTTGAAAATAAATAAATATCCTTGTATCTACACACATCGCGCCATCTACACTCGCGAGCAACCAAATCGACTCAAACGCTACCTCTGCATTCAAACATTGTTTTAAGTAAAAGTATACTTACAATGAACAATGAAAATGAACATTGAAACGGTCGTCTCGTTCAGAAGTACAACGGTGGCGGCTGGTTGTTGGTCTCCGAGTGAATGCTCCAGTCTCTTGATATCGTCTGTATACTCGGGATACAGCAGACTGACTCAAGTGAAGCTGGGAAGCGACTACTCGCTGACTGAGTACTATGGATACCAGATGCTTGATATACTACACAAATACATTTTTTTGTAAATAAATACATATATACATGAAAAATATCCATAACTCGGGTACACATGTCCGTATTCATCATACAAACATTGTGCCCCTATATTTCGGTATAACTTGGTATGAACTAATCACTACACCAAACAGGTCGTTACACCAAGTATCTTTGTAGACTAAATTTCAAATTATTCCTACGGCCTGTAACAGAGATAAAGGGTGATCTCACGGGCCAGTGCGAAGCAACTCAATAGTTGCTTCGAGAAAAGGGTATAAGTTCACGCTCGCTTGCTCTACTTGGCGGGGCGCACTGCTGTGCTCTCTGATATCGTACGAGAGTTTTGTTGCATTTTGAAATATGCACGAGTAAATTATAGCTTTAGTTAATAAACTGCATTTTATTTATGTAGCTTGGCATATCGTGAGCTTTGCCAGTATACAAAAACATTAATGTAAATTTTGTAGTAGGTCAATGCAAACCCCGTACCAACCTACCATTTTATAGAATGGAGGAGAAATAGGACTTTGTTTTTCATTAGGAATTAAATGTATACTGTCGCGTGTACATAATGAGCTTGAATTTGCCTCGATTACAAGCGCTAAAACTACTCAAGGGTTGACGCAACTTTAGGGTTCCGTGTTGAAACTAAAAAGTTTCCTACAATACTTATCAATTCTTTTATAAGTTATAAACAACGCAATAAATTCTACATTACAAATACTTTTAAAAACAAGTAGGTACTCCATTATGATTATCACATATTATACCATAAAAGACGAGTTCAGAGTACAGAGTCTATACGCTGTAATAGAACTACGCAACCTCATCGAATCGGGTTTGGGCTCGATTGTCTTAACAACTGTCTGATCTCAGATGGTATTCAGGGTCTGGCGATGAGGCCGGAAGATATATAGTGCGACTACTCGTCTTTTATGGAATCTACTCTGTAACAGTTTACTGTGTTTACAGAGCCTATACTCTGTAATAGAACTACGCAACCTCATCGAAGGTGGTCATAGG
Source organism: Oegoconia quadripuncta (assembly GCA_949316235.1). Classification (NCBI taxonomy): domain Eukaryota; kingdom Metazoa; phylum Arthropoda; class Insecta; order Lepidoptera; family Autostichidae; genus Oegoconia; species Oegoconia quadripuncta. The sequence goes on along the minus strand of OX438746.1, from coordinate 24,285,783 downwards.
ACCACCTTCCGGTACCATCCAGCTCATGGACAAGCCGTGTTTAGCTATCAAAACTAACCGCGTATGCCAACTTTCGTAGCTGTCCTGTTAACCATTAAGGAATTCCCCTCGTGAGGAGATGATTCTGGCTGCAGCATCAGTTCATGCCACATAAATGCGTTGTCATCAGAACTGAACGAGTTTGCAAAATTTCAGGTCCTTAGGTAAACAGGAAATGGTTCTAATTTGACATGCAAATTTTGAATGGACATAGTTATATACATACGAAGCAAGTTAAATAAAAGCTTGTAAAAAAGGAAGGAAGTTATTGTAAGTGCTATTGTTTTATTGATTGGGGTGTCACGCGATATTGAAATCCTCATGTGTCAAACGCTGATACATACTACCTATGATTTCAATTTGTATCCCAAAAAACTGTGCCTAGATAGTGTCTCTGCAATATACTACTCTGTCCAGAAAGTACCGGTAACACACGAAATGTTAGTTATTCATCCAAATTTATTTAAGCCCAGATGGAAATATTAAGATACTCAAGGATTACTGCTTTTACATAGGTATATTAGTGTTACAAGCTTGTTTTGTCAAAATAAACACCTTTCCCGTATAGTTTTAAATTAATCTACGACCGACAACGAAAAATAGGCCACTGATTGGTATAGTAAACCTTGTCTGCGAAACCAACGGTTGCAGGTTCGAATCCTATTTGTGTATGTTTATCCATTACCTATCTAGTATCCATAATACAAGCTTTGCTTGGTTTGGGACTAAATGATTGGCCGAAATATTTATTTATTAATCTGCAAGAGTTTAATTAAGAGTTGGTTCACTCGTTGTCACGAAATAAGCAGCAACTATTATAACTTTTATTCGAAATTAAACGTTATAGGTTAAACGCAAGTGTATCCATAGAGTTAAGCCTGTATTTGCATTGAATTCTGTGGGAGGACTATATATTTGTTGTCGTCACAGTGAAGAAGCAAGTTTGATGATCGTATTTTTTTGGGAGATAGTCTATACCATTTATTGCGATTTATCACTGGTTTATGCTGTTTGTCTTTTCTTGTCTTGTATTTCTGCCGCGAAATCCATACGGCTCAACATTAAGTCAAACAAATGATGGTATTTTGGCGTCTACTTTTAGTTCGAAGTTTTAATTATTTAATCGTTAACTTTCCGAGAAGGTGGTGACAGTCGTCGTTCATTAAAATCAAATAAATCTTTAGTTATGCGTACAACATAAATATTCCAGAAGCTTGCACTTAGAATACTTAGAAAAATATTTGGTCTAAATAAATAATATGCACAGGAATTTAAAACTTCTGACCTTGTTGTATAATTTAAGAAGTATTCTAGGTATATCTAAAATAAGAACGCAATGGAATTTACGCAATACAATTTATTTAAAATTCATACCTACTATTTTTAACTAAAAAGCGAAGTTTATTTCCACTGTACAAACAAAATATCTAACCTAATTCCTCTATAAAATGCGCAGTGAACCAAAGACGTGTCTCAAGCTGCCAAACTTTTAGGTGCAAAGGCTTTCACTGCGATGCTATAAAACTGGCGAAAGCCGCCTTGAAATCGCTACGATTTCCGTGGCTTTCGGTGGAGCATGAAACTGAAATCTTTTCAGTAGTTCGTGAACCGCACACGAGGCAGGATACTCGCGCTTACCTCCCGGAATAAACGTGCGTGAGAAAGTTCGATACTTCGCGAGCACGTGATTGTGATACACCAATATTTAGGTTAAATAAGAAAAAGTAATCGTTCGACTTATACGACGTTCGACGACAGGCTTTGGATTTGATTTTGCAGTGCCGGGATTTTTTTTTTCTTAACAAAAAGACACCAGATACTAAATTAATGTCCAGGAGTAATTGATTAACTAGTGTTACCTTCACCTTAAGTAAGTTTACCATACGTGTAATAATTGTCCATACATCCTTATTTGATTTACTAGTTATGGTAGTATGGTTTTTGTTGTCAACAATTCATTTAAGTATAATTCATACCTACTTACATTCGGTTTCATGGAGTGATCTCAAGATCGAGATATTTGAGTTGAAATGTTACAACTGGATTAATATATACCAAAGTTGTTCTATCTTGATTTTATTTGTTTTTCATCTGCTTATGTAACGCTACGGCATTGCAGATTGGGAGTTATTTACGGTAATTTTGTCACCCAAATGCTAAATACAGTATTGATTTTTATTTGTTGGTTTTGTTTTTGTGTTTGTTGATTTGTACTTCCGTTGTCAGAATTAGCTATTGACCGCTACTCTAAGGTTTCATTTGTATAATGAAGTCATCCGTAAAAAACAAATTATGTGTTTTTCTTATTTTTCAATTTGTGTACTTAGTTACTATGGTTATGTTGCTTTAAGTAGAGAAGTAGTCAAATATCTTAAATTAATCTATTATAGGATATATTAAATTCTTCTGATAATGTACTAGCAATCTGCACGCGGCTTTGTCTGCCTGGAATTATTTTACTTGACCTCCTCCTTTTTTGAAATGAATCACAAAGTAATCTATGTCCTTCTATATACGTTAGAGTACGTCTATGCCAAATTTCAATATGGTCTGTAAAGTAGTCTAGGCGTGAAAGCCAGACAGAAAAAGAGAGATATACCTATATCATCCATTACACAATAATTCATAATGCACGATGTTGGTGGAAGGTAATATGTTCTTTGATCATACCTATCTTCTTCCGGACATAATCTAGCTAGTTATACCAGAGAATGCTAAACGAAGCTCAATATAAAGAACGCATCAATGGTGTCGATTCGGATGTACACCAACTAAACTAAACTAAAACCAGTTTTAAAGTAGTATTGTCTCTTTCTCCCTGGAACACTACGATGCGACGGCATCACTCCAAAACTGGTTTTAGTTTAGTTTAGTTTAGTTTAGTTGGTGTACATCCGAATCGACACTATTGATATACATAGCCGACTATAAGTTTGCATAGAATAGTGCCTTTATAATAGAAAAATGCCAACTAATAGCAACATTTTAGCAACAGATTGTAGGTATAACACGCTATATTAATCCAACCAACAAAACAGTAGCAAAACAATTTACTTTAATGCAGTACCATTCAGTCTAGAATAGATCATCAACTCTATCACACCATACAGTCACCCGAATGATGTGGAACTGCGCATGAATATTAGTATTGTGATCTATTCACGGCGCCGTTGTTATCAACTGTTAAGCTCCGCTGTTCTAGTGTCCCCATGGGTACACCACCATCAGATCTTCGAAACATTTACATGAGACCACTTAGAGAGTCTTCTTCTTATAAAAAACAATCACGCTAATCGATGACGGAATCTCGCAATAATTGGTGTATATTTTACCATAAAATGTATCTTATTACACTCTTCGGATGAAGACGTATCGAACGAAACCTTGCACTTGCATGATGCAGGGGGTAATATAGAAATCTACATATAATCAATCAATGCAAGATGTCGTTAGATTCGTCTTGATATATTAAAAAAATGAGAAAACTTCCGAGAAAACAAGCGATTAGGTAAAACAAAATGACTGAAATGTTTGTGATAAAACATGTTTAAGAACCACCGCTAGAAAACTGGCTGTCAAATAAAAAAACCGCATCCATATCGGTTCACCCGTGTAAGAGCTACTGTGCCACACACATACATTGAGACACACACTTAGCGGTCAATTTATAATATCCCTCTTTTGCGTCGCGGGTTAATAAAATACAATCTATTCTTTCGGATTTGTTATAGTTTTTAAAGAGCTATGTTGTTAGTTATTTTAAAGTAGGTTTCAATGCACACCACTCGTATCGTCGATTAAAACCAGTACTTATGTTTCTTTTGTGGCCAGTCTTAATAATAAAAATCTTAATCACGTACAGTGTAGGTTATCAATTCATCATTCCAAACACAAACGAAAACAAAAATATTTTTCCTTACTTTGAAGGTACCCGAAGATTAGATTTTCCTCTTGTCAGTTACTAATGGAGAAGGAAACAATAAAAACAATTTTAGGATTACTTTATCAAAAATCAATACAACAACAATAACTCGAACTGTTTCTTCAGAATCGTGCAATGTCTAAAACCATGTACCAGGACATGAGAAAATTCAGAAAATGATTTGGTTATTCATTGAAGTGGACAGGACCTTGTGACGTCATGTGCAAAAACGTAAAGACGGTGACATGGGAGTCGGAAGCCCTAATGGGGTCTCCGAAGACTTCGAAGTGGGGACAACTGTGCCCAAGGGCTGCCTTTTCCCATGTGGGATTGTTTGTCGCATTGATGCTGTATACCGGCGGAGGCGGCTTGGTAAGTATTTCAATGTATTATTTGTTGATTGGTCTAGTGGGTAGAATGACTAATGTCTCTACCTTCCAAAGGAATGGTTGCGGGTTCGAATTCCGTTGGACTTCTTGTCGGAAGTCCAACGGTATTCGAACCCGCAGTTCAGCAGAGCAGAACTGCGACAACATGTGTTTTTATCCATACTTTGTTTTAGAACTAGATAACGGGTGTTCCTAACCCAAACGTTGCTTGGAAGAGATCACTTTTAGTGATAAGGCTGCCAAATTGTATTGTTCCCTTTTTGGTTTATCCTTGTGTTATGTTTGTTGTGGTAAGTGATGGAAATAATTTATAAACACTGAAGGTGCCATATTAAAATTCTAGGTACCCCGAACTATGCCTTATGCTATTAATTACCTAATAAATATTCACATTCAACTCATTCATTCAAAGTAGGATAAAATTCTACCTTAATTCGAAGAACATTTGTCTAAGTCAGAGTAGAAAGCTAAGGGAGAACAAGACAAGAAACCCGAATATTCTTTTTTTAATAAAGTGTATACATAAGTTCTATTTATTAGAATAACCAAGAGTTATTGTGGAGCTGGTATTAACATGATTTATATTATTCATAACACATGTTTTGTAGGTACTCAGAACAGAAATTTCTCAAAGAATACTTAAACATTTTTAACCCCCGACGAAAATGACAGGAGTTATGTGTTTTACGGCGATTGTTTGTGTCCATACTTTTCAAGTTTGTTGTATCGTTCGGCACACATGACTGTAATTAACTGTAACTTATGCCTCTAGTGAGGTTCGAACCTGTAGAAGTGTTTCTAACCACTACATCAAATAGGTCGTTGTCAACTTTCCCGGTCATGTTTACTTAAGACCTTACTCTAGCAAAAATCATTTGAGATATGAGACTATCTAAACTTCAACATATATTATGCTGAAAACAAAGCAGCATAATAAATGTTCCATCTCTTTAATACGGAACCTTAAATATCCGGTATATTTAAGGTTTGAGTTTTTTTACCGTCAGGAACAAAATAGGGCATATCAGGTAAGTGAAATTGAACGTACCTAATATGTCCAATTTTTTTCTTACAGTAAAAAACTTACTGGTATTTTTTTAAACACATCGGGTTAGCACTTGACCTCAGTCACACCTGATGTTAAGTCAAAATGAGGCCGAAGGTGGAAGGGTACTGACCCGGAAACCGAAATATTTGGGGAACTGGCTATCTTATCTCTGACAACCGGAACACAACAATGCTATTAACATTGCTGTTCGGCGGCAGATTTAGATAAGATGGTGGTAGCTAGCCAGGCGGACATTTAAAATGCCCTACCACCAACCAAACAGAGTACTAAACATGTACCCCGCTGGATTTGTAAACGCTATGTTGTTTACATTGAGCCACGGAGGCGGTTAATATATCTTACATATATCTTTACTTTATTTTATGTATATATATATATATATATATAGTTGGTATATCTTACTCTGTATTTCATTTTTGAATTACTTATATAAAATAATTGATAAGCATCATAAATTACCGGCCAGTAAATTAAAAAATTTTGCTTGTTTACCTAATAAGATAGTATTTATTCGTTTAAATTAAAACAAAAGTTAGTTTTTGGCGTTTTAATAAAGGGATTTGTGATAGATAACAAAATAAATATTTCGACAGTGCCATTATGGTTGGATGAGCTTCCTTTTCCTGGATAGCTTAAATCCATGGTAAATTTATTATTTCTAAATAATAAAGTAATAGATAACACATAATGAGAGAAAAATGAGACGCGAGTAAAGAAAACGTTTCACTATTATACAAGCACATGTAATACTAAAGTTAATAAGAGATTAATTTTAAAAGTATCATAGAATTGCATCATTTTGCAAAAGTAGTAAGTAAAGGACAACACTGACGGATTTTAGAAACTTAAATTTAAGATTCGCTTAAATATTTAAATTAAAAGCAAGATTTTTTCATGCATGTATCAAGCAAGTTTCATGTTATAAACAAGTTTTTATACGCTTTACTTGTCAGTTTGCCAACAGGCATAATAAAATCCTGTTTAGTTGCAATATCCTTACATAAACTTAATGTATCTTTAAAATCTAAAATAATATCGACAATAAACGTAGTTTAAATCAGCTAATTTCTAGAAATAAATAATAATGGATATAATAATAAAGAGCAGTTTTTAGAAACAGCATTTAGAAACAGAATTAAAAATCGGCGAACTCTTCTTCATACATACATGTCGGGCTCTCTTTAATTTTTTCTTCATCGAAGTTATCGAAATTAGTCGTGTCGCCAGGCGACCGAATTTTTGGAATAAAAGGCGGATGTACTCGACTATTAAGGAGACTGTCCCAATCGATTTCTTTAAACCATTTATGGTTCTTAAAATCCAATATACCATCTTTAAGGTTCCCATAACGTCTTGTTATATCCACTTGAAGAACGTGACCCACTAAGTCCTTTAATTCATTAGTAAAATGTGATGGACATCTATATTTCCCTGACACAATTTTTTCATAAATCCTCATAGGATCCGAAGCAAAGAATGGTGGATGGCCGGCACTCATTTCAAATAGTAGTATACCAAGTGACCACCAGTCTACAGACATGCCGTAACCCTTGCTTAGAATAATTTCAGGAGCCAAGTATTCGGGAGTGCCGCAGAGTGTCCAAGTGCGGCCCCGTATAAGCTTGCAAAATCCGAAGTCTGTGATCTTAACGTAGCCTGTCCTATCTATAAGAATGTTCTCTGGCTTTAAATCTCGGTACACTAATTCGCAAGCGTGAAGATACTCAAGCGCCAAAATGACTTGCGCACCATAAAATTTTGCGGAGCTTTCCTCGAATTTTCCCATTTTACGCAAGTGAGAAAACATTTCTCCCCCGGCAATGAATGGTAAAACATAGTAGAGGTAAACATTGTCTTTAAAAAAGTATTTCATATAAACAACAAAAGGAAAGTTCAAGCCGCAAAGGATTTTCTTCTCGTAGTAGCTATGCTCAATTTGTTTCAACTTTACGATTTTTTCCTTTTCGAGCATCTTCATTGCATAAAATTTACCGGTGTCGTTATGCTTTGCTAAATATACTACACCGAATGCTCCAGTTCCAAGAACTTTCTGTCGTTCAAAATCCGTTATTTTTGCATTACTTTCAGATTTCTCATTCCAAATTTCTATGAAATCTTGACGTAACTTACGAAGGTATTGAGAATATTGTTCCTGCTTAGTAGTAGAGTAACCCCCCGTAAATCCACTGTAATCTGGAGCTGCCATGATTACTGAATCCTAAATCAAAATAATTTTTTTTTTTTTAAAGAATGAAGACAGCGTGATTACTTATTATTGTTTTATTTGACACAATGCCATCCACATTCCATCTAAAACTTCTGCAATATTGGCAATTAGTTGTCAAAATTTGGTTTCGTCTTTTGATTGTCTGATCTAAATAGTCTGTAATAAATTAGGAGACTCTATTATTTTTTCACCAGCCTCCAGGCTATGGTGACAAAAATAAAATCTTTATTTTCACTTCAATTTGTACAAGTGATCAGCATGCTATAATCCTAAAAAATTGCACCATTTTCGCACCAAAGTGTGAAGTTCCTTGTCTGTGGTATTCTTGAGACTATTGTGCCCTGACCTTTATTAATTTTATACATAGAGGTCAGTGCACTTGTGACTTGCGTCTTCTCTTCTATTTCTGACCACAGACGAAAAAAAAAAATTACATCTGATGAATGGTGAAATAAAAATGACATTACATTGTAATCGCTTCATGGTCGAGCAAACATAATGATTTTTATACATTTATTTATATTTCTGAGGTGATTTTATTGTTCGTATAGATTTTTAAATGGGATATTTATCATTGTGGATAGGGTATGGCTAGACCAACATATACTCCCCAAAACCACCAAGAGCATTTACGTTATTTGGATATGTTGAAGGACGATTTTATAAAGAAATATGAAAAGCCACCCCCTTTTGAGAAATCCCCAGCTGATTTTGATACAATAAAAGCCATTGGATGTGGTGCATATGGGGAAGTATACTTAGTAAGAGATAAAACCACATTCACTTATCACGCCATGAAAGTTGTTGATAAGGGGGTGGTTGTTGAAAGGAAACATGAAAAGCATTTAATTTTAGAGAAGAAAATTCTCCAGTGTACACAATTTCCATTTATTGTACAGCTGGATGTTGCATTCAAAGATAACGTCTATCTCTATTTCATATTACCATTTATTTCTGGAGGAGAATTGTTTACATATATACAAAAATACGGGAGTTTCTCAGATCACTTGTGCAAATTTTATGCTAGTCAAATTTGTTTAGCACTAGAATACTTACACCACTGCGAGTTAGTACACAGAGATCTAAAACCCGAAAACATTTTGGTCGATACAAATGGTTATTTAAAGTTGTGTGATTTCGGATTTTGTAAACCGCTGAAGAAGAAAACGTGGACGCTGTGCGGCACTCCAGAATATTTGGCACCAGAAGTTATACTATCGAAGGGTTACTCATTCCCTGTTGATTGGTGGGCGTTCGGCGTTTTAATTTTCGAAATGGAAGCAGGCCACCCGCCGTTCTATGCATCTGATCCCAACAAACTTTACGATAAGATATTAGAGTGCCATTATAAATGTCCGGATAGTTTTACTCCGGAGTGTAAAAGTTTGTTAAAATCGCTACTGCAACTGGACCCAACAAAACGGTTAGGGGCCCTGAAGGGTGGTCCTTACGATATAAAGAGCCATTCATGGTTCCACGACGTGTGTTGGCAAACGGTACTGCACCAGAGAAAAGCAGCTCCTTTCATACCCACTTGTCCGTCTCCCGGCGACACTAGTAACTTTCCCGATATAGAAGAACACAAGCTAAAGAAATCATCTAGGTGTCTGTATCAACATGAATTTGATGACTTTTAAATTATTATACGTTTAGATATTAATTATTTATATTTAAGCCATTGATGAGCCAATATTTGTGCATATCGTGTTATATTTTGTACCTATCCTTTATAAAGATGTATATAATGACGCGCCGGTGATTTCTTTTTATTTGTAACGTTTAATGAAATCGTTACTACGGAGTGAATAAATAACGTAAAATTTATTAAATTTTAATTTAATTTAGTTTTTCGTTTCTTGTGACTTACTCTACAGCGTTGTATTAGGTAGAATCTATATGTTACTGGTGGAAGATGGAATAAGCAGTAACTTTCTAACCCCCGACGAAAAACGACGAGTGTAATGTGTTCGTGAATCCAGCCTTTGTCCCGATGTATCTCAGTAATGCGTGGTCTGATTTCTATGCGGTTGTTTTTATACTACAGACTAGTATTTCGCCCGCCATTCGCCTGCGTGGATTAACTTTATCGCGGATGTGTTTAATTGCACGGGAACTACTCACTTTATCGAGATAAAAATATTCTATGTTGTAATATAGGATATGTTCTACCTAAATATAAAATTTCATTCAAATCCGTTTCGCCGTGATTGAGCAACAACCATCAAAACTTTCGCATTTATAATATTAGTTATTGATGACTGATTGGTGTAGTGATTAGTGACCCTGTCAGCGAAACCAACGGTTGCGGGTTCGAATTCCGCGAAGGGTAAATGTTTGTGTAAAGAATATTTATTCCCGAGTTATGGATGTTTATATAAATATTTATGTATGTTTATCCATAGTACAAACTTTGCTTTGTACTATGGATGTGGACTTTTATCCATAGTAAAAACTAGGTGGTTGGTGTAAGTATCCGAAATATTTATATTTATTTCTATGACGAGGGAGGGCAATCACAGGCCACTGTAAATTAAACATGCGCTTATCACTGCTAAAATTAATTTCGATCCATCCTGCGCAGAGAGCGGAGAAGAAGAAACTAGTCTACGTTTACTGAGCGAATGTGTGATCTATTGAAGAGAAGATGGGAATGCTGATGTTTGGAATAAGGTATTGCGATGTTCAAAACTGCGCATATTTCCACTTACGAAGCCAGTGCGTTATTGCGACGTACTTGAATCTTGAACCTCCGAAATTGACAACTACCGATATTGGTACTATACAGGGTGAAATTTAATTCCTGTTTACTGGTGATTCCACTTCTGGTTACGAACAACGTTCTACTAGGAACCGTAGCCGAATTCGTAGAAAAAATTTCGATTACCCATACAAAGTAAACCATTCTGAAAGCGCCTTTAGTATGGAAGTCCAACAATTTTCGGCTGGTGACTCCACTTTTGATACGACTATGGTTCCTTGGAGAAAATTGTTCGTAATCAAGACGTCACCTGCTAATGGCAATTACACGAATTCAAATTCATGTTTACTAACAATAAATTAAAAAGTTAGAAAACCCCCGACAGTAGTGTTAAAAGCTACATAATATTATCGTCGAAACGGCTAATTTTAAATATAAAAAAATAATAATTAGAAAAAGCTTAATCGATTTTGATCAAACATGGCTAAGAAGTTATCCTTTCGTTTAGTATTTCATACAAAAATACCGCACTCAAATCGGACCACGCATTACTGAGATACATCTGGGCTAAGACTGGAAACACACATAATGCCGGCAAACACATAACACCCGTCGCTTTTGGTGGAGGTTAAAAACATAAATCATATACGTCATTACGTGTGTGTTGTATTTATATCGTATGTGTCTACCACATCAAGCGAGTCTAAATTCGATAGGTTTACTCATATCGAAGGGTTACCGTTCATGCTGAACTCACCTCAGGCCACAAAAGGCAGCTGCTATTCTTGCGAAGACCACAAAATTTTAAAGGAAGTAGGTAATCAGAGTCACTCACGGTCGATGATGTGTTAAGTGGATCTCCGACTCCTTTGAAGGCTGGTAGCAAAGTAGGGTATTCCTGCCTCGTCCCTGGGTTGGGGACGGGCGAGTCGATTTCTTGACAATGATCAATCGGTCGTTACGACGAGCGGGTCGTTGGATGGGTCAGTCCGTGTGTCAGTCCAGGGGGGTGATAAGGTCAACGTGCTCGAGCCTACCCTGAGGTGGGTAAGCGAGCATCGAGTCGGTCACATCGTCTTCTTTCTTCACACCGCAGATGCGCTCGAGCCCACTGGGTGGGACCCCGTTCGGGGAGGCCCTGTGAGCGAACTGTTATCGGCGGTCACTGGCGGCGGAGTGGTGTCCTAGTCAGCTGCCGGCGAGATGTGGTCTCGTGGCAGCTGGAGTCGGTCCGGGGGCGCGCGTGATACGGGGCCAGTTACCGTATATGCGGGTTCCTGGCCGCGTCTGTGCTCGCGTAGAGGTTTGTGGCTTGGCGGCGGACAAAACTGTCGAGGCTCTCGACGCCCAGGTCTCGATTTATCACGTCATTCCTCACATAGCGAGATGCATCTACAATCGTTCTCAGCGCCAGTGACTGCTGTTTTTGTAACTGAATTTGTCTGGTTTGGTTGAGCAGGGCATACCAGGCTGGGGCTGCATATGTAAGTGATCCGGCGGCCATCCCTTATTTTAACGTTACCTATATTATGATGCACAATGACTTTTTTGGTAATTATCCATTTCGCCTCCTAAAGTTTACGTTTTACCCGACTGCCCAAGATGGAAATGTTTTTCGAATGTATGTGTTTATGTATGTCCGTTCCTGTGGCGCATCCTGTAGTATAAATAGCTTGACCGATTTCGAAGTGCATCGTTAGATTCGTCTTGGTATTCGGAGTGTCATATTTCAAGTGAAAAACTCCAACACGGCGTCCGCAAAATACAAAATATGATATCAGGTTTTTTGATTTTGAAATACTGAAATAGTTATTACACATTGTATTTGGGCCTCCTTTTTTACAACTATTCCAAATTATTATTGTCTACAGCAAATAGTACTTATTTGAGATTAATGGCGGTGATAAATGGGTTGACACCGGTGTAATTGCAAAGTATTGTATTTAGCCATTATTGATAGGGAATACTAACGGCAAAGATTGCAGTACATTTATTAGGTCTGTTGTACTTTGTAATCATTAAAAAATATAGGCTTTTTGGCGGGAACTCGGCGAGTGAAGTAGCATTTTTCTTTATAGTTCTTATAATTTGTGCATTCTGACTTTTGAAGCTTAATAATGGCAGAATATTGTGCAGCAAACGTTAGTGATGGTGTACAAGTGAAGGGAAGTGTAAATTAAAGTGCGTAACGGAGCTTTCGGGTTCCCACAAGAAGCCGCCAAAATCTTTTGTAAAGCATTCTGCCACTTTACTGAAGAATGACTTGACCGTGACTAGACTCTGTATACGCCAAGTATACGACGAATGACTTGTTTTGACTGAGACTGACTTACAAAATGAAGAAATAAGATAAATAAGACATGGCTGTTATGGGCTAGATCCCTTTGCCTTCTCCTAGAGGAGAAAATAAAACTAAAAAAAATAAAAAAAAATATATTGTCACATGTCACCGTTTCATGTCATTGCTTTATGTCACTTATTTATTATAAATAATTACTTAATTTTATTTGCTCAAAACTACCAATTAATATTTACTACTTATCGTGATTTTGGTTGGAGATTTCTTTATTATTTAAGTTATTTGTATAATTATGTTGTAAGTTGTTTAATATGACAGTCCACGAGGTGTCAGTAACATATATCTATACTCATGAGCACCAAGCCAACCACAGGCAGTACTTGGAGACATTAAAACAGGAATTTAATCGAAATTTTGCAAATCCTGAGAAATCAATAAAATCCCCTGAAGAGTTTGATAGAGTAAAAACTTTAGGCGTTGGCGGGTTTGCAACAGTTTACTTAGCTCGAGACAAGACCACATTTCATTACTATGCGATGAAAGTTATGGAGAAAGGCAATGTAATTGAAAGAAAGGCTGCTAAACAAATACACTTAGAGAAACGTATTTTACAAAGCGTCAGCTTTCCATTTGTAATTAATTTATATCATAGCTGCAAAGACAATTTGTACATCTACTTTATGTTACCCTTCGAACCGGGTGGTGAACTCTTCTCTCTAATAAAAAGAGTCGGTGCTCTGTCCGATGATTGCGCAAAATTTTACGCCGCACAAGTTATTCTAGCTTTAGAATATCTCCATTATTGTAATGTAGTCCATAGAGACGTGAAACCGGAGAATATATTAATAGGTCTATCAGGATACTTAAAATTAAGCGACTTTGGTCTATGCAAGATATTAAAAAACCGAACATTTACGTTATGTGGTACACCTGAGTATTTAGCCCCGGAAGTTATATTATCTAAGGGATACAGTTTTCCCGTAGATTGGTGGGCACTTGGAATTCTTATATTTGAAATGGTTACCGGATATCCTCCTTTTTGCAGCTCTAACACTATGAAAATGTATGATAAAATTTTAAATGCCCATATTAAAATTCCTGATTGTGTAACGGCCCACTGTAAAGCACTGATAAAGCGATTATTAGAACCAGACTCAGCAAAACGTTACGGATCTCTGAAAACTGGAGTATACGACATTAAAAGTCACAAATGGTTTCATGACCTGGATTGGACTGCAACAATGTACCAAAGAGTTCCACCACCTCATGTGCCAAAGGTGAGAAACGTAGGGGACTGTGAAAACTTTCCCGATGTGAGCGAAGTTATGCTTAAGAGATCTGATGATATCCATTACGAGGTAGAGTTTGAAAATTTTTGATGTCAATTTATTTTACGCATTCAAGTTAATCATATAATTAGGTTTTTAACTATTTACAATTAGTTTCATTTTTTTACAAAAACCTTAGTGCCGGAAATACAATAATTTCTTCCGCAATATATGTTTTGTTTACTGTTGAACAATGTTAATAAATAGCACGATACGAGTTCTGATTATTTGGGAGTGCATTAATTGTATATGTAGGTATAAAATTATTTAGGTATCATTTATTTTTGTATAATCTTGTAATTAAGAATCGTGAATGAGAAATGTAAAAGATATGCTATAGATATATATAAAAGATATATAAATAGTATTTGAAAGTTGCTGTACTATTATTTTAGTTACCATAATTTTTACTAAACTAATGCTGAACCCCCCTTGGTAAAACAGTGTATAATCATCAGATCTTCGCCAAGTGACCATCCTGATGATATAATATTTAGAAGACGTAATTTCCTTTGATATAATAATTATATGGTATTATAAACAAATGTGTAGGTGTGTGTATATGTATAATTAACAATCATGCACATATATAGGCTTGTAGACATACAAGTAAGCCGGCATGCATGTAGGCATTCCAAGAATGTGCCGGTGCTGCAGCAATTTAGTCCCTACGCTACACCTTTGCGGCTCCCTCTCCGCTACGCCTTCGCGGCTCCCCCTCTGAGCCTGCCTGCCAGTCAGCCTGAAAACACTCTAGGGTTAGGGCAGACAAGACCAAGTGGAAGAGGGATACTCCGAGTCGGTTCCGTTACAGATAATTTTGTGATTCATATTTTAAAGTATGTGAGTGTTAAATACACAACGAAGGAAGCGAAAGGGTTAAACGAGACTACTCTAAAGATACTCCCTTTCATACTATAAGAAAAATTATTGAATTCGGTTTAAAATTGATGAATATATCGCAAAAAATACAAAAAATAAATTAGAAACCCTCGACAAAACAAGCGATTAAAACAAAACTGCTAAACCGTTTTGATAAAATATATTTAAAACCCACAGCTAGACATCTTGCTTTCAAATAAAAACCAAATCCAAATCGGTTTACCCGTTTAAGAGCTACGATGGTGCCAGAGACACATACACATACACAGTGGTCGAGGGTAAAAATACAGTCGAATTGAAAAGCTCCTCCTTTATTGAAGTCAATTATAAATAATTTGTGTCAATGATAATACGCGGATATTCAAGAATTGATACAATACCTACATATACTTGTATACCAACAGACAGAGTTATGTACACTGCTGAACGTGAAGCCTTTCCCATAGCGCGTTTTGTCTCGGTTTCCATGAAAGGATTTGCTATAAACCCAAGGCTGGGCAGGCAGGTTGGCGATCGCAGATGATAATGCATCAACAATGCAACAATATCCATGGTAGTATTATGTTTTCGCCGGTTCTGACGAACTGACGTCATCACAGGGCTCATTTGTTACTGATCACCTCATTAGTGAATTTTAATTTGACCTAGTTTGTCGATTTTAACCTACCTACTATTTTATGAACGGTAACTCACCTGTGTAAAGTTATTATTATTCGTTTAGTTTACGAATGGTAACCTACCTATGTAAAATTGGTATTATCGTATAGCTTAGGAATGTTGACCTACCCATTAAAATTGTTATTATTCTATTCGTTTTCGATTAGTGAAGTTAAGCAATGTCTGGCGCGGTCAGTCCTTAGATGGATGACTACTAGTGGCATTTTCATATGAGTGCCTCTGTGTTAAAGAGTTGGTCCCAGTTAATTTCAATTGAAGGCAATTGTTAAGCTAAGTCGGTGGCATACAGAGGATGGTTTGAAACACTGACTGACACATGGTCTGACGTAAATCCACCAATCCGCATTGGGCCCTCGTGATGTATTATTGAGCCATACCGACAGTGACAGGAGTCTGTGCCCCAACAGTGGGGGCATGTAAGGTTGTGAATGATTATTCTATGAATGGTAACCTACGTATTGAAGTTGATATTATTCTATTCGTTTTCGATTAACGAAGTTAGACAATGTCTGGCGCGGTCAGTCCTTGGATGGGTGACCATTAGTAGCAAAATATTACAATTGTTTTTATATTGGAAATAGAGTAAATATTTATAATCAAATATTTGTAATTTACAAGCGAGAGCTCGATTTAATAATGGTTTTACTGCTTAAATAAGTATATAATTTTAGTTATTCAAAAATTTTCGGTGGCGTCTTTTCCACACTTCTCTACATTCCGCCTTTTCTTTGACTTCCTGATACGACACAGCATTTTCTTTTTCCTTAACTTGTACCATGCTCTAGGTACAAGTTAAGGAAACCACCTTCTTGGCCTTTCTCTCTTCCTCTTCCCCTCCACTTTTCCTTCTATGATGTTCTTGATAAAGTTGTCGTCTCGTATCAGATGACCTAACATCTTTTCCCCTTCTGTTTTCAATGATCTTCGAAAACACTCTTTTCTTATTAACCATCTGCAGAACCTCCTCATTGCTCTTTCAAGGACTCCGCCGACAAGAGTATAGCCCAATTGAAGAGAGAGAAATTCGGAATAGAAGGAATGTTGATGTAATAGAGTCTAAACCACTGAGCAAGAACAAGAAAACGATCGATATGTTTTTTAACAAAAAGAATCACACGAAAAAGAAAAAATAGTAAATTCAAGCATGGGAGACCTAATGACGATGGAGTTGTTTATCTTTCAATTCCTGCTGAGATCACTGCGACTCATCTCATAAGAATTGAAGTGATTGATCTGAATAAAATCCAAGGTATTCCTCAAACAAACCAGATGTTCGAATTAAATATCATTGTTCTAGTTCAGATCATGAACTGAAACAAATGTGTTATGATTTTCAAAATAACTGATGGCTGAAAATACAAAATGTAAAAGTTATTATTTTAATTTCGATAAAAATAAATGAAACCAATATTAATTTTAGTCTTTTTATTGTCTTTTCTTCTACATTATATCTCATTATAAAATAATAAATAAAAATGTTTGTTTCGTTCCTCACAATGCTGTAACTAGATATAGGGTTGAGACCTCCTAATAAGTATTACAATACAATACAAATACACTTTATTGCACAACAGATAAGAAAATACAGTTTCAGAAAAGTGGTAAGAATATAATGTACAATTTGGCGACCTTATCACTAAAAGCGATCTCTTCCAGGCAACCAGGCAAAGTATTAGATACTTGTATCAGGAAGTCTCGCTCCTTCATAAACAAAAGTTATCTCACTAATAAACATCATCGCAACAAAAATATAATTTTGAGAATAAATCAGTTACATTGTATTAAAAGTAGATTGCAAGATTGCGTAATTATATAATTTAAGATATAATCATTTAACAAAGTATAAATATTATCAAATATGCTTACAAAGTAATTCATTGAATAATCTTTACTCTCAAAATGTAAATAAAACAATATTTTCCAAATACTGAAGTTAATACATTTTGAAGTGGTCTTTTATTGTATCTTCATACTTTACAATTTCTTATCATAATTTGGTTATTCTACCCAGAAGGTTTCCTTCCAAAACTGTCAAAATATTCTCCAACATTATTTTTATCGATATTGCAATAAAATGTGATCCAGGTCTAGTATCTGGATCCATGTTTGAAATAATGTAAGTTGGTTTCGGTACTAGTATTGGTAAGCAATTAGCAGCGTATACATTTATGTACTTTACCTAACTTAAATTCTAAAATGGACTGTAGTTCTAATGGATTCATTATTTTTGATAACTATGAATCACATAATATTATTTTTTATATTAAAAGTTGAAAAGATTGTTAGCTGATGGGGAGAAAAAAACTGTTCTTAATTTGCATTTAAAAAAGGATAGATTTGGTAGAGAAGTTCCTGCTAATATATTACGTTTCGAAAATTGTGACGTATAGGTGGAACTTCCTTTTATAATATATTATAAAAGGAAGTCAGCATATATGCTGACTTCGTAGGATCTTTATCACCTACTAATACTGTAATGTAGCCTTTTGTTTAGATAGAGACGAAATAGAGCCGTTTACCAAAAATCAAAAATATGATGTTTACAGTTTCGGATATTATGTTAAGTGTTCTTATGACAATGAACTTTTTTGGTATAGGTCATACAGGAGAAATGACTATGCCAAAGTATTTCTTGAGACATTAATTGCCGATGTAAATGAGATATGTAATGTAGTACAGTACCATTTACCTGTGAATGATTTATCGACAAATGAGCTACATAATTATATAAATTCGAATTGTCATATTTGTAATTTACCTTTAAATGGGGATTCCGTTCGTGATCATGACACCTCACAAAGAAATTTAGAAGTGCTGCTCATAGCAATAATTGTAATTGAAATTATCTAGTCCCTCGAATTTTTCCTATTTTTCTGCACTATCGAACTAGAATGCGCATTTTATCCATGTACGGATTAAATTTTGTTGATGGAAATATAGATTTGATTCATTTAAATGAAAAAAATATATATATCTTTCACGAAGAATCTAATAATCAATGACAATATTGTCGAATTACGTTTTTTATATTCTTTTAGGTTTATGAGTTCGCCATTAGCCACTATGTCTAAAAATTTTGAACATAGTAAATTCACAGAGCTCCCTACGCTATTTCCGGAATATAATGACTTTAAACTTTTGAATCGTAATACCCTTCTAAATTAATAAAATCCAGTGATGTTTTAGATAGTATAACGTTTTACCAGCTCAAGATAATTTTTATAGTCATTTGAACGATACAACCGTTTCTATGATGACTATAGTCATACTTTAACCATTTAGCAGCATTTTAAATGTAAGGATATGGGTGAATACTCTAAGTTAAACCACAGAATTACTATAGTACTAACGTAGTTGTACTTAAAAACAGACGTGTTACTTCTTACTGACATATTCGAAAACTTTAGAACTCTTTGCCTAAAAACATTATCATTTAGATCTAGCTCATTACTTCACATTACCAGGTCTTAGTTGGGATGCAATGTTAACATTAACAAAAATTTAATTGGAATTATTGACTGACTTCGAAATGTTAAAAGGGTA
This sequence comes from Oegoconia quadripuncta, assembly GCA_949316235.1. Taxonomy (NCBI): domain Eukaryota; kingdom Metazoa; phylum Arthropoda; class Insecta; order Lepidoptera; family Autostichidae; genus Oegoconia; species Oegoconia quadripuncta. Next base: position 24,266,709 of record OX438746.1, on the reverse strand, counting down.
TAAGGGGCGGCGTATACCATCGTTCGAATCTATATGCTAAAGCTAATAATAAGTATTTATCTTCGTTTGATACGAAAAAAAAGTGAATCTTTCATTGCATATTTAGATGCGAATAATTTGTATGGGTGGGCTAAACCACTATATTATGGGGACTTACAGGGGTTAAATGTTAATACAGATTTTAGAGCTTCAGAAACATCATCATTATGTTGATTATACCAGATGAGTTTTTTTACCATAAGGAAAAAAAATGAGCCATGTTAAGTAAGTGGAATAGACGTTATTGGCATATATAGTTTAAATTTATTTTCAAAACCATCATCCATCCACGCTCCTGCCGGAAATTGATGTGCAACTGGCGGGACTCCTAGGGTTCCTATCTTGCGAATTTTAATTGGAACTCATTAAAGAAAAAAAAATTAAACTACCAATGCCAATACCTTCTATTTCACTTACCTAATATGCCCTATTTTTTCCTTGCGGTAAAAAAACTCATCCGGTATACTTAAAGTTGACCTCATATCTCAGTACTTTACATAATATCATTCGGACTTACCGTTCTGTTCTGAATTAGCAGTAACTCCAACTTGTAAGGATAACAGGTTAATAGTTAATGTAAATTAAAAAGAAAAGTATATCATTTATTATTGAAATTTAGTCCAATGTTTAAAAGCATGGTTTTGAGTTGACTATATTAAATTATTAAATACATCGCATACTCAAATTTAGACAAAACCGTGGTTGGAGGAATATGTAGACTTAAATACTTCTTTGGGCGCAAAATCTAAATCATCTTTTGATAAAGATTTTCATTAAGTTGATGAATAATTCGGTTTATGATAAAAGTATGAAAAATGTTGAAAAATAAATAAATATTAGGAACACTTACACCACTCATATAGTCCCAACCTAAGCAAAGCTTGTATTATGGATACTAGATAACGGAAAAACATACATAAATATTCGTATTCATCATACAAACATTTACCCCTCGCGGGATTCGAACCCGCAATCGGTCGTCAACGTGTCTAGTGTATCTTAGACCAATCGGTCGTTAATCAACAAAAATGTGTTAACGTTCAACTAAAGGGTGCAAAATTGTCGGAAGGGGGCTTCGCAGCCTGCATGCGCGGTTCGCCGCTCAGTGACCCAGCACTGTAGTCACACATTGGGAAAATATTGGTAAAAAGGTGGGTGGCTACAGGTTTAATACGAAAACCTAAATTCCACAGTTATTCAGTATTTTCCGAAAACTTTGTGTCTATTTAACTGAACAAGACCAAAGTAGTTTACAATAAACCGATTTATTTAGGTTGTTGTATTTTAGACTTATCCAAGACATTTAGTTTTCACTATGATTTTATGAGAAAAATTATGGTCAAAACCTTAAGTTAATGTATATGGATACAGATTCATCGGTTTATCAAATATTTTGTCAAGATTTCTATGCAGACATTATTAATATCTTCCCACACATTTTGACACATCTCGTTTTAGTCCTATTAACCAATTCAATTATCCTTTGGTAAATATAAAAAAAATTGAATTATTCAAAGGCGATTTCAATGGATTAATTGTTAAAGAGTTTGTCGGGTTCAGATCAAAAATGTATGCACTAGACATTGATTTTATGATGAAAAATTGATAACAAAAAACCAAGGGTGTCAATAATTGTGTAACACGAAAGCTAACCATGTCTGAATATAAGGATAGTTTATTTAATAATACAAAAATTTCCAAAGTAATGTACAGATTTAGATCGACAAAACGTATTATTTACACCCAAAAAGTGAAAAGACAAATGGTTTATCATCAAATGATTCAAAGAGATTTTTATTACTTGACTCAAAAAATATTTTGGCATGGGGTCATTATAGGATTAAGAAGCGTAATTAGCATTGAGTCAAGTGGTTGTGGTAAAACATATCTTTTAACAAAGTTTTTAAATAAGAAAAGTGACAATCCTATTGTTAAAGAATCATCAGTCTCAGGTATATTTGATCTTAAATGACAACTGAAATATTTTTTCTTATATGAATTTTACAAACATTACAAAGAGAAAACTCATCGTTCTCACACTGACCTGAACTAGTCTTAGATAAATGTTCATTAATTGATTGTACTCCAGCGCTGTAGCACTGCAAACTTGAACACATTGTTTCTCTCTGTTATCGGAGAACGCATCACTCTCAATAGATTCTCCTTCTCCATTATTGAAGAACAACAACAATAATGACGTCTCAGCTTGCTCTATTGTAAAAGTATGATTTTGGACTTGGAATGAAATATTTCTCGAATATGGCCTCTAAGTTTTCCATATCCAAGTCGTATTCTGCACACTCACAAGCACGTACCATTGCATCTTCATACTCCATATCAAGGACACCATCGGACGAAAGCTTTAACAATTTATTCTGGGTGCGTATAATTTGACTTACTGCAACACGTTTATTGTTTTCACTTTCACCAGACAACGAATGAATTCTTCATCCCACTTTTTGCACTGTAAGAACTCTATATTCTCAACCAACGCACACAACTCATAGTCCCAAGACACAAAGGTTGGACCTTTTTCTGCCATGGTAACTGATACGTACACGAATCAAATATCGACTGACGTTTAAAAAGGAACCTCCAACTATTATATTTACAAATGTCTCGGTATTTTAATTTAATTGTTATAACGATAACATATTTCTAAGAAATTTACACGAATTGCCCTCTGTTAATGTAATTGTAATTTACTAATGAATGATCAGCTATTATGTGAATGCGAGTAGAATTCATTCATTCGTTCAGATATTTATTTCATTGTTCAATGCACTAGAACCGACGATACCTCAAATAGATTAGATTAACAATAAACTTTTATTAATTACCTGACCATATTAGACGTACGCGTAATCAAAGTAATTTTTTTTATTTAAATACTATTTCAGACTAAAATTGAGTAACTTCACCTAATAATTTGTAAGATCAAAAATCAAATAAGGCATTAGTAAATTATTTACCTTTCATTAAAATTACATTAGTAAATAATATTTAAACACAATCATTAATAAGGCTAAAATTGACTAACTTCACCTTATAATTTGTAAGATCAAAAATCAAATAAAGTATTAGTCTAATTATTTACCTTTCATTAAATTTCTTTTTATATTTTTAAATATTATGTAAATACCGACAGAGTAAATCTGTTTGTTGAACACTTAAAATATAATTTCAGAATAAATAACTACAAACCAATTTATAAAATAATATATTTAGCAATAAATTTATGATCAAAAATTAAATTAGGTATGATTGAGGTCAAGTGCTCTTAGTGCATAAAAAAAAATAAACCATTATCAATTACCGCTGTCGCTTGTAAATTACAAATATTTCATTGTAAATATTTACTCAATATAAAAACAATTGTAATATTTTGCTACCAATTGTCACCCATCCAAGGACTGATCGCGCCAGATATTGCTTAACATCGCTAATCGAAAACGAATAGAATAATATCAACTTTAATAGCTAGGTTAACATTCCTAAAATATATACGATTATACCAACTTTAATTAGGTAGGTTACCATTTATAGAATAATCATTCACAACTTTACATGCCCCCATTGTTGGGGCACAGCCTCCTGTCACTGGGAGACGGCATGGTCCAATAATCTATCACGAGGGCCCAGTGCGGATTGGTGGATTTGCGTCAGACTAGTGACCATGTGTCAGTCAGTGTTTTAAGCCGTCCTCTGTATGCCGCCGACTTAGCTTAACAACTGCCTTCAATTGAAAACAACTGCCTCCGTGGCTCAATGTAAACAACATTGGGTTTACGATTCGGAGGTCGCGGGTTCGATCTCCAGCAGGGTACATGTTTAAGTACTGGGTTTTGTTGGTGGTAGGGCATTTTAAATGTCCGTCTGGCTAGCTACCATCATCTTACCTAAATCTGTCGCCAAGCAGCAATGTTAATAGCATTGTTAGAATAGAATAGAAAGCGTTTATTTGACACACTGGACGACACATTAGTTATACAAAAACGGAGAGAAAAAATAACAATAACATACAATGTTGTGTTCCGGTTGTCAGAGATAAGATAGCCAGTCCCCCAAATGTGTTGGGATTTCCGGGTCAGTACGCTACCACCTTCGACCTCATCTTCACTTAACATCAGGTGTGATTGAGGTCAAGTACCAACCCGTTGTGCATAAAAAAAAACAACCGGGACCAACTATTTAACACGAAAATGCCACTAGTAGGTATAAAAGAAATTAAATAAAATAATTTATTATCCATTGAGTATAAAAGTATCAAAGCAACGGGAGTTAGGTATGATACAAATCTTAAGCTAGAGATGCCAAATACCAACTCGTAGGATATAAATTCAAATTCACTACAAGTTAACTATATAGTAGCACACACCTTTGAATCTACAGTTAGCAGAGGCTGTGGAAACAGCATCTGATCCCAAGATACCAAATCGCAGGGTTAACGACCCAAGTTATACATAGAATAAATCTATATAAACATATATATAAAATAAACCAAACCTAATATTATATATCAGGTATACCTTACTTTACATTATCTACTTATACACCCATACCCTTATGCATGTATGCAATCGTACACACGCAAGCATACAGATACACACACACACACACACACACAGATACTTACACACACACAAACACACCCCCTCATATATATATATATATATATATATATATATATATATATATATATATACATACATACATACACACACACACACACACACACCGCAACACACAGACATACACATACAAACATACACACACAAACACGCATATATACATTCACACATGTACACACTCATATGTACATTACCACACATGCCATAATTTTTATTATTATTATTACAGTTTAGCATACACTACTTATATATATTTTCGTGGCAATTGTCATATGTATTTCTGTTGTCATATATTGTTATCTTTATTCTGAAGAATAAATTTAAATTCTCATACTCTGTCCGCATTGAGGAGCGGTGTTTTCTAACACAAGTATATTTTGTACTTACCAGAAAACACCGTCCACTGTTTATTGTTGTTAAATGTGAGAAAGAAATAAACGATTTTTTTTTTTTTTACGTGCAGAAACCACACAGCCCTGTTATATTATAATGCTAAACAATTACAATTTAGTTCAATCGTTCAAAATTGAGTTGTAGAGGCTGGCCCCTGAACTAATTTTACTTTACCAGAATCCACTCTAAAAACTTACCTGCTACCTATTCGTCCCGTTGACCTACATAAAATTATTTTTCCCGCACAGGTGTTCCGAGCTCTGGAATATCCGGCTGAAATGGCGAAACAGGAGTTCCACCGGGATCGACTTCTTACAGAGCGGTGGAACCTTATCCGTTTTGTTTCGGAAAGCAGCGCTAATGGAACCAAAGAAGCCAGCATGGAGAAACTGCTTAGCGATCATTTAGCGATTTATGAAAAGGTCAGTATCATCGGCCCTGCAAACTTTATGATGTAGGTAAGTATTAGGTCCTTACCTATGAAATTGGCGTTTTGTATGAAGAATTTCATTAAGACTGTTTTCTCCATACAACCATTTTTGATTTTTTTCTGGCAACGGCAAATCCAAATTTAGTAAACTTTGTGTGTATTACTTACTACTTTACTTACTTACTTACTTAATAGTTAAGTATAGGTAGCGTTAATTTTTAAAAGTTACCGCTTTATAAAAGTTTCAGCGAATCTAAGAAATGGTTATGGGAAGCACATGAAAAGAGCTCTGTTCAAATTTTTTTTATTATGTGACTTAGCCCAGAAATTAAAAAATATTTCATGTGAAACCTGGAAATAATATTCAATTTTCCAAATAAAAAAGCTTTGAAAATCGCAGGAATTGGTACATATGATTAACGAAGAAAAAAAACTCCAATTTCATAGGTAAAGACCCAATATATTGAAATAATGATGTGTATAATGAAACTAATAAAATAAAACATTTGTATTCTTGCAAGTCTCTAGACACACAAATAATCTTGATAATGTACAGAAACACGTGTTTTGATAGGCATTGTTATGGATCAGACAACTTTTGTCGGATTCATTTTTTTTTGTGATAGACTGAATACGAGTCTGACCACTCACCTGATGGAAAGTGACGATGTGGACGAAGATGAAGCATGTGATTTGAGTAAATGGATACACCCTGCTCTTAAAGATCTAAAGGATATTTTAGGATTCGGAAAACCACACCAGAAGGGAATTCCATTTCTTGACAGATGAATGAACATGGAACATATCGATATTGACTTTGTAGGTACTTAGTATCAGCTTTAAGTATGGTAAAACATGTAAAAGTGGTTTCTCCTGACATAGGTGAATTATTAAATTTGCCTATTAGGAGAATTTAAAAAAGTCATATCATTATCTCGTTATTATCTGATCTGGAAAAATAAACTATTTTGTATTTAGTACATTTTGTTTTTGTAAGTGTCATATACGTTCAGTGATAACATGTGAATGAACTTACTTCGTTGTTTAAAAGCCGCGATGAAAAACAACGGGTGGTGTGTGTTTAGGCGTTGTGTGTGTCCAGTTGTCCAGTCTTTGTCCGGATATATTATTACGAGGTCCGATTTGGGTGCAATTTTTTTAAATTCAAGATTAAACTAGGCAAAAGGCTCTCAGCTATGTTCGATGAAAATCGGTCCAGCCGTTTCGAAGATATTTAACTTTAATATAGTTTCTTTGTATACCTGGATGATACATTGTACATGATACATTTATACTCTGTTAAATGTAATATTTTGGTATAATAAAGAATATATAATTATATTTAGTACAACAGGGATTTTCTAAATTTTCAATTCTCGTAGGTTTATTTCCGTAAACTAAATGAAAGAGTCATTCGATAATCGTCTAATCACCGGAACTCACTGGATAAATGTGATGGATTTAAAGCTCCTGTGCATGTATGTTACAGGATAACCTGATGGACGTGACATGTTTTGATACGTGCGTTGAAAGACAAAAGGTCCCAATAACGGTGTAACATTTTCTGATGATTTTAACGGGGATTTTCTTTTATGTTTTAAGGTGCCTCGGTACTTTTTATGTTAGTAATGGTTTCGTCAAGTGAGTGAGGTTCACAGGCTAGATAAAGTGTATGTTATCAACATATCCATGTATTCAGGTCCCATTGTTCTCATCATCAACCGAAAGGCGTCCACTGCTGGACAAAGGCCTCCCCCAAAGATCACGACGATCCTGAACTGCCCGCATCCAGCAGCTTCCCGCGATCTTTATCAAATCGTCGGTCCACCTCGTGGGACGCCTGCCCACGCTACGTCTTCCGGTGTGTGATGCCACTAGAAAACCTTTCCGCTTCAATGACCGTCGGTCCCACGAGCAATGTGCTCCGCCCACTGCCACTTATGTTTGGTACTTCTTCGGGCTATATCGGTTACCTGGTTCTCCTGCGGATCTCCTCATTGTTGTGCTCACGTGCGATAGATATGAGAATCAGTGGAAATGATTAACTTACACCCTAAGGGTCGCATTGGAAATTGGTGATCTTTGAGAGATTACAGGGGTGCGATTTTTGAGACGTTCGCTTTTGATTGCGCATACGAAAATTACAAATTCATGTAGGTATGTGTTTCAAAAGTGAAATTTTTGAAGAGTCATATCAATCGCGTTCCCCTCGAGACGGTTACTCATTCGTTTTCGAATCCAAATATTCGTGTAAGTTTGACAGTTGTGAGTTAGTAGACGATAATTAGGATACGTTCCGTCATAACTTTAAAGCTTACCGCTTTTTGGCGTTACCCATAGTTCTTGTACAAAATATACAGTGTGTAATGTAATTTGTGTAATTCCTATTAACTGGTGACTACACTTCTGATTACGAACAACTTTCCACTAGGAACCATAGCCGAATTCAGGCGAAAATTCTTGGACTTCTATACTAAAGGTGGTTTCAGTAATGGTTTACTTCATATTATTATGTGTAATCGAAAATTTTTTGATCGAATTAGACTATGGTTCTTAGGAGAAAGTTGTTCATAACCAAGAGTGGCGTCACCTGTTAATGGAAATTACACGAATTCAAATTAGCCTGTATTGTGTTATTTGATTTTTTTAATGAAATTGGTAACGCAGCTTTCGAATTGTTCAAAAATTTGGAAAAACGGAAACAATTTCGGTAGTATTCACAATTTACAATCTAATCTAAGTAATATTATAAATGCGAAAGTTTGGACGTTTGTTTGTTTATTTGTTGCTCTATCACGGGGACACGGATAAACGTAATTGGATGAAATCTGATATATTAGGTAGAACATACTCTTGATTAAAACATGGGATATTTTTTCTCCCGATAAAGTGAGTAGTTCCCGCGGGATAAACAAATTAATGCGATACAGTTATTCCACACAGGCGATGTCGCTGGTGTAAAGCTAGTTCATAATAATTTTAAGGGAAACTAATGTCATAACCGTTTGACAATTCCCCAAAATTCAGAAACTATATCCTTCTCATACCAAATTATTTATTTTTATGACAGGTGTTAGAAGAGGCATCGTCTAGTGGGCTAGCATTAGAAGTAGAGAGAAATTTCCCGCCACTGGAGGAAAGATGGAGCATATTGCAAGCTGTTTTCTTCTCTTCAACAGTGCTCACCACTATAGGTGTGTACGAGCATGTAAGCATGTGTATACACTTGTATATCTTGAATACTATTGTAAAATTCAAATTATATACTCATATTGGTAATGTACCAGGGACAGTAACCCTCATGAATATAAAAGATTTAATATTTCAAATAGTGTGAGTTGAGTAAATTTCTTAAAACACATGCGAAGCTTTATACGATAGGTAGGTACGAATAAACTTACATAAATATTTATATAAATATCTATGGACTTCGGAATAAATGTTCGTATTGATCACACAAACACTCCAAGCGGGATTTGAACCCGCAACCGTTAGTTTCGCAGGCAGGGTCATTTATATTACACCAATCGGTGGTCAAAAAAATCAAAACTGGTGTACGTTTCACGGTGGTTTCAATAAGATGTGACATTTAAAAATGGTTTCTCCTGAGACAGGTATGAATTAATAAATTTGCCTAGGGGAATAGACTAGGGGAATGTAAAAAAACTAATATCGTTCTTGTTAAACTGGTCTGGAAAAATAAACCACATTTGTATTTTTGTTTGAAAATGTTTGAATAGATTGGCTGCACAACGAGCAACTTCCAGTAACATTGTAATCAAACGGAATTACCTATCCTAATCAAAAAAAATATTGCATAAGTTTTAATGAAATTTATTCAACTCACACTATGTGGTTTAAAGGTTCAAAGGACTTTTCCTGACAATCTGTATAACTATTTGAAAAATAGAAATTATACTAAAGTTACTATATTACATACATACCAATTATTTTATATAAATTATAACGCAAGTATGAAGAAAAGACCGTGTGCGTGTTCTTTTTAACTTTTTGCTTTTTAACCGCCTCCGTGGCTCAATGTAAACAACATTGGGTTTACGATTCGGAGGTCGCGGGTTCGATCCCCAGCGGGGTACATGTGTTTAAGTACTCGGTTTGGTCGGTGGTAGGGCATTTTAAATGTCCGCCTGGCTAACTACTACCATCTTATCTATATCTGCCGCCAAGCAGCAATGTTAATAGCATTGTTGTGTTCCGGTTATCAGAGATAAGATAGCCAGTCCCCCAAATGTGTTGGGGTTTCCGGGTCAGTTCGCTTCCACCTTCGATCTCATCTTCACTTAACATCAGCTGTGATTGAGGTCAAGTACGAACCCGTAGTGCATAAAAAAAACTTATCTGGCTCTGAATCAGCCCCATCTAGTTTTAATGAATTTTGAGTTCTTCCGAGGTATGATACTGATAATAACATCAGTTCTCTTGTTTTATAAATGCATGGTATGTGTGGTTTTCCATCTGTTCCCGTGGGTGTCGTAAAAGACGACTAAGGGACTTAACAAAACATCTACAGACTTGCACGTTTCAACGGCGATGGGCTCACCCCTGTCACGTGTGCATTTCTGTATATTCCCGTAAGGTGAACCATGGATGTTGATTTGGAACACCCAAACACTAATGTTTGGGATACCTCTGACCACCCCATTTGGGATAAAGGTCGTGACGTTATGTGTATTGTAAAATTTGTGTAAGTTATTATAAAAATACTGTTTCTTTTAGGTTACGGTAACATTGTTCCCGAGACCTTTTGGGGCAGATTATTCTGCATTGCGTACGCACTTATCGGCATACCACTAACGCTTACAGTGATTGCGGACTTGGGAAGAGTGTTCGCCACTGTTGTGTCTGTTATTGCTAAGCAAATGCCTGCTATGCCCAGTAAGTATCTATAATATAAAAGGTATTTATTCACCACATACTCAGTTATTATATGCAACAGTTATTATATAGAAAATAAAATTGAGGGCTTGTGACAAAGAAAAGACTTAGCAGAGTTGTCAACATTTGGCAACCTATCGTAAAAATATCCTAAAATCATTATTTCTATTCAAAACGAGAATAGATTTAGATAAGTTTTCCAAAACAGTCAATTTGTCACATAGGTGGTAGAATCTTAGTAGTGTGGCGCTAGAATGGAAATTGCTGAATAGCAGAACGATCTTTGAGTTGTTCGTCTTTGTTTGTGTATTCAAAAATTACAAATTCATTTTGTATTTTTGTAGTTGGCGTATGATTGAAGCAGTGAAAGTTGAGTTGAGGGTGTTATGGTTTTAAATTGAAACAAAATTCATTCAGTGCCCCGTCGTCTTTGGCCCGTTTTGCGGGGCGGGGGCACTGTCGGCGTGCCTGATTTGGGATTAGAATTAGGATTGGGATAGCGCTAGAATGGAAATTGCTGAATAGCAAAACGATCTTTGAGTTGTTCGTCTTTGTTTGTGTATTCAAAAATTACAAATTCATTTTGTATTTTTGTAGTTGGCGTATGATTGAAGCAGTGAAAGTTGAGTTGAGGGTGTTATGGTTTTAAATTGAAACAAAATTCATGCAGTGCCCCGTCGTCTTTGGCCCGTATTGGCGGGGCGGGGGCACTGTCGGCGTGCCTGATTTGGGATTCACACAAGTTAAAAACGAAGCACGTTTATATAGCGATCTCAACCTTATATACCTACCCTTTATGTACATTGTATGTATTGAAGCGCCAGGCACCGTACCCCTTTGACATATCTCCTTTGTTTTTTATGAACTAAAAGACTAAGACCAAGGTTGAAACTGCGTAAGACCGAAACCGAAATACTGAGAGTAGTAAGTCTCTGCATTGGTCCATTTTACTATTGTTACCATAAATAATCTGCAAACATATTTCCAGAATGCTGCAGCAGAGTGTCAGAAGCGAATCCAGCCGGTCAGAGATCACTATACGCTCTTTGGGCCGTTGGCTTCCTATTCTTGTATTTGTCCGCTGGCGCTGGTCTCTTCAAGATGTGGGAGGACGACTGGACCTTCTACGATGGTTTCTATTTCTGCTTTATCACCATGACTACCATTGGATTCGGCGATCTCGTACCAAGTAATAACATTTTTAATGACAACGATATTTTGTATAGGACAATCTAAGAGGAAAATCTTTAAACGAGTTGTGATCATTCAATGTATTTATAGCGATTAATTAATTTTTTATCCGGATTTATACGAATGTTTTTGTTGTGGTTCGTTTAACATTGGTGTAGGTAGTGCTTGGACGTAAAGCTTATGAACAGTTTTTACAATATGTAGGGCAGAGTGGCAAATATGATTATTTAAATTTTTAAACGACTTCAAAAAAGGAGGAGGTTCTGTATTCGGGGCGTATTTTTTTTTTTTTTTTTAGTGTTATGTTTTGGTCGCTTATAATATGAGTAGGTATTCAAATTTCAATTTGGGTTTTCAGTAATTGCCCGGTTTGGTGCCTCTAAATATTTTATACTTTGTACTATCCTCGTTTGTGCTCATTACGAAAAAAAAAACAGGCGCAAATTTATCGCCTAGAGTTTTATTGTAGAATCATAAATTCGGTGCATCAAAGTAAATTCTTAACAAGTGTTACATGATGATTTATCCACGCAATCATTTTAAATGATCTATCATCATGGCATTAATTAACAAACTAAATTAAGCTGTGCGGATGGACAAGTTTGACAATAAAGCTTTTTCTCTGCAAAACGCTTGCTTTACCAAATTTGCAAGTTTAAACATTTTGTTTTACAATTTTAGAGTATTATATTTGGTAGATAAATCTTCTACTTTCATCATTATCATATCAACCACATTTATCATTAATATTTGATTTATAATATTATAAATGCAAAAAGTGTATTTATCTGTCGTTCTTTCACATCGTTACGAAGCATCGGAATGCCTTAATTTATTTGCTCATGTCAATGACAAGGTAGTCATTGGGAAAATAAGAAATCCACGGCGGCCGAGCCACGGACTAAGGCTAGTCCTGGGAAAAAACTGTTTGAGGTTTTACTTTCATGTATTAATATATACTCTTTTTACTCGATTTTAGCAGGTTAGGTATACCTGGGGGGTACTTGTAAGTTCATCTCTTTCCTGAGATCTAAACCTTCTCTTTTCGAGAAGAACCAAGACAACGTCATTATAAGTAAGATAAGACCAAAAATACAAAAACAGTCTAATATAAGGATGTCGAAATTAAATGAAGTCACTGTTTTTGCATTGATTTATTCAATAAATTTTTATTTCTCTACTATTTTTATTTTTAATCTTTATTCTCGACTTAAAAGTTTCACAACCGCAACAAAGTTGATGTAGTCTTAGACCATCATGTGTCCTATTGCTGATACGGAAAAAGAATATCCGGCGTTAGAATTAGGTATAACATGCTTTAGCTATTGTTAGTAAGCTAATTTAATATTGATTACTTTAGAATTTTCTGTGAACCTAAATTAAACCTTAATTTCAGAAAGACCCAAGTACATGTTACTCTGCACGCTGTACATATTGATTGGCTTGGCTTTAACGTCGACAATTATCGAGCTGGTGCGCCGGCAGTATGCCAGGTCCTGGCAGCAGCTGCGAGCGCTGTCTGGGCCTCTTGCTGATACTCTTCGGAGACTGGGTGATGCTGGTCGGGGAGTCGATGTGTCTGCCCTGCACAGTGACCTTAGAAAAGTACTTACTGTGGTAAGTAGTTCAACTTATAAATACTATATTTCATTCATTCTTTCATTTCATACAATTTTTATTTTTACCCTCTTCTTATCCACCGAAAAACGGTTATGCTAAGGGTATGAAATGTAACCTCTTAGTTGCTGTGTATTTTCTTTACTTTCCTACCAATAATGTGTGGTAAGGGAAATTTTTTCTCACAGAGCGGTTGTCATCTCTTTAAATAAGCCTCGGACATACAGTATTAATACTTACCTTCCTACCAATAATGTGTGGTATGGAAATTTTTTCTCTCAGAGCGGTTGTCAACTCTTTAAATAAGCCTAGGACATACATACTTACTTTTCTACCAATAATGTGTGGTAGGGAAAATAACACTTATTCGTTAATTGTTTTTCTCTAACTTTTCGTTAGTTATGTCATCGTCATAATCTTCTTATAAATACTTTATCAATCGCTAACTAATTCAGCGGTTAGTGACTGATTAAATAAGCCTTCACTGTTTGGGAACGTTTTTTTTGAGTGCATTCTGATTATAATAGAAACATTCTTGTCTGCTCTTGTTTTAGTTTGCCAATCTTGTGCAACTTTAACTACTAGATTGATGTATGATAGGTTATGTCTCTGAATGTATGGATGGTTAAATCGTTCTCTTGTAAATATTACATTGTTTATACCATTACCACCTTCCAAATTTGCTCCACATCATCCGTGCACCTCATCCTTTCACCTTCTTCATTGTTCAACTGTATTTTAAGTCTCTTTTATATACTTTTGTATAATTTTTTTTTCTCTCTCTCTTGTAATTTAATTTTTTAACGAAGAAATCCTTTCGATTCATCATGATTTCTCAGGATTTCTTCTTCCAGAGCAGGCCGAGTATTGTAACGTGACGGTATTGCGTCTCGTTGGTGATTTTAGTTAGTAATCTTTTTGTTCTTTTTCCTTTTCGTTTCTTTATATTTAAATTCAAATTCCTATTTCGAACTCAGACGGCCGAACAAAACAACGACATTATATTTTCAACAGTTCTAAAGGTCGGACGTATCTGTCAAACGTACTATATTGTAACCTAATTCTATTATATTTCCGCTGAGTGCGCTGGAGCTATCGCTATCATAAAATTCATTATCATTCGTAAAGGCATTGTTTTATAACGTGAGTGTTTTGTAGTGTTTATTGTGTTCGGTTTCTTTTCTAAATTCTTATGTGTTTTAGTCAATCTATCTTTTATATTCATATTCAGTGTTTTTATACCTTTTCAGAGTGCCTTTTTATTACAATTATATTCGGTCAAGTGTTCCTGATTTTTTATTATTTATTGCGGCCTACTCCTGAGCAATCAATTGGAAGTCTGGTTCAGGAGTAGTGCCACATTGGCGCACTCCGCGGAAATATAATAGAATTAGGTTACAATATAGTACGTTTGACAGATACGTCCGACCTTTAGAACTGTTGAAAATATAATGTCGTTGTTTTGTTCGGCCGTCTGAGTTCGAAATAGGAATTTGAATTTAAATATAAAGAAACGAAAAGGAAAAATAACAAAAAGATTACTAACTAAAATCACCAACGAGACGCAATATCGTTACGTTACAAACTATATTGTGTGCTATTGTGAACTTTATAGAAATACGAATATCAGTGCCTTTTAGGGTCGGTGCCTACCTCATTTTGAAAAACGGAACCCTTAAAGACCTCTGTTTTGTGTGTGTTAAGGTCCTCTTTCAATATGGCTGGATGTATCAAGTTGAAATTAAGAGGGTTTATCCCGCACGGTATTCCATACAAACTTTCAAGTTCAATTTTCGAGTCCAAAAAACGAATAAACCAATTCTAATGAAACCGAATGAAAGTGGTTGGTGGTAGGGCATTTTAAATGTCTGCAAGGGCTTATAGCTACCACCATCTTATCTAAATCTGCCGCCAAGCAGCAATGTTAATAGCATTGTTGTATTCCGATTGTCAGAGATAAGATAGGCATTCCCCAAATATGTTGGGGTTTCCGGGTCTGTATGCTTCCACCTTCGACCAAAGTCAACGTAAAAAATGCTTTATTTTGTAGGTACACAGAGTACACTTAAAATAGCCCATTTTACATTTTTTAAGCTACTGCTTGTTCAAAATGCAATTTTCCCCTGAGAAGAACAAGCAAGAAACTCGAAGGGTTGCTCTTTTAAAATCAGGCTTTGATTTTACATAAAGGTTTTTAATTAAAAAAAGGTTTTTATATTTCATTATTAATCGTGAAATAGCCTGGCATGCGAACAATCTGATTATGTCCAGGATGATTATCATCTAAATAGTCTGATATTTTATAATATGCTTTGTTAATTAGTTTCTGTTTTATAGTATCTTTAAATTTATCGAGAGGAAGATTTTGTATATCAACTGGGACCTTATTGAAAAAGCGTATACATAACCCTTTGAATGAATTACTGACTTTGCGGAGGCGACTTATGTGACCTGCAAGTTTATCTTTATTTCTTGTATTAACATCATGTTTATCACTATTTTTCCTAAATTATGCTATATTTTTTTTGACATACCTACATTAGATTTTCAAAAATGTACTGTGACGAAAAGGTTAGAATGTTATACACTTTAAACCTATCTCTAAGTGACACTGCAGGTCTCAATTGATAAATTGCGCGAACGGCTCGTTTTTGTAAAACAAAGATTGTATTTATATCCGCGGCATTTCCCCACAGCAAGATACCGTAAGACATCAAGCTGTGGAAATAACTAAAATATACTAATCTAGCAGTATTTACGTCTGACATTTGTCCAATTTTTTTTGACTGCGTACGCCGCAGAGCTGAGCTGACCTCATCTTCACTTACCATCAGGTGTGATTGAAGTCAAGTACCAACCCGTTGTGCTTAAAAAAAAACTCTATACACATAAATCACGATACGTAGATCTAAAAAGTTAATAGAGAACATTTTCGAAAAAGAGCATTGAACCTAAATTAGAGCGATTATAAGTTTTCCATAGGGACAACTTAAAATCTGTTACTGTTAACGGAAAAAATCAATATAGGTATTCTATTAAATTCGATATTTTGAAAATGTTTTCAACTGGCTTTTTAGATCTTTATATCCTGCTTATACGTAAATAGTTTCATTAGAATCGGTCTATACCTACATTTCGAAAAATTTGGACTTTTGGAAGTTTGTATGGAATGCCGTGTGGGATAAACCCTCTTAATAAAAAATACTGAGCTCTAAGGAGTCGTACTGCTGTAAAAAAGTTTCTAGTGTAAAGCAATAAACAGATACGGTCTTTCAAAGCGCATTTTCGTACATATTTAAGTTTTTGGATTAAAAACACAACAGTGTGTTGAAATCCTCAGGGGCACGAGTCCTACTCTCACACAGATTGTAATCTGTGTACTCTCACCTGACTGACTTTTGTTCTAACAAAACTTACTCCTCGTCTTGTAATACGATTTGAATCAAATTGCGGTATCTTTATAGTATCTCGTCATCGAAGATGTTCTCAAAGTTGCATTGTGACGATAATACAGGACAATACAGAATCGACTGCGCGGTTAATCTAAAGTTTATCAAAATACGCAAGCCATGCAAATAGTTTTCTATTTTATAAGAGATTGTATGGTCTGCCGGCGCAGTTTTTCTATGGAGTTGCGGGCGAGACTTAGAGGATCTCACATCTCACTTGCGAGTATGCGGTCCGATATTGCTTCGCATTAGTTAGTATGAAACGTCACACTATTAATATGTATCTTAGATCTTCTTTCCTCTATGTTTATTTACTACCTTTTAATCAACAACGTCAAAATGCCAGATTCCCGCAAGGCCAGATTTTCACAATGCTAGCCATAGTGTCAGATCACGTTGCCAGAATCTCACAAAGGTTAAATTCAATTATTCCTCTCATAGAATTCCCTCATTAGGCGATTATAATCATCCAATCATTTTCTTTATACTCCGGTTCCTCTAGGTAGTCTTTATCCACTACACCGCAGAATAGCTTTCTTATAATATGTAAGCAATATCTGCAGAAAACAATTTCAGACGAATAAATGTATACTTTTGTATAATATTATGTAGGTCATGGCAGCAATTAGGGGTACAGTATAGGTAGTGTGCAGGTCCTTGGCAAGCTATTCGTAGCTAGAAAGACATAGCGACGCCGGCCATGAGTTAACGATGCTTAAGTAACTATATGAAGTCTAGTATAGTTTTACACTGGATAACTACATTTAGTTAGATCTTGATGAGCAGTACCTAAGCTCACACTAAGTCCTGAGTAGTTAAGCTGTGAAGCCCCCTCATTTGCTGGAAGTCATTCCAGAGATCAACATCTCTGGAATGCGCATTCGGAGACTATGGGTGACATTCAGGACCGCATTATACTACAACTCTCAAGATAAAATCTGGAGTCTATATTCTGAATTATATTATAAATTAACATCTCGTCGAAATTCCAAGGACAAACAATAACTATGTTGAGGGCAATGCTCAATGTTTCACTAGGATGCCGACTAAATCAATTCAGGAATAAAGAGATGCGTAGATGAACGAAAGTCATCGACAATGCCCAGCTTATTATAGTAAGCTTAAGTGGGCACATAGCGCTTCAAACTGATATCCGTTAGGACATAAAAATCCTGGAGTGTAGAACATCATTAGTAAGCGCCGTCTGGAACGTCCACAACAACTGGTCGACAAAGTGGAGGGATTTGACCTGATAAAGGTAGCGAAAAGTTACTAGATGCAGGCCACTTTCAACTGCCACTTTGGAAACCTATGGGGCACACCTCTGTTCAGCATTGGACGACTTATGTGGCTGATATGATGTAGATTATGGATGTAGATCCGTTTTTGCCGTAAATATATGTTTTTCAAATTTTTCTTTCCTGTTGAATAAGATTGACAGAAACTCGGCATCATCATTTTTGATCCAGTCTGAACCTCATGGTGGTGGAAGTAAAACTAAAAACCTATCAGCTGTATAATGAATGATCTTCGTAAGGCTCTTTGTTGGTGAGTGGGTTTAATCTCATTGTTATTTCGAACGCGAGGTCAGAGCGTCGGGAGTTAACAGCAGTTCCGCGTCCAGACAAACTGGCGGCTATAATAAATTACACCCATTTTTAGTTCTGTGGCCTAATGTTAACTACACAACAGCTAGAGTGGTTTAAACACTTTAACACAATTTATAGATTTTTGTTTAGTTGTTATTGGGAGAATAGTTCGTTGGTTAGTTTCGTTTCAGAATTTCAATTGTTTGCGAATTTCAATTTTGAACTGTGCAATTTAGTAGTTCTTGGCTCATTGGATCAGAATAGTTTTGTTACAAATTTGATGGAACTATGCTATAAATACTACACAACTGTAGATACATAATATTAGAGTATCTATTGTAGGTACTTTCAGGAGATTTTTTTGGATATTTTGAAGTAGGGAATCAAGTTTACACCAGTCACTCTGGAATTCTATGGGGTACGTAAGTGTTCAGCAGTTGATGTGCTGTGGCTGATATTTTGCTGTTCGTGAAATAAGTCAAATTCAGCTATCAGGTTCTAGTTGAAAGCTTTTATTTAACTTTCAACTTCCAAAATGTAACTAAAATTAGAACCATTTCCTGTTTACCTAATGAGCTGTAATTTTGTATACTTGTTCAGTGTATCTCTTCACGTGGGGGACTTCTTAACGGTTAATAGCACGGGCACGAAATTTTGCGTACACGGTTAGTTTTAACAGTTAAATTAGATTTGCGCAATGCCTGATGCTGTAGCCAAGATTGTTTCCTCAAGAGGGATCACCTCAGCGGTTACTAGCGCAGATACGAAATTTCGCATATACGCTTAGACTTTTCTAATATGTGATAATCATGATGGAGTATCAAAAGCTTCTTTTTAAACGTATTTTTTATGTAGAAATTATTTTTATTATATAGTACTTAAAGTAGTAGGCTATGTCATAACGAGTTACGAGTAAAAACTCGAGCCGACAAACCATCAGAGAGTTGTGTTGACAGATTTCAGTCATGCCGTAAACATGCGTCGTCGTTGACTGACGGGAATACGCACCGGCTGTGATTGATGCGCTATTTGTGAAGACTTCCCTTTAAAACGTGCTCGTTTACACAAGCTTGAAAGCGTAGTAAGCAGAGATCATTTTAGGGACAGTTTGCGACTGTTATCCATCGATAATTTATACGACTGGTTAGCGCTTTGACCTCAGTGTCGTACATGTATAGGGACTGTAATTTCTGTATTTCATTTCAAGAGTGTAGACATTTCCTATGAAAGACTGCAAAAGTAATAGCAGGATCAATGCTTTTCATTTTAAACCTATTAACGAATAAAGAAGAGCATTTTAGTTCAGTCTTGTCGTTTGTTTCCCGTAAAATAAAGTTTGGGAAACAAAATAACTGTGAAACATCAACTTTCTAGAGTTTTAATATCCAGCTAATCTTTCTTAGCTTGTGTGAATGCATGACCCCATTCTTTTATTAAACTCATGTTTTAGATTTTTTTTCCTTTCACGTAGTTCCATGTAGATTTGGTGAAGATCTGATGATGTACTTCGGCGATAGAGTAGAACTCTATCTAAATCGGTTGTTTTCCCATTTCAGATGGTTTAGCTATGCTTTAACTGCTTTTTGTTGTTACATTTACTCTTATACGCTGAATTACTTTATTTTTATTATTATACGTATTTATAAATTCCATTTTTTTTATTTTGAGTGTTACAATTTAATAATGGCGCTTTGTTGATTAAAATTCTGTCAACGCTAATTGCGGCAACCACCCACCAGTGAGATTAAATTCACGACATAAAATTGAAACATCCGATATACAAACTGGAATATCTTGAAAACAGTTCGATCTACCAAAGTACCATGGGGAATAGGTACATTATGCATAAACTATAAAAATTTTAATCGGTCCATCCGTTCTTATGCTACAGGTAACGTTTCTAATTCGCACTATTTTGGATCGGGGATGGTCGGGGACTTAAAATTAATTTAGAGGTTATATAATTTTCCTTATGAACGTGTCCTGAAGTTAATTCTCTTTAAATTAAGCTGATAATAATCATAAATCAGTATAAACTAATACTATTATCTCATTGAGCACAACAACAGTAACATACCATGTTTTCTCTGCTGATTGATTTACGCATGCAATGCTCGTAAATTATGTAGGTCAATCCGGCCTGGGATACGTTTGTTTTGGGTGATGGAGTGCGGACGACAATATATCAATTTCTGAACAGAATTCTCACGTGAATGACACTTTGAGCGCTTTTTTCTATAGAAAACTTTTTCTTTAAAGTTGATTTTCGATTTCATTGTGTACAATAGATTATTCCATTTCCTTTTAAATATTATGACGTTGTATTTTAAATACCAGAGGGTCTGTAAAGATTATTTTCCAAAATTTTAAAAACAATAACCTATAGGCAGAAACACACTTTCGTGGAAAAACTGATATTTTCTTTATTGTCTTCATTTATCTCCGATGAAACACTTTGTAAAGGAGGGTAATGTTTATTGAGTGTATGTATGTATCTTTCTATAGGCTTGATTTTTTCGAAGTAGGTACAAAGTGGCGTTAGGTTCGTCTTGATCCCCAGAATGTCATATATAGAGGATACATCTTATGGTAAAAGGTTTTTTGGTTGCTATATCGAAAGTCCAAAAGGCCATGTTGACATAGAAATTGTTCATGGGAACTAGAGATTTCACCCTTGACTGATTTTACATGTAGATATAATTAATTATTGCGTTGTCACTCTGGTGTCTGAGGGCGACGAGTTGATGTATTAGTTTGTTCAGGCGTTTCATCGGGACTGTTTGCTTTTCCATCAATAATCCTTTACGTATACCCAACCACTGTTCCCTTGCTAATGGATGTATGCTAGTATTTATTGTTCAAGTATTTTATACTTAGCTGTGAAAAGTTTCCCCGAATCATGTTTTCTTCATAAATTTTTGTGTTGAATTCGCACGCTTCGTCTTCATCGATAGATACCCAAAGCACATAAATGAATCTGACAGAGCACAACCAAATAATAAATTTCCCATTACGGTCCTACATACCTATATAAATATTCGTCCACATAATCATCATCAGTCCGACCTTCATATAAGCCCAAAAGCCCGGCTTGCCTTATCAAATACTGGATCAGAAATATTAACTATTTCAACAGTATAATTCGCACTTGTCAAACTGCAACTTCGTGCTTGTGTAAAACCTACAAAAACATTGTTCGGCTTGCCCTATTTTGAAACCCTAAGCACGCAACTTCTCACATAGTATAATATATACTAATATGTATGTACCCAAGTAAAATTTAATTTCCAATTAAAAAAAAAAATCATTCATCGTCCTGCGACTTCCCGTGACCTTCCATCCACCTAATTTTCTTATTGAATCGCCAGAAATTAGATAACCTGACATTTGCGACAAATTATTAAACCTCATTTAACACTTGCAATAAATACAAAAAGAAGCATCTCCTATAATAAAACATCTAGTCATATTTGTGTAATAATTTTTATAATCATTTTTACTTCACAAAAGGAAGCTGTTATAAGGTTATCCTTGTCAGGTGACGCATAAAAACAAAGAACAAAAAAGGTAATTTTAGTAAAAAAGGTAGGTAGGTAGGTTTTAGGTAAAAAAGGTAAGGTAAAGTTTCAAACTTACAATTCGCCAATAAAAATTACCTTAATTTCCCGTCATTCTGTTTGATTATTTTTAATAATATTTTTAGGATACTTGATAGTGTATTCTGGAACTTTTTGTTACGTTTTTATAGCTGATGACAGCCAATTTGCTTGAGATTGGGCGATCATCGCTATCATTGACTGTAGATTGAAAAAAATTGAAGTAAGTGCAGGAGTCGTACTTGGTAAGGTTATGTAAGATACTCGTACATATTTATAAATATAATATATAAATATTTATGCATGTTTATCCGTTATCTAGTATCCATAGTACAAGCTTTGCTTAGTTTGGGACAGATGATTGGTGTAAGTGTTCGAAATATTTATTATTTATTATTATTATATTTAATAATATTACATACAACAACTTGACAGCTCCAAGTCTAAGTATTTCATCATAATCATAAATCACTCCCTCATATACGAAGGAAGGCCTATATCCCTGCAGTGGGATGTTTACGGGCTGACAATGACGTTGATGATAAATCATTTGTTATTCAATCAACTATTATTATCTATCTTATTAATTGTATGAGTATCTTTAGAAGTAAGAGACTTGTAATACTTTTTCTACTATCATATAATAATATATAGAAAATAGATAAACACTAATCAAAATAATAAAATTCTGGTCGAATTATCGGGGCCGCAGTTGTTCTCAAAACACAACTCAAGTAACTTTCTATTCTTCAAACTACGACCTTGTTGTTGCCCCAAAGGCTATCGATTGGCGACAGACGGGCCTTCCTTTCATTGTCAATGTCTGCAAAGTTCTTCTTCGTTCCTATCAATATCCCTAAATAAACCCTGCACACAGCCTTTGAGCATTGGTGTAGCTAGGGTATGGGCAGCCGGTAGCCAACGTAGGTTTACAATTTTAACAAATCCGATGACATGACAGAAGGTATAACCGCCTCCGTGGCTCAATATAAACAACATTAGGTTTACGATTCGGAGGTCGCGGGTTCGATCCCCAGCGGGGTACATGTTTAAGTACTCGGTTTGGTTGGTGGTAGGGCATTTTAAAATGTCCGCCTGGCTAGCTACCACCATCTTATCTAAATCTGCCGCCAAACAGCAATGTTAATAGCATTGTTGTGTTCCGGTTGTCAGAGATAGATAGCCAGTCTCCCAAATGTGTTGGGGTTTCCGGGTCAGTACGCTTCCACCTTCGACCTCATCTTCACTTAACATCAGGTCAAGTACGAACCCGTCGTGCAAAAAAAAAAAAAAGGTGAGATCAGCAAATTTTTCAGTAGGTAGAGTTGACAAAATTTGGAACCAATGAATCACTTCATTATATTTCTATGGAAAATTCAGACTGAGTATTTTCTAACTACACCCATGTCCTTGAGAGACTGAATTTGTGGATCATATTAATAATTTTGATGAAGTTCTGTTCCATCCCGTATAATATTATCTCTACAGGTCATACTATAGCATAATCATAAATAGAATTATCCGTCACTAAAAACATCAATAAACACGGATGTAGCAACGTGCACCGTGAAGTACGTATTTTCACAGTGGATTTTAATAGCATCAATGTTTTAAATATATTTTTATTGATGTCGTAGAATGCATGTTTTTGGAATTCATTAAAAAAATTTAATTATACATCACATCCGTTTACCTTATTACCTTAATTCAGCATCAATATCTTAAACAAAGGATAAAAATTACATCCTTGTGTTTAGGATGATAAATCCTGAGGATTCAAATGCAACATGTTGATAGCGACCAATTGGTGTAGTGGATAGTGACCCTGTCAGCGAAACCAACGGTTGCGGGTTCGAATCCCGCGACGTGTAAATGTTTGTGTGATGAATATGAACATTTATTCCTGAGTCATGGATGTTTATATAAATATTTATGTATGTTTATCCGTTATCTAGTATCCATAGTACAAGCTTTGCTTAGTTTGGGACTAAATGCTTGGTGTAAGTGTCCGAAATATTTATTTATTTATTTATAATTACCCTGGATTATAACACGAATAACATTTATTGTCAGCAGAAAATAGGATGCTACTGCTGGATGGCCTACCAGTAAAAGCAGAGGCCTTACACCTGGTAATTTATGTTTTATATGGATTGCCCTTGTAACTCCCACGACTCCAGATCGAGGTCATCGAATGATCCAATGTCGCAACAGCCACCCTTTTAGTTTTAGTGCCCAATAAAACTCGTTCAAACGCCGCGTAATGTTTGCTTTATTTTTTAATGTTCAAACGCATTTGGGAAAAGCTCGCTCCCCCTTAATTGAAAGCAACGATACTTACCTGATGTGTTTAGGTAGGAACATTGCGGCTGCAAGATGTGTGGTTGTTTTGTGACTTTTATGATTGTTTATATGTACGTCCACGTTAGAGGATGTTAGTTTTTGGATTACATTTATCTAAGAAAAAGCATAATCTATATTTGACCTTTTTGCAGAGTTAGATTGGTTAAACAGTTCATGGGATTTGAGGTAAAAGTTTTAAAGTATGTGTCTTATTAAGTTCTAATGGTGTAATGCTAACTGATTTGTATTCCTACTGATTTGCCACCCCGTTCCCAGACTGTTAGCCTATAAAGTCCATGTGTAGACATGCTTTCGCTTTGGCTTCTTCTGAAGACACAGATAGGTAATTTTATTGCTGCCGTATAGAACCGTTCTATACGACGGGTTTATATATAAAATCGAAGCTGTCCTTCGTTGAATCTCATCCATTAATCTGACAGTTTTCATGGATTGTAAATATAATGTGATTAACTAATCACGCTATAATACTAACGAATTTGGATGAAAAAATCTCTATTATGTTTTGAATGTAATATGTAGGGTATTTTTATTTAATCCCGAAATTTTTATTAAATTTTGCGGGACGGTAAACTGATTCCACGCGGGTAGAACGCCAGTATCATATATTTCAATTTTTTAATAAAGCAGATTCTCCGCCGTCCTTTGCTACACGAGTTAATGTAACCGACGACATACAAAATTAATAAAACGTTTTTCATTATCAACGGGTAAGAATATAATTGTGAATATAGCCAGCCACTACATGATTGTTGAAAGATATTTTTTCCAAACGTTTATAAATCATCATCATCATATCAGCCACAGGACGCCCACTGTTGGACATATACCTCCCCCATAGAATTTCAGAGTGACCGGTTGGAAGCGTCCTGCATCGTGAGTGGACATCCTTCGCTGCGCTTGCCGGTGCGTGGTCTCCACTCGAGAACTTTAATGCCCCTTCGAACTATGTTCTAACTACTCAAACTTAATCCAAAACAACTCAAATGGTACGAGTACCGAGGTACTGCTTAATCGTAATAAGCGTTTCACTTTTTCCTAAATATTACAATTTTGCGGTTATACGAGAAAGACGAATTTATTGAGAAGTCACTATCCAGCACATCAGATTGGTAGACATCAACACCCTAGTGGCTAGACAAGTGGCAAACGATTCTATAACGATAAACGCTGTGTATTCATTTCCCACAGTTGATTGGCTGTCTATAAAACGCGAACAATGTCAGCCAATCAGTTGTTAGAGTCTAAGTTTTAGCTTTTGTCTTTATAGAAACGTATGCTACTTGTCTAGGGGAGCTTGTTATTATTAAATAATATATATTTTATTTTACTCGTTTATTTATTATAATATTCTTTTAGTCTCAAAGAGCTTTAAAAATCTTTTCGTAATGAAATTTTGGGTTGTAGTATACATTAATTTATATTGAATTGGCTCCACTTTGCAACACAATATTGACAAACGCCATATTTCTTTTTTTACACCTCAATTTATTGTTTTTCCAGTTTTGAGTACCCGATTGTTAGTGTCGTTAGTTGGGTTGTAAAGCATCGCCCTCTCCATAGTTCGTGGCGTGACCGTTCTTGAGTACCATAGTGAGAATTTTGTTTTAAACTTTATGAATTATCTGTATAAATGATTTACAGGTTGGTTCATTAGATGATTTGTGGATTATCCAACTTGTAAAAAGCTTCCTAAAAGAAAAGCCCGCGTATAATGGTGGTATATAGGTTGACGTGTGGGCGTCCTAACTTTATCGGAATAAACTTTATATCATCGATAAAATGCTCAATCTCAACTGGTACAGTCAGATTCAGAATTAGTGATGTCCAGACGTTTCAAAATTGCTGAACTTTTCACGAACTCAAGAATTTGTATAACATTCATTCTTAAAAAATTTTTTACGGAGTCTTTAGGGTCGATGCCGTAGGCTTCTTTGAAAGGCTCGCGTACGAATCCAGCGACCATTTTTGGGCTCTCACGATGTGAGTTTTGCCTGTGGTCTCACGGAATAACATAGCGAGTAGATTTGGAACATCGGGACGTTATCTATTTCAGATACTGACTATACTTTTGGAAGGTCAACTAAAATTAAGTGTGTAACGTATAATAATCTGACATAAAACATTCTTCCAAATGGATATCAATAAACTTACAATCCGTACGATGGATGTTATGATACATTTTTATAAGTTTCACTACTAGATGTATAGTGGTCATAAACCTTCGTCCCGTTATAAAAATGCCTCGCTTACGTATAGTGTTTCGGCCTTCGTTTAAGAACAAATCCTACCAAAAACAAATAAGTAAAATGGGACCAAATTGTCTTGTAACTTTAATTTTGCCATATAAATCAGTCGAGACATAGATTCATTTCTCCTATTCTTTGGAAACTTTGCAAATTGAATTTAATTTGGTATAAGTAGGTACCTATCTACTATTAATGAAGACATTGCTATATGAGACTGATAACTTGTCAAGTTCAAACTTAAGAGATACCCCACACTAGCGTCTTTCGAGCGCGTCGTGCCAGCGTCCGATCAGCGTTTGAAAATGGATTCCGATCAGTTTAAAACACTGCTGTTGACATTACTGATAAACCGAAATTTACGTAAACGAAAAAGGAAACATGATCGTTGGTATTGGGAAGATTCTCTGTGGAGTTTTCGAGTTCAGGAAAGGAGTTTTGTGCATTGTATGTGTTCCTAAGTCCGACGTTCGGCAGTCGACCAGCGCCTGCATGGCGTCGCAGCAATGTTAATAGCATTGTTGTGTTCCTGTTGTCAGAGATAAGATATAGCCAGTTCTCCAAATGTGTTGGGGTTTCCGGGTCGGTACGCTTCCACCTTCGACCTCATCTTCACTTAACATCAGGTGTGATTGAGGTCAAGTACCAACCCGTTGTGGAAAAAATAAAATAAAAGACTCGCTAAGAAGAAGAATACACACTTAATTCTCTATATATACCTACCGTATTATGCTAAATCGTTTTTGTCGGTTGGAAATTCGAGGCGTATACAAAAGTATCTGTGGAAAACGCGCCGCTCTGTTTTGTTGAATGACATGCTGGAACATAAACCACAACGCTTTAGCTTTTAGAGAAAAAAATCGAACAAATGCGAGTCGGACTCGCGCGCCGCGGATTCCGACCCTGTAATCAACCAGTGGAAAATTTTAAATACTTTTGCATAATATGAGACCGGCATATTGAGGCGCTACTGCCAGATAATGTACGTGTATATGTGTATCCTAAAGGTATTTCATTTCATTACTTTTATCTCATTTTGATAACTACAGACATCGTTTTATTTATTCTGCTATTTACCGGCCCAAAATCTATAGAGTTGGTTGATAAGTCTTACATAAATCCACCAATCTGCCCTCGACCAGTGTGGTATATTATGGCCTTAATCTAACGATACCTTGCACTTCAAAACCCTTCAAACCGTTTATAGGCTACAGGAAGGTAACATAAATATCTACATAATACAGACATACACCCCCCGTTAACCGCCTCCGTGGCTCAATATAAACAACATTGGGTTTACGATTCGGAGGTCGCGGGTTCGATCCCCAGCGGGGTACATGTTTAAGTACTCGGTTTGGTTGGTGGTAGGGGATTTTAAATGTCCGCCTGGCTAGCTACCACCATCTTATCTAAATCTGCCGCCAAACAGCAATGTTAATAGCATTGTTGTGTTCCGGTTGTCAGAGATAAGATAGCCAGTCCCCCAAATGTGTTGGGGTTTCTGGGTTAGTACGCTTCCACCTTCGACCGCATCTTCACTTAACATCAGGTGTGATTGAGGTCATAAAGTACGAACCCGTCGTGCATAAAAAAAAAACAAAATACATTACCCTCCTTCCTGGGGCAGTAGATTAAAATAATATTAATAGACCTAACATTAACTCGACCATCCAGTTTTTCGACCTCAATTTCAAAAACAATGAGTCGTAAGAGTGATGGATGTGGTTGAACAATTTTTCAATGTGACAGACACGCGAACATACAAATACATCAGAGACATATAACTAAAGCGGTACAATACCTAGTGGTATCTTTTTGAACCTTTTCGAACGGAACCCTAAAAGAGCCAGCCCCAAACGAGCCATGACGCGGTTTTTATCACACAGCGTTTTGACTAAAATTATGCATAAGACGCCTCAGCTCAAATATGAAACATTCTATTTATATAATAACATCAATTTTTATCTTTACCTACTATATAAATTGATCTATTTATTACTTGTCTGTATAGCCATGAAAAGTTGTGAATGTACCATTTTAGAACGGCTTCGATTTTTCAAGTTAACTTTTTATTTTAAACAGTAAAAGATGGAAATAATCGATGTTTGAGAATGATGGAGATAGTCCCTTGAGTATAGGCCTGATCCTGAGCTTATGATGAAGAGTTATGCGGCGCGAAATTGGGCCTTGCCTCCGTAAAATACCACGAATTTGCGTAACATTGTAACTATGGAATTTTTTGACTGATAAAATACATAGAAATCTGCAAGAGAGGAGTGATTACGTTATCACCAAATTCTATTTTAATTCACAGAACTGAAGATCTGTTTGTATTTCTTGTGCAATAAAGAGTAAAGAAAAAAAAAGAAAACAAAAAAAAATCCGTAATTTTTATTTACTAATATGATTTTATTTTCCTATTTTTGAAATATTCATTTTAGTTAATTTTAGTAAATAAATAACGTATCTCTTTCGGGGCTAATTTCTACCACGTTCTAGACAAGGTTATTGGCGCGAGTAGTGGTCTCGTTTTATTATGCTTATAATGATTAGTCACCCCTGCGACGACCTACAGTATTTCCTACAGTATTTCCTAGCATTCTATCAAGGCTTAACTTGCATTTGGGAGGATGTATCTAATTGCCATGCGTCAGGCGGTTGGCGACTCATCGGCAATAGCGTCAAATATACAAATATTTGACGCTACTGCCGATGAGTAGTGGTGTCGTTTTATTATGCTTATAATGATTAGTCACCCCTGCGACTACCTACAGTTTTATAAACCCAGTTTTGTAACTTACTTATAAACTTACATGGTACAAAAAGAATTCTTTTCTTTTACATGAATGTATTGCATTTGATACTATTCAACCAGTACCGAAACAAGTCAGCAACCAAAACAAATGTCGCAATAAATAAGATCGTCATCCAGTTTTCTTTTCTTAGATACATTTGTAAGCCGTCACAACAGTTGCATTTTATTGCCTCGAAATACAAGTCATACCGAAATTTAAACCCTTTCCGCTCAACGGAAGTTATTTTTAGAGCAATTAATCGCGGCTCTTGTATATTTTCCACGAAAGAACAATTTATAAAAGCTCAAGCTTTGATTTCTTTTGTAAGTTTAAACTAAGATTGATAATGTTCAGGTGACTTTTAATTTCATAGCAGTGATTTATAATGTAAGTTATCGAAAACCTTCTGTGATCAGAATCACTCTGCTTTAAACTACTTTAAAATATTTAGTGATATATACTATTAAAGTAATTCTGACTTTAGTCATTTTTATTTAGAAAGAAAGAAAAAGTTTTTCATTTGACACCGTTTACATTGTGGCTACATTTTTAAATACCTATCGAAGACACAAGTAGAATGAAGTCATATTTGAAGTTGGCTTAAGCCCAAAGACTATTATATTTGGGCCAAATTTAGTCGGGTCATGCACATCACTCTCCTACTTCGTCAAAGCAGAGTCATGTTGTATTTTTGTATTTATAAAAGACTGTATTCTTTTGCTCACTTAATAGTTTATTTCGGGTATTGCTATACGTAGTCTCACATTATAGGAGCAATATGAAGCTCTACTGACTGATGAATAGAAAATAAATTAGCGATTTTTAGGGTTACATACCTCAAAAGTCAACAAGGAACCCTTTAGGATATCTTCGGTGTCAGTCTGTCTATCAAGATCGTTTTCTCAGGACGCATGGAGTACTAAAGTTGAAATTAATAACAGAGGTATGCATTAGGTCCCTTGGAGCTGTAAAAAATTAAGCTCCTAAGTCAGCGCAATTATAAAATACGACCATATATGCCACATATTTTTATACTCTCCAATAAATCAAAACTTCTGATCGTATAGAATCATGAAATTTGGGAAGAAGCAAGATAAAATCGATAATGCCGTGTCCGGTATATTTCTGTCGTTTTGACTTTAGTAAATTGGTGCATTTTGTTTCAGGTAACGATGCCACGTTTAAGCGGCGGTAAGGATGGCCTCACAGATAAACGTCAGTTAGAATGGGAGGCAGCTGTGGAAGCCGTCATTAGAGACATCACAGCACCACTACCAGCTCAACAGAAACCCCCAATCGTTCAAATAGTCATCTACGAGTCTTCCGTTTAACTGTGATTTAGCAATGTAAATTCAATGGACACTGTGGTGTCTTGGTTTGATCGAAGAAAAGTTTTAACCAGCCACGGTCTGCACACGGTTATGAAGAAATCTATTTCACAAATTGGCTGTAATGAGGTTCGAATATTTATGCCCTTTTGCCGCGTGACATTTGAGCATTAACTGTTTATGCCGGAAAGTTCAGGGCCAGGGCCGTTTGAAGTGTCGCCTCCATTACTACACTGCCTATCAACTTCCATATTACTATCAGTCGATGGAAGTGGAGTTAAACGCATCTAAATGACGACATCGGAGTTAACGTAACGGTGATAGCATTGTTCGCGTGCCAACTTAAAAAAAGTTTGTGGGCGTTGAACCTCTTTTTATAAAGATGTTTTGTCGAAGCTATTGTTAGATTAGACGTCGCTTAGACAAAGCATGTGATAAAATAAATGTAAATTGTTTTTGTCCGGACGTTTTCGTAGGTCAAGGGTGAATGTTTGTGAAAAAGCTAACGCTAGAATGTTTGTCGTAAGTACATTGACGCACGTTATTTTGATTAACTTTTATCACAATGTTTTCTCCAAGTGTAAGTTCCAAAATTTTGAAATTTTACCTCATCACATATCTATATTTTATTCAACTCGCAATTAGCTAATTTCTGTCTAAGGTAAAACTGTGTACAAACAATGTGATGTGTGATTGTATTGCTTCTAATAAATTGCATTAGGATGATATATCATGAGAAAATATATTAACTCTCTGTATTTATTTATATCCAAAATGCACTAGTCAACAAATGGAAAAATATGTTCTGTTGACTGCGTTTAATCTGATTTGCAGTATTAAAAGCGAATTAATAAATGTTACTTTAAAGTTGCCAGTGTTTACTAGTGTACATACTTCCTAAATAATTTCCGGTCTTTACTTTTTAAAATTGGGTAGTATTTTGATGAAATGTAATATCATATCATAATTATCATATCAGAATTATAGGATGTCCACGAAATTATATATTTCTATCTAATTTGATTCACAACGCAACTTTGCTTTTCTTGAAATTCTGCAAGTGTTGTATGGATTGTACCAAATTTGTTAAACGCTTGATCTATACAATCTTCTGCATCCTTGTTCCATTTCTATACTTCCTATGATCGTTTTGCGGTATGAATGTATGATGTGGGGTACCACACTTGTGCTGCGTCTTTCGATTTTATAGCGTAATAAAATATATCCCAATGTTTGTGTAATATCATAATTTATAGTGTAAACACACCACCGTTCAGTTCGGCGCGCATGAGAGCTCGAACTGGCGAAAATTACATTGTATATCTAAAATATATTAGGTTGTTAGAGTTGTAAATTGTTATTGGATAGTCAAATGAAAACATTAGCTGTGAATCGACGCCGTCGGACAGTTTTAATACATTATTAAAATATTAGAACATGACAGTTATGAAAGAAATATCAAAGAAGTTTAACGCGATTGTAGACATACCAAATTATAATTATATATAATATAAATTTTTATAGTATATTATATAATTATATATAATATACTATAATTTTTTTTAATAAGTTCACACACGAAAATAATACCAACATTTTCCAAATTTATACGTATTTCTATAGCAATGATGGAATATTTCTGATTATGATTGCAATAGTTATACTTCAAATTGTACCAATAATTGTTTTTGCAAATTGATACTTAAATAACTGCCAACTCAAATAATTACCTTTTATTGTTTTAAACTTGATAGACGTCTGTCTGTTAAGTGAAATAATCACATAGTTATAAAATACTAAACAATTATCTCGTCAGGCAAACATTATCAGGATCCCTTTCTAATCCAACACTACAGCACACATGAAGACATCTTAGCTATCCATTCAAGATTTCACCGATATATATTATAAGGGCCGAGAGATGTGTAAGCAATATGATACCACTAAGAACTTCATTCATAAAGTATTTACTCGTAAATGTGTCCCTATACGATATTGGCGGTCTGGTTTCCATCTGAGTAGGGTAGGGCCAACACACCTTTCCGTGGGCGTTGCAAAAGGCGACAAATGGTCGTGAGCATAACAGTATAGAATAGACCAAGGATGGCAGCAACGTTATTGGTGCGTAGCTCCCAATAAATCTGCGATTGCCCACCGTGGCGAGTGGGGCAAATCCTCCCATAGCTAGCAATCCAGCAGTGGACATCTAGGCTGTTGTTAAATAATAAATATCCTTTGACATACACACAGCGCCATTTAGGTCCACACTAAGTAACTAGGCTTATATTATGTATACCAGATGGTTGATATACTACACAAATAGCCATCGACTGACATCGCGTGCTTCATCTTCGGCCACATTGTCACTTCCCATCCGATGAGATTGTGGTCAAACGCGTATCCAATTAATAATAAAAAAATACCAATTTGGTTTCGCTTCTTAAAAAACCGTTTTTTGTAAGATAGAGCCAAACCTAAATAAAAATACACTCCTAATGTACTTGACGCTGATTTAGGTTTAAAAATAAACCGGTTAGCAAGCCCTGGATCCACCAATATCATTACATCCCAGGTTAGAAAAATGAATTAATAATTATTGATGGATTTCTTCCTCGCGCCTCGCTTAGCTCCCTCGCACAGCTGTGGTGGAAACGCACCCTTATAAAGTTGACTTCGGAATCTTTGTAAGGAATTTGTCTATTTTGTATAGGTAACTCTCTTAACATTCCCACCGGAACATTACCACGCGGGTATTGATCATTTTAAACGAATTTCTTAAATTTTTTAAAGTTACTCAATACATTTTCTAGCAGGGGGCGATTTTCGGACTCTCAATACTTCGTGATACGGACGGATACGGGGACGGATACATCGTGAGAATCATCTCGAAAAACATCTCGAACGAAAAGTCATTTTTGTATTTTTAACAGAGAATGCTACTACCGATCGAGAACTCAAATAATGATTTTACAATCGAGAGTGAAAGTTCTTACGATATTTAGTGTGTGGAAGATATATTTGGGTAACCGAAAATTGGGGAGGGCTCCAGTGTCATATTTAGTGCTAATGTTTCCAAACAGAGAAAACGACTCCCTGGTCATAATTTTTGCAGCTGTGATAGTATTGTTATTTATTCAATGTTGCCACGTCAGATATTTTTAGCAGAAATACTTCCTTCACATCGCTATCTCTGTTCTATTTCTGCTGAATGCGACTGTTGAAAGATGTGTGTCGATCATCTATAGTAGCAATGAGTCATTTCCTGTAGATAATTCTCTGAAATGCTTTTCCAATATGCGTTCATAGTTAGAAATGGCGCATAAAATTTTGAGGATGTAAACGAGATAAAAAAAGTGACTTTATTGTTAATTTTGCTGTCAATTTTGAAACTTTAAAATAATACTCGTAGGAATATGTATACGTAAAGTAGGCGCAGTCTGCTCCATAATTAACCAGCAGGGCAATTTTACATGTT
Organism: Oegoconia quadripuncta; assembly: GCA_949316235.1. Classification (NCBI taxonomy): domain Eukaryota; kingdom Metazoa; phylum Arthropoda; class Insecta; order Lepidoptera; family Autostichidae; genus Oegoconia; species Oegoconia quadripuncta. Next base: position 24,232,673 of record OX438746.1, on the reverse strand, counting down.
ACATGAGGTATTATCCTCCATTAATCATAGAACAGCTCTGTATAAATAACTATGACGCCGACTGTACCTACACATTTGGAAATATTAAACAAAGTGGGTCGCTAAATTATAGCGTCAAACTATGCGAAAAATGCTCAACACAAATATTCTTAAAAATATATTATTAAGCCTGCCCTCTTCAAAAAATTTTTTCCGTCATGCTCAAAACAGTTCCGAAGCTGATTTTGAACATAACAAAAACGACGCATTGTTTGTCAGAGAGCAATGGACACTCGCGAGCTTCATCGGTTTTAATGTGGGTGAATGGACAAAGTTCATTTGCCTTTTTAAAAATCCAAACAAAACGTTCATAAATTTTAGTAACGTTTTAAGTAACGTGACAGAAACGTGTATAATAGATACCTATATCTAATCACACCGCGAATCTATCCCAATTTTTAACACGAAAATCAATAATTTCACTAAATTATTTTAAAATCTGAAAAACTTCATTTGTCTTTCTTCCAAATTTAGAATGTAAAAATGTAAATTGTGTAGTCATCACCATCAGCCCGTAAACATTCCACTGCAGGGATATAGGCCTTCCCTCGTATAATGAGGGCCATACTGTCTTTTCAGGCTTGACATTGGATGATAAGCTTCAGTGGGGGCCTCATATTGAGAAACTTGCGAAAAAGCTTCCTCAAAAAAATCAGACATTTAACAGACGTCCATACCGCAAGACTGGTTTACTTTAGCTATTTCCGAATTATATGGAAAACGCTGCTGACATACTTATAATTTTTGTTATTGCTATTCGTGCCTATTTACGGAAATTAATATCTTAACAATGGTATCTCAATACATTTATGAGAATTTGTTATTTTTATAAAAAAAATATATAACCTTATTCACTAAAAATAGTGATAGGCACAATGTTAATGCAAGCAATAAGAACCAGTTATCTCTTCATGTTAGCCGACTTCACAAAGTTTTATAAGGTTCCGGTAGATATTCAGAATTTGCGTTTAAATAAATTTAAGGCAATCATAAAACATAAATTATTAGCAAAAGTCTATAATAAAATCACTACCTGGATGATAGACAAGCAGGGAAATATAGCGGTCTTATTATTCATATAATATATATTTTCCTCTATATTTGTAACCCATAATGTAGGTATTTAAAAAGAGCTACCCTTGAGTTTCATGCTCGTTCTTCTCTGGGGAGTCAGCTTTGTGAATCAGCAGAAATTTAATATTAATTTGTGACGTTTTTAAGTGATAAGATTATCCAATTAAATAAAAAATATTTTGATTTGATTTGACCACCACGCTGGCCCAATGCGGGTTGGGGACTTCACATGCCTTTGAATTTTTATTTTTTAGAATAGTCGGATAAATGCACATAAGTAATTAATTTAAATTTAAAAACTCAATGGTATATGGCCTGCCTGGGAATCGAACCCGAACCTCCTACATTGGGAGACCGTGTCTTAACCGCTGAGCCACCTTTCTGTGTTGTGTAGTACGAGAAGCCAATTTTCTCTTAACTAAGTTACAAATATTGAGGAACAGTTTTGCCCATAGAATCCTTTTTGTTACCTATGTTTTGTTTAGAAGTATCAAAAAAGTTTTATTCGTAAGTTATAAAAGTAACAATTCAAAACGTCATGACAATGAGTAAATGAGCCTTGTGAATGAGCGATACAACTATCGCTCATTTACAAGGCACCCTCCCCAGAGAAGAACGAGCAAGAAACTCAGGGTTTGCTCTTTTAAAATAAGTATTTTTCCTATATTTATGATTCGACAAAAAAAAAGAAAATAATAGACTGGATATCACCGAGCGGTTCATGTTCATGCATTCTTATCATCTAGATAGTCAGAAATTTTACACACCGGAACCTTATAAGTGTTTTAATTGTTTGGTTTATCAGATTAGGTACGAATTTATTAATACCTTAACTAATATCTTGTAAGTATTTCGTTTGGATCAATATAAATTTTCATCCACTTCCTGGCTCCATCAGCAGACCCTCGACACTAAGTGCAATATATTGGACTCGTTAAAACGAATCACATGAGTTCAAAATCGAGGGGTTTACGAGTAGACTTAAACAAGATGGTGGTAGAGCCAGGCGGACTTTTTAAAATGTCCCACCACCATCCAAATCGAGTACTAAACATGTACTCTGCTGGGGATCGAACCCGCAACCTCCGTTTCGTAAACCCTATGTTGTTTACATTGAGCCACGGAGGCGGTTAAAGTTGACTTCCAATAAGATTGGTTAGTTAGTCAATTACAAGTGAAGCTCATAAAAGCGTGTTAAAAAGTCTCGTGAATGACATAACCTACACAGCGTACCCGCATCGACTTTAGCATAAGCATATACTATTTATTAGTTTGTGAGTATAAATCACCTCACATGTATGAGTAGGTACCTATAGCACTTTTACCCTCTAAAGTCCCTAAAGTCCTTGCTTTATATCCCTTACAATCTCGCTCCTAAATAGATATTCCCATTACAGCATACTCTTGGACAATATCGCAAGTGGTTCGAGAATTTACGCAGGACAACCCCTTTTATGTTGAGGCTTATTTAATACATTATTCGTGGAGCACTTTGTTGGTAACTTGGTACTTATGATATGATGAGCATCCGAGGCTTTGTTACGGCTGGCCGACAAATAAGAGGGTCCGAGTAGTCTAGAGAGAATTAAGTTTGAAGTAGTTCTACTCGATTTTCCCGAGTGTTCCATCCAACCCTTGGTTCCAACGTTAGTGTTTTCGTTTCTTTAATGAACGCGACTGTAGGGAGGTACAAAGGGTACGGAATGACTTAAGACTGCACGCTTCGGATCAGGACCCCGATTCTGCATGTCTGCATTCTGCATAGACATTAGCAAGTCTCTTTCACACTTATAAGTGACGAACCTATTAAAATGTAGAGTGCGCAAGAATCGGTATTGCTGTGGTAATATTACATTATTTTCCCTATTACTCGAATACTCAGTCCCAAAACAGTAGGCATTTTATATTTTACTAAATAACAATCGAAAATGAGAGTAATGCAATGGATACATACTTCAGTTGAAGATGCGGGACATCTTAATCTTGTTGAAGAAAAGCATGTACATGATAAACTTGCAGGTCACATAAGTCGCTTCCGCAAAGTCAGTAATTCATTCAAAGGGTTATATATACTCTGTTTCAATAAGGTTCCTGTTGACATACAAAATTTTCTTTTCAATAAAGATACTATAAAACAGAAAATTTAGATGATAATCATTCCTGGACATAACCGGTTTCGGACAGGTTCGCATGCCAGGCTATTTCACAATTAATAATGAAATATTATTATGCCTTTTTGTAATATAAAAACTGTTTATAAAAGAGAAACCCCTGGAGTTTCTTGCTAGATCGTCGCAGCGGAAAATTGTCTTTTGAACAAGAAGTAGCTTAAATCTGCCTATTACGCGCGTGTACTTACAAAATTAAGCATTTTTGACTTTGACTATAGCTGCTTACCTGGACGGACGTAACGTTAGAGACTAAAAAGTACTAAAAGTACCGACCTAAATCTATATATAACATTCTGATATTTCCGACTTCGCTATCTGACTCTTTGTGGAAGTTATTGATGCTAATGTGACTTCGCGTTTGCTGGGGGTAGTTGCGGGTGTGGTTTGACTCGATTTGTCAAACGACAAAGCCGTTCATAGTTCGGACTGAGCGCGAGCGGATATTATGAATTACAATTTAACGGCGGCGCACCCATGCCCATGCTACTCTACATAATGTATCAATCTGAATATGGCACTATCGTTGATATTTCATGTCTATTAAAACTTATACTTACAAATAACTGCACTCACCGTGGCTTAATATAAATAACATAAGGTTTACAAAACGCTGGATGCGGGTTCCATTCTCAGGTATGATACATATTTAGCGCTCGATTTGGTTGATTGGTTGATCGAAGCAGCGATGTTGATTTATTTTATTTTTTTAATTTGTGTATTATGAAACAAACAGTCGTTTATAAACAAATTCAAAACTTAAAAAGAACTAAATTTAGACCTATAGTTTCCACAATTTTTATAAACTTATAATTTAAGAAATATAAATATTATAATTTATAAACTGCAGTGGTAAGCCAAAAAACAGTAAGAAACAATATTGGTAATTGTGAGGTACAGTCGACGATAGCCTATTGTTGTAAACCCATCACTATATCCTATCATAAAGCCGCCATCGTATATAACATATACATATATACTCATATAATGATTCAGTACTTATATGATTACTCAAGATATCATTACATACTTCTCATAACATAAAGTACATTATCATAAGACATATTATGATAATATGTTTCGATATTTCATTTTTATATACTTGTACATAATAACATGTATATCAAGCCTAAGCTAACTTAAAAACTTTCTTCAATGAGTACAATGAATAGCAGAAAATGTCAACGTCAAGAAGTTTTTCGTTGTTATTATATAATTTACAACCATGTTTTATAAACATATTTTCTGCGTAACACGTTCTGCTATTGGAGATATTAAATAAATCCTTTTTTCTACATTCACGTTCACGTCTTCGAGGTACTCTGAAACACTGTGTAATAAGCAGGGGATGTCCAGGTGACTATGTATTATTTTATATAATAAGACAGCGTCATTACAATTACGTCGGAGTTTAAGGGATTGTAGATTTTGACGAGAAGCGGACTCGTCGTAGTCAGAATAAGACAAACCAGTTCTGAAGTCAAGTGCTTTTACACATTTCTTTTGTAGTCTTTCAATTCTGTTGATATGTATGGAATAGTGAGGTTTCCAGACAGCACAAGCAAATTCAAGACGACTCCGGACATAACTGTTATATAAAATTTTATAAGTAAGGGGGTTTTTAAAAGATTTCCCAACCCGCAATATGAATCCTAATTGTTTGTAAGACTTCTGTAAGATAATGTCAATGTGAGGAATAAATGTCAATTTAGAATCCATTATAACGCCGAGATCGCGACCGCGACATATAACCTGTGTCACTCTATTCAGAACTTTATCACAGAGTTAATAATTATAATTAGTAGTATTCTTTTTTTAGACAATCTGACTAAACAACATTTATTGAGATTTATAAATAGTTTATTTTCTTCACAGTATGTTGCAAAATTTGTGAAATCCGTTTGTAATAAGTCACAATCTCTTGGTTCTTAGATTATTCTAAAGATCTGTCCGCATAGAGTAACACATTTGAGTGAGAGATAGATTTAATTATATCACTAATATACAATGTGAACAATAAAGGACCCAAATGAGACCCTTGAGGTACACCAGAACTTATATACCTGCACTGTAACATAAATCCCAAGAGAACAACATACTGGCTCCTATTTTCAGCGTAAGGTTTCAGCCATCGGAATAAATCGCTGTGTATACCGAGCTTCCATAGCTTGTGTAATAAGGTGCAATGACAAATTTTATCAAATGTTTATGTAAAATCGGTATGCACTACGTCTACATAGTGACCATTATCCATAGCTTCAAGATGACATTAGTAAAAGAAAGTAAATTACTATCAACGGAACGGTCTTTATAAAAACCATGTTGGTTGGGAATAATGTGATTTCTAATGACACTGAATGTTCAGTAACTATTTTTTCAAAAATCTTACAAAGTTGACACAATTTTGATATAGGTCGAAAATTTTCAATATCTCCACTAACCGGGCCCTTCGGTATGGAAGTAACCCATGCTATTTTCCATATAGAGGAGACACAACCTTCTTTTAAGGCCTTCCTGAAGAGCAATGTAATCGGTAAAGCTAGTGTCGTGGAACAATTTTTAATGAAAAGAGGATGGACGCCATCCGATCCTGCTCCTTTATATACATTAACTGATTTTAAGTATTTGGTTAGAGTATTTAAGTCAATATTTGGATTAGTGTGGATATCAATGAGAGGATCACGTGGCGGTTCTAAACTTTCCACATGAAAAGAATTTAGTATGATTTCTCAAATACAGAATTAAAATTTTCATTAAACAAGTTACAGATTTGCTCACCATCGGTGGTTGTGATATCCTTATACAGCATTTTTTGAGAAATTCCACTACATGAAAATATTGATTTGATATACGACCTTTATTATTTTTTTTTTGGAGAAAGATATAAAATTACCCTTTCATTTTTTTCTGATCGTTTACCTAATATTTTAAAACTTTCATAGTATAATGAGTTTTTATAAAGTTTCCACAATTTAAGAATTTTTTGTTTTTCTTTTAGAAGTTTCCTTAAAGAATTACTATGCCAAGCAGGCACGGCAGTGGATGAACGCAGCCTTCGACGAGGTACAAAATTATCAATTGAATCATTAATTTCATTATAAATTTTTAATATGCAATTTTCCGTGCTCAAATTTAAAAACAAAGCTGAACAATTTATTTCAGACAACTTCACATTAATTTGTTCGTAATCGGCCGAGTGAAAATTAAATACAAAATTAGGAGGCGGTTGAAGCATTTGTGTGTTCCCGCTGTTTGAGATCATCATCATATCAGCCGAAAGACGTCCTGAAGCTGGACAAAGGCCACTCAGTTTGAGATAGCTAGTCTCAACATCAGATGTGATTGAGGGCAAATGCTACTTCATTGTGCTTATAACTTAGGATATATTTTTCTATATACCTCCCTAAGAATCCGTCACCGATAGTTATCAATATTTATTTTTTACACCGAATAAGCCTTTAGTCGGTTCAGTTATGTACACAATTTAGTTTTCCTGTCAAGAAAAAGCAAGGAAAATTAATGAAACTATACGACGAAAGATACTTTTAAACCAAACCCACTTTTTCAAATTTACATGGGTCCAATCAAAAAAATACATGTCTGTAATCAGAAATACCTACGTCTAGCTTAAGTAGGTACGTCTTGATTCAATTAAATAGGTATGTGTAGTGTTTATTCAAGTAAACTGAGCCACGAAAGGAGTGAAAAATCACTTGCTTACATTTTAATTGCAATCCACAGACCGCAAATGGTTCACTTCCGGTAACATAAAAATACTCTACGTACATATAGCTATTTAAAGCAGGAAACTCTACATTTGAAATGTCTGCTCTACATTCTATTTTACTGGTACTAGTTAAAACTGGATAGTTTTCTAGTAAACTTACCTTCGTAACTAAAAGAAACAGCTGATAATAGACCTACATATCGATTTATCCTCTCCCGTCTTAGTGCACCTAATAAACTAACGTAAATTCACATTTTACCGACTTAAATTTCAGGTGAACGCAATAAATTCGTATAAGAGGTGAGTGCTCAAGGCAGGTGTTAAAATATCAAAGCGATTCTATAAAGTGCGCTTCCAAACAAACATTCAGCACTATCTGTTTGTGTAACTATAGTAAGACAGTGTAATGGCTTTTGGATGGGCTGTGCTGTGCTGTAAAAGGTTTGGAAAAGTAAGATAAACAGTTATTTCGTTTTATTTTGACAACTAGGAATATCAAATTGTAGGAGGGTAAGTGATAGTAAATAGTTTTCATACTGGAATTGACCATATCTAAAAATATCGGACGGGCAGAGTTCGGAAAACTACTCAAAGTCTTCTCGTCCAATATATTCGTGCTTAAAGACGAAAGTCTTTAATCAATGTGTGTTACCAGTAATGACTCATTGCATGCAAACGTGGTCTCTTACTATGGGCGTAAAAAAAGGATGCTCAAAGCTATGGAGAGGGCGATGCTCTTCATATCATTACCTGATCGAATCAGGAATGAGGAATTCCGTTGACGACGATGACGAAGGTCATCAGTGACTGGGTTGGGCTATATTAGCATAGTTCAGCGGATTAGCAGGTTAAAGTGGCAGTGGGAAGAACTTGTCAAATGGAGATCACACGCACCGGCAAGCGCAGCGTAGGACATCACTGATAAAAGTCGCGCGAAATCGCTGGATGCAGGCCGCTTCCAACCGGTCACTCTGGAATTCTATGCTGGAAGTCTATGTTCAGCAGTGGACGTTCCGCGGCTGATATGGTGATGACGAATCGTTATAAAATGATTTTTTTTTTAGGACATCACTATATTCACGGCAACTACATACACGGCACGGCAAACAACATTGGGTTTACGATTCGGAGGTCGCGGGTTCAATCCCCAGCGGGGTAGGTACATATTTAGTACTCAGTTTGGTTGGTGGTAGGGCATATAAAATCTTATCTAAATCCGCCGCCAAAACAGCAATGATAATGGCATTGTTGTGTTCTGGTTGTCAGAGATAAGATAGCCAGTCCCCCAAATAAGATGGGGTTTCCGGGTCAGTACGCTACCACCTTCGGCCTCATCTTCGCTTAACATCAGGTGTGATTGAGGTCAAGTGCTAACCCGTAGTGCATAAAAAAAACTAGACCCAACCAATTTTAAACTTTAATTATAGTACAGAATATAAAATATCGCATTTTTTTATAGATGTGATCGGTCATATATTTTGTATGAAAACTAGTCCTAAATCCTTAAGTAGATAACCTACGTATATAGCCTAATATGAACTAGTGAGCAGATAAATACTATATCAGTATATCTGATATGGAAGCTGTAACGCCTCAAGAATAGATTTAGAATATTCATCCTAACTATTATATTCTTGTCCATCGTCTTGTACATCATCATCATCAGCCCGTAACTATCCCACTGCAGGGATGTGCCCTTCCCTGGTATATGAGCGAGTATGGGCCATAATCCACCACGCTGGGCCAATGCGGGTTGGGGACTTGATCCTAACATATGAAATTGGTGTTTTGTAAGGGAGTAACCTAAAGTCGATTGTTTCAAAATATAATATATTTATTTCATCAAAGTATGTACCATTGCTATTTATGCACTTTTGCCATCTCATATGTAGTTCATTGATCCCTTTACTAAAAAAACCATTCGGACGGGAATCAATAAAATCTTTGAAGGCGCTTTGAACTGCCCCATCGGAGTTGAATGCGAAAGTTTGTGTGTGTGTGTATCTTTGTTACGTCTTCAGGGCTGAATGGATTTAAGTGTGTACGGTTTATTCCCTGATGGTAGGAACATTTTAACTCTTGAATCATAGCCCATTTAATTGACCCCTGCCGCGCGTAACATGCACTTGCACTGCGGCAAGGAGCTTTCATTAGCCAAGTTTAGCCCTCCAGCCGACGCGGCTTACCGGGTATGGTCGCTGGATGTATACCGCTATTTGGAGCTAGAGTTAAGAAATATAGCGTCGAAATAATTGCTGCTGGAGCTGGTTTTGATTTGTCATGATGATAGGTTTTTGATATGCTTTTATATTGGTAGGTATTCTGTTTTTTACTTTAATAATTATGCGATTAAAGCACTTTGCCAACATAGGATAGTTAGAGCCTTTTTAGACAAGCGCTGGAAGCGCGGAGGGAGCGACGAGCGATGCACGGTGTTGGTGGAAAGCAGCGCAGAGTCAGCATCAGAAGTAGTAGATGATAGTTTTATTTTCGATGGCTGTAATGTGTTGTACTTATTCAGTCTACTTTTTAATATTAATTTTTTACTCATCGCTGTTATATTTGACCCGTTCTCTATGTCATATTCATGGTATTAGGGTTCCGCACAAAATTGAAAAACAAACCATGTGAATTCGTCCGCTTGCCACAGCTGCTTATTTCAGTATCTAATTACACTAGTGGGTAATTAGCATTAGCACAGAATAACTACATTTGACGTTTAAAACTATGCTTGGTAGCTGTTATTGCATTGTTTTATTTATTATTGTATTTTTGTTTACATTGCAAGACGGATCGAAATGGTCGAAATTTTATGGGATTACTGGGGTCAAGTGGGGTTTCTATAAAAGAAAATCATATTTTGCATGTTTTAAAATAGGTCTTCATTGCTATTTGTGCCGCACACTTTACGACTTGTAACGAATGTGTCTTATATTCTCTGAAATAATTTGAATTGATGAATATGTATGTTGTATAATTTTTTTTAGTAATCAGCAAAAATCCTTTACAAACAAACTTAGTTTCAAGTCCCAAAGATGATTTTTATTGCGTTATTAAAAACACCTATACTGAAAACAACAACTTTTGAAAAAATATTTTTTTATGGTTTTTGACCGCTACAGTAGGGTATGTTGACATGACCTCCGAGGAGAGTATTTAATTTTTGGGAAAAGAATTAATAATGAATGGAAAATTAAAAAAATAATTTAAAAAGCGTTGTTTCTTTGGGAAGGTTGATCGTAATCATGAGTACGTGCATATTTTTAGATATCAAGAACTAATTAAAAGTCAGTATATATATTCGTAGAATCATATACAATGAAGTAAAATATTATGTCGGTACCTACGTTTTTATGTAGGTAAATAAGTGTGTGATTAATGATAGTTATGCATATATGTATTTATACCTAACCTAACCATTAGAAATATTTGGTAGTTGGCTCACGGAACCCTCGATGAGAGAGTTCGATTCGCTTGCCCGGTTTTATTTTTTATGTCACGTACTTTTATGACTAATGTCAGTCAGGTATAGTGTAGATCTATATTCATTCGCTTGTCATAAATACACGGAATTTCCGACCTTTCTCGCAAACTTCTGGAACGAGTCGCAGACAACAATAAAATAAACTCGTCTAAATGTCTATTGTGCTCAGTAGTAAAGCTGTGATTTATAACACATACTCGGCAGCTGCTGTCTTGTAAGTTAAACATCGTAAACATTTGCAAATTAATAGATTCATCACCGTTGAAATATATAGTCATTTATGTTCGGCGTAGGTGGGCAAAGTACGGGGTATTGGTTGGTTTTGTTTTTATTAGTCGCAACTGTATCATTATTATGGATAATTCATGTAAATTGTACAAGACATCAAACAATATTAGACATATTTTCATAAGTTTCATGTTTCTGCTAGACCTGCACTTTCAATTGTAGTAAAACACAAGTACGAGATACGAGAAATTGTTGTTTGCAAATTACTAAGTTACTTGTAAAATACATTTTACAAGTAACTTATTAAGTGTAATTTTTTTTTTTTATAAATAATAAAATAAATAATAAATATCTTTGCACATACACACAGCGACATCTAGTTCCACGCTAAGCAAGTAGGCTTGTATTATGGATACCAGATGGTTGTAAACTACACAAATACATATTTTTTTTTGTAAATAAATACATATATAAATGAAAAACATCCATAAATCGGGAACACATGTCTGTATTTATCATACAAACATATGCCCCTAGCGGGATTCGATCCCTTTACCCTTTTTGGTATAGCAGTCAGAATTTTTAACCACTACATCAAACAGGTCGTCAAAATTTTATTTGTTTTGTTTCAAAATTGTATTTAATATACCTGTATAAGAGTGTGGCGATCGAATTCGCGTGCAAAGGATTTGCTACAGGGTTTGTGGCAGTACTCAGACGCCTCTAGCCAGAGAGGAGAAATACATAAGCGAGTTTCTTTAATTGCAGAGCATAATTATGTTGTTATCAATATTTTCATATAAAATGGCTAATTTAGTTGGATTATTTTCTGTGTAGGAAGCTACACGGCAAGGTGAGTACAATTAATACTTCGATAATATGTAGATACTAAAATAATTGTCCCATTTATTAATGTAAATAAATATTTAGGACACTTACACCAATTATTTAATACCAACAAAATTGTAAAAAAATATTAGGATATCTATCAGTGGCATGCCCTTCAAACAGGCAAAAAGGCCTACCCTAGGAAATTGTAAGCTTTCCTCGAAATGCGTTGTCAAGACAGCTGATTCATACTGATGTGAACGGAAATATTCTAAACAGTTCCAAGGATTGCTGTAAGGAGTTGTAAGTTATTAAATAAAATAAATAATAAATAAATAAATATTTCGGACACTTACACCAATCATCTAGTCCCAAACTAAGCAAAACTTGTGCTATGGATACTAGATAACGGATAAACATACATAAATATTTATATAAACCTCCAAGACTCGGGAATAAATGTTCGTATTCATCATACAAACATTTACCCCTCGCGGGATTCGAACCCCCAACCGTTGGTTTCGCTGATAGGGTGACTATCCACTACACCAATCGGTATTATTTTGTAGTTATATTTTTACTCATTTAATAGCGAATTTTATCATTCTGGCTACCCTGTGACAAAACGCTGTGCACGCCACTGATATCTATGTAGGTTTGCATTGTCTAGGTCTGACGGAGTTCAAAATTTTATGGGGCAACATAAAATGATAGTCGTGTCTCCAAATGGGAATGTTCCAAACTTTTTTATGGACTAGGAATGCCTGAAAATGATAATATTTGGCATTGGGTTATACAGGGATGGACTGTATAATATACAAGGTTTTTATTACCCCGAAATTTTAAACAAATCTCGTGATGAACGAATCGTATAAAATGCGTTTTTTTTATCAAATACGTTTCTACTATATAACAGTATATATTATATTATATACGTATTGCGGATATTTACTACTAGTAATTACATATTGCCGGTATTGATGACCGGTGGGGCATCACAGGTTCTGGAGAGACCTGATAAAAGTCGCGGAAAATCGCTGAATACCGGCCGCTTCCAACCGATCACTCTGGAGTTCTAAGGAGGAGGCCTATGTTCAGTAGTGGACATCCTATGGCCGATATGATGATGATTAATTATTACGTCTTCTACTAGTACAACAAATAATAATATATTAGGTCTTAACATATGAAATTGGCGTTTTGTAAGGGATTTTGTAAGGGTTATTTAATCAAAGTATGTACCATTGCTATTTATGCACTTTTGCCATCTCATAGGTAGTTCATTGATCCCTTTACTAAAAGAACCATTCGGAGGGGAATCAATAAAATCTTTGAAGTACATATAAGCGTTATATTTATCACTGTAATGTAAGATTTTTATATACTAAACATTTTCCATTATCTACCAAGTCTTCTCGATCATTTGGATATTCTTGTCGAGTATAGTTCCTAGCAATAAAGTCAGTCAAATGCCAGTAGGCTTCATGTCCTGAGGGTTGCGTACATTATATCATCATTTACAAATATTTGGAAACCCTTTGTCCGACCGCAATCTTTAGTATTCGATATTCATTTCACATACTCGATACCTCCCACCCGTTTCTGAGAAAAAAAGAAAATTGAAAGCTAGTGAAATTATCATAGCAGATAACACATAAACTATTGAAGCGATTCTGGCAATGTTTGATTACCTATGCCCTTGATTACGAATCCTTGAATGTAAAATCGGCAACCATTTTGCGATGGCGTATCTGCAAAACCCGTTTCGTTAGACGCGTATGACATATTTAGTCATAGATTTATTGAATTGCTTGATGTTCGATGTAATGGATAGTCCTAAAACACACTGTCACATCGTTTTAGTCTGTTTTAGTACACTGCTGAACATAGGAACCCTTCCATAAGGATTTCCATTTAATCTATTAACATGCAGTCTATTGCCGTTTATATGAGAATTCGCACATTTAGACAAATCTAATAATGTCTTGGTGGGAATAAGTCGGAGTCCATGTAGTCCACCGTACTACGGAACTGGAGAAAATTGCCAAAAGCATCAGCCCGCTAGACCTGCTCTTTCAGTCTTCCAGACCATCCTGCTCTTAAGAAGCCCATTCTTATAACATGGCAAACGCCATCGTGCTATTTAATTACATTACCTTATTGTGTCACATTAAGTCACAGAAATGGTTTATTTCCCACCACCTAAGGTAAATCGAGTAATAACTTTAGTGGTACAATCGACTTTCAGACTTTGAAACTTACTCACAGGGTTAGGGACTATTATCTTTCTATGTAAAAATATAGCCCACGTCATCAAAATATAGCAGTAGGTAGACTATAAACTAACTGCAGCTCAGACGAAATGGGAACTCAAATTGTAAATTTAGACGAATAGAGAACCCTACGAACTGGCAACTCAGACGAACTAGAAGTAGGGGTTACTCATCTTCTTATTTGGCATCATGAATAACTGATATACGGGTTCATCGTAAAAAAATATGTGGCACCGGAACAAAGAGTGTTGAATAAAAACAGCGTGGGAAATTAAGTCACGAGGATTTCATAGCCGAATCTACATACAAAGTTGTCCTTGTTAAAATAATGAAGTTGTAAAAACTAATTGCTAGCCATTAAAGTATAATGTACCTACTATAATGTCGTAGCTTGAGCGTCCAGCAATTCAGATCAGTACTATAAGCTTTTAAAGCGAGTTTTTATCTGCCTGCAAAGAAGGGTTATGTTTTTGCTCGTATTCTATGTAAGTTGGGTTCATTTATATTATAATAACTCGTAGCATCCAAACGGCTGGATGGATTTTAATTATTAAGATGTGGTGCTAGATTTAACAGCTTAGGCCATTTGTAAGTGGTACGAAAAAGGAAAAAAATAAAACAATGAAAAAAAAAAAAAATTAAGAATTCTGCTGTGTATAAATTTGATTGCTAAAATGTATTGTGCAAATACTGATTATACAATTTAAAAATAGTATAGGTACCTAAGTTAATTCGTTCCCAAATCTTTTAATATTTATGTCTATTATTAATATTAGACTAGGGCTTTTGTTCCTTTTCTATTTTTGTGCTGTCGAGTATTTTGTTTCATTAATTATCTATTAAAATTATCATTAATTTATCTACTTTTTTTGAACACACATCTTGAAATTGGCTTCCAAAATATATTGGAATTTGGAAGATTCTACCAAAAACTGTAGTACTAGGTATGGGTGCTGTATACATACTTTTCAATTTGGAAGTGGCTACTCGTGATGGTGATTAATTGTTATCATGATTAATAATCAGAAACCTTGTTTTTTTAATCACGCAATCCTTGCCGTGGGCTATTCCAAATCCGACGCTAAAGTGACATATACCTAACGAATTTATACTTTCATGTTCAAAAATATAATAACAGTCTTTGTCTTTGGGTGACAAATGTAATTCCAAAGTCTATTTGTAAATACCAACCAATATCTAGTTTCTTGTTTGCACTACGAGTGTAACTATTTTGTCATCCGTTCACAACACTGTTGATCTCATAAGAAAAATCCTAGGGTCTAAAACACTCTATAGGTCTAAGACGTCTAGTACGCTTCCACCTTCGACCTCATCTTCACTTAACATCAGGTGTGATTGAGGCCAAGTACCAACCCGTTGTGCATTAAAAAAAAAAGCTACATGTATTACGTTACTGTATTCCTTCTGACAGTACCTAATATATAATATCAATTTATTTCTAACAATATCAATGATTTTCGTTATAGCATATCTACGTATACAAAAAGTGGATGTCAATTAATTAAATCGGTATACCATTCAAACCAGCCTGTTCCAGTTAAAAGTGTGTGATATAGGCGTGTCGTCTGTAATTAACTAGGGTGCGCCTAAAATTGCTGTAATTGTCCATAATAGGTGCGTATCATGTATTGACGGCACTGGCATGCCAGGCGTTTGAAACTTTACGATGGAGGCACTGATACGCTGTATGCGTACGTGGCTTGAAGTACAGCTATACTCCATGGTACATGCCTATGTTATACATATTCATTTTGTAATTTCCATTCTCGTTGAAATAGTTTCTAATCTGTGTTAGATCACTTCTGCAGCTACTATGCAGGTAATTACCCGTTTCGATTTCATAGTTCTAGATGTACTCGTATCTAGACATCGAATTTGCAATCTGGCTTTTGATTTTAAATAAAATAATCAAATCTTAGATTTCTTTATGTACTTATGTTGTTTAGTGGTGCTTAGTTGGTTAGTTGTTAGTTGGTTGACCTCAATCACACCTGATGTTAAGTGAAGATAAGACCGAAGGTGGATGCGATCTCACCCTTATCTCAAACAGACGGAACACAACAATAGATAAGATGATGGATATTTTAGAAATATTACCAAAGATTACTAATTACTAGCTTAAACTGGTACCCCGCAGGAATCGAATCTGCGACCTTCTGTTTGTAACCCTGTGTGGTATACCAATGTAAACGGCAATTCAACGATGTGCACGGAGACGGTTTTATTTATTATCTGTGGCAATCATCATGGCAGGGATATAGGTCTTCCCTCGTATAATGAGGAAGTATGGGTTACTTTAGTAACTTATTAGTAATCTGTGGTATGGGCCATAGTTCACCACGCTGGATCATGCGGGTTATGGACTTCACATGCCTTAGAATTTTTATTTCTCAGGCATGCAGGTTTCCTCGCGTTGTTTTCCTTCACCGTTTAAGAGCAGTCGGATAAATGAACATAAGTAATTATTATTAAGTTTAAAAATTCACTCATACATGGCCTGCCTAGGAATCGAACCGGGACCTCCCAAATTGGGACCGACGACGCTCCGATAATAATGTGGATAATTTGACTTGATTTCATTTTTTTGATTTCTGTTCATATAGAAATTAAAATAAATACCCAACTTTTAGTTCTTACTGCGTGACATAATGCTTTATTCATTAGCGTGAAATAGTTTTTTGGCGTGATTTAGTAATGTTAACAGTCTCTAGGGCGGTGCAAATTTTAAACGTCGCTATGTAAAAGCGAGTGACAGAGTTTAAAACAATAAAACTTTATGTGTTAATGTCACGAATGACGTGACATCATGAGCGAGCAATACATGGTAGATGGAACCCCTGCTTAACTACACTAATATTATAAAGAGGTAAAGTGATAATCTCTTTATTACGGTTATATAAGATATATGATATGAAAAGAAAAAAAAGGAGCTATTAAAAAAAAGGAAAACTTAAAGGAAATATAAAAGCACGGAAACAGACTGTAACACGTTTTCCCCATGCTATGACGACCTGTTTGGTATAGTGGTTAGCAACTCTGGCCACTATACCAAAAGGTTGCGGATTCGAATCCCGCTAGGGGCATATGTTTGTGTGATGAATACGGACATGTGTACCCGAGTTATGGATGTTTTCATTTATAATAAGTATTTATTTACAAAAGGAATGTATTTATGTAGTATATCAACCATCTGGTATCCACAACACAAGCCTATAGTTACTTACTGTGGAACTAGATGGCGCTGTGTGTATGTCTAAGGATATTATATTATTAAGGATATTAAGGATATTATTATATTATGATAGGTAAAAAACGTGTTGGAGACCCGTACCGTGTGAGCTGCCTGAAGTAGCTGCCAGCTTTTTGTCACCAGAGATCTCAAATAACCGCGACGATAAATAAAAAAAAAATTGTTCCTTTCGGAGCCCGCATGCCTCGGGCCTAATTTCTCCACACCAAAGGGAACAAATACGTAACCTGTACTCAGAGTTTATGTTTGTATGTGGTACTCTCTCTTAGGTAATACCGATCCGATTATATTCTATTCTCTGAAATAAATTATAAATGTTTTATCTATTTATGTTTAGTTAAGTCGCTGGCTAAAGCTTTCTACCTATATCTATATGTCAAAGTTAATTAATTTCTTTTTTATCTTGAAATATACCTTCAGTCGATAATTGTTTTGAAATTAAAATTTTTCAGGCTTAATAAGTTGATAGTAATTTAATAAAAACTCGGGGCTTGGGTGGGAGCGTTTAAACCTTCCAAGGTGTGGTTGAGGCACACGCTCACCCGATGTGTGTGATTAATTATTTCTTTAAACAATTTATTTCATCTAAAATAACAAAAGTTTAAGTTTAACACAGCAAAAGTAGAGGTTTTGCAAATTCAGATGAGAGAAACAAATGTAAATGTAGATTATGTAAATTAAGGTTTGAGATTCTGTGGATGTGAGACGGGGCAGTGTATCAACTCAGTACCACACCCAAACTAAAGCGCGACCCATGCTCCGAGGAATCAGAGACATACCGTCTGATCTTTTACTAACGTTACGTAAATGGCCATTCTTAACGAAGAGTAGGTATATCTAAGAATGTACTGTCCGCTTCAAAAATGCATTCCCACTCCCAACTCAAACTGTTTAAATTTTAAGAACCATTGTGCATGTACAACTAGTATCGAGGACAGTCTGAAACAGATAAACCTTTTTAAAGGCCTGTAGTCCTGCATAATACAAAGCAAATTTTCTTAGGAAATCATTAACATTTTCAATATTTTTTAATTTAATTACAGCAATTACTGATTTCAAAAAAAGTTCTATCGAAAAATATTTATGATTTAGGAAAAGTTAATTTTAATTATGCAGAACTGTACAGTTATCTGTTTCCGACTGTACTACTCTCATGTAGTGCATTCTACTGCACAATAATGAAATGTACTTTCCGTATAATCATTTCAGCTACGAGTATGACTACAGATAATTTTCTAAAGTACATATAGCTAGTAGTTCGCATCGATCAGACTCTTTGAAATCGTGATGTTAGTTGAATATTCCCGACGAATCCCTGCTCAGTATCATCGGATTATACAAACACAGCTATCTTTGAGCGACTCTGTAAACATTCGTTAAGATATGCAAAACGTTGGGTAATTGTAATCCCTCTTCGATCTTCAGTCGTCCTATTGGAAGTGTTTAACATTTGTTTGTGGGTGTGGATTTGGATTGTGGAGTATTGTGTAATCATAAGACAAAATGATCAGTCGCGTAACATGAGATTATTTATTATAATTATTTTATGTATGTAATTTATCATAGAAAGCTACACAAACTAATATGTTACTGCAAAATAATGTTGATAGAGTGTCGTAAAAGGCGACTAAATGTTAGTGAATACCTATAACAAAATAAAAGTAGTGATAGGCAGCACCGTAAACGTTGTGAGCTCTCAAAAATACGGCTGCCTAAAAAAGTTCCTCCGATGGAAAGACCATGACAGATTAATGTCAGGTCAGTGGTATTTTTTCACCTAATGGGTTTATCTATGCCCAATCATATGTTAAGTGAAAATGAGGCCAAGGGAAAGAAAACACATTGAGGGTTACCGAAGTCGTGTCAAGAGTCAGAATACAGCACTGCAACAATGCTGGTGGTAGATTTAGATAAGAATATGGTCTAGTCTATATTTACTAGTCAGGTGAACCAGTGTCACTCAAACTGAGAACTAAACACGTACCGCACTAAGGGATCGAACCGAACCCATATACCGCAATGTCTGCATTATTATTGCAATATTCTTTTGTTAAGAAAACGGTGATTGAAAATGGTCACAAACCCTTTATTTTTTGTTTTTTGGTTTGTAATAGACAGGCTAGCACGTGAATAATCAACAAAAGGAGGCGGTCGGTTCCAGGATGGGTGACCACTAGTGGCATATTCATACCAGCGTTACCGGGTTTCAGGAGTCACGTTCCCCGGTGGCTCAAGCCATCTTTACCACTATTGTTTGACACAAACCCACAAACCAGTGCTGGGCCTCAGTAGTGGTGACGGTTGATGCACCAGAATTCCGTTTTACCACAATCTCATAGACTCAATTCTGAACTTTAAATTATAATTATTATCTAATGAAGAAAGCGTATTTCCTCTAAGTACTTAAATAGCAACGGTTAGCGTAAATCAATTTTATACGTGCGACATCACCATGTCCAGCATCAGAAGTATGGACTAAGACAAAATGTCTGACGACGTTTTGCTATATCCGACGACGTCGCGCGATGTTGCTGGTGACCCATATCCGCGAGTTTTGTCCCCAATTTCTGCCAATTTCAAACAATATATCTAGATATAGACACTAGTGTCCAGTGAGTAAATTTACTAATTTACTCACTGGACCATACTAGGCACCTTACTAGGTGCCTATATTCTGTAATCACTCACAGTTAAGCCATTTTGAGCAAAATGCTGTGTGGTTTAAATAAAAACCAATCCATCTCTTCCTGTGGGTATTGTAACAGGCGACTATGGGACTTGTCAGCAAAAACATCTACAGACTTGCAAGTTTTGACGGGGATGGGATCACCCCCACTCACGTATGTATTTCTGTGTATTTCGAACGGTGAACATTGAATAATGTTTGAAACACCTTTTTTTATACCCACTAAAACCCCGCGGCGACCTTCCTCGGCAGTAGAGAGGACCTCACAAGGGGAGGTCCGTTCCCGGAGGGCGACTAGCGCCTGGATGCTTGAAATACCTAAACGCTAATGTTTGGAATGGCTCTGACCATTCCATTCGGGAAAAAGGTCGTGTCGTTATGTATGTATGTATGGGAACAATAGTACTCATATTGTTAATCTACATTATGAACACTAACTGCCTGTTTTGCACTTAATATTCAATCGAAGACTTACTAATTAATAGTAGGTAATTACTCTTACGTCACACCTCCCAAAGTGACATCTTTGTGTTCCCTTCAAAGAATGCAAATCGAGTTCAGCAAAAATCCATATTAACAACTCCCGACAAATGCAAAAATCCTGTCTTTTGCAAACTAATAAATATTCAGGGCGACACCATTCTAAGAAGTTTGTTGTTATCTCATTGAAAGTTTCCTAGTTCTTGACATCAAGCTTTACGGGCTTAGTTCTTGGAATTAGGTGAAAAGTTAAATATCAACCGCAATTTTATTTGTTTATCTTACATTGTTTTTTGTTTTACGGACTTTTGCAGTTACCATCAACTTGATTGAAAATGAAAAATGTTTATTTCGTTCACTTAATTTGAGGTTAACTATGTGTTTGGAGCACTCCTTTAAGTATGGCAATACCTTGTCATGAGACCCCATACCCATTTCATACAAGAGTATGAAATGTAATATATTATATAAAAAAATATTTAGATAATTATTAATTATTATTTAACTAATCATAAAACTAATTTACCAATGTTAAATGTATACAACTAATTTACATGAAACAACAAATTTATAAAACATAATTAAAAATACCTATATCTTATAAAAAAAATACGCCGTCCAACTCGCTTCCGTGAGGCATAGTACCTAATACGCTAGCGCTATTGCCCCGCTGAATGCATAAGCTCAGCTGCTGAGCAAAGTAGGCACCAGCTCTCACATCTCCAGAGGCGTGGACCAGTCTCACGGATAAATACTTTACAAAATGTTTCATGTCAGAAGACCACGGGCCCAAAGTCTCCACTGCAAGCGCCGCAAACTCGTGGTTTATAGAGATTGACGCATATTTACGGCGCTTGTTACTTTGAGCTTGTTCAGCCGCGGTTCCAGCTCTTTGCGCAGTTCCTTGTATATGGGACGGTGCCAAAGTGTCCGCACAAGTTGCGTCCCATACCAAGGTGCGCCCCAAGCACCAGGGTACCAAGGTGGCTCCATCAGGTCTTTTCCCGTCGTCCCTGAATAAACCACAAGGCTCCAGAGACGCCGGGACCGCTGCAGTGGCGAGAGCGCGCCTAATTAGCTGATTGATTGCACCATGGCGATATGCGCGGCCGGCACTCTTCACGCAAGAGAGCCCGTGGCGTCCTAGCTGGCCCACAACCTTACCACATGAACAGCGATGAGGTTCACACAACTTAGCACCCAAACGTAAACTAATGGAAATACGTAGGGCATTGGGATCGAGGATGGTGCCTAGGTTTTGGGAAGGAAGAGCATGTAACCAGTGTCCAGACTCTTTTTCCGAGACTGCCAGTAGACGTGCACGCTCAGTGTCGTCTTGACAATTGGCTAAAAGCTCCTGGTGGGTTGTGCTTAGAGCTGGCTTGTCCCATAAGCTTTGACTTCCCAAATCCGAAGGACAATCCTCTTCTGGAAAAGACGCACACCAGGCAGATCTGGCCTCCGACAAGCACGATACCTCTGCATCAACGAGCGTATGGGAATTTAATATCTCACTGAAGAGAGGGAGTGTGCTGTAAGCGGAGGAAAGAAAAGCAGGGAGTGCCAGGCTAGAGGTTGTGCGTATGCCAAGTCCGCCATATCTAGTTGGAAGAGTAGCTTGTTTCCAAACGCGATTCTCGAGTTGTACATTCAGAATTTTGCAAATAGTGCTTTTTAAAAGTTCATCAATAGATTTAATAATCAAAGGAAATTTCCAAAAAGGGGAACATCGTAACAAATACATAAATTTAGGGGTGAAAAGGCAAAGCCGAAGTAAAGATAATAAAAAGATAATTTAAAAATTTATTCTAATGAAATTTATTGAGTGAGTATTCGAGAATACTCGTAAGAATTTTATATTTATTCCATTACTATGTCATCCAAGCTAACCTGGTTGTTTGTTTAATTTCTTGCACTGGCCTACCACTTTCATCTTCCGTCTTCCCTTCGAATCCTTTCAGCATAACATTCAGTCATGTCGAAAAAAGCCGTCAAGTGCGAATAGGACTCTGGCTCTAAGGGTTCTGTATCATTTTGAAGTGGGTTAGAAAGATCATTTAACACTACCTATAGTACAGATGCAGTTCGAATTTCGCACATTAACCTTTAAGGAAGACTAGAAGTGCGATGATAACGAAAATGATAGCAGTTGTGACGAAAACAACAAAGACCAAAGTAAAGAGTATTCCCACAGAGCATCCAACTCATTAGGCATTAGGGCGGAATGGAATGGCGCAAATGTCATGAACTTTAGTTTTACTACATTTCAAATGCTGCAGTGATATTTCCGACGAATTTATGACGAACGAACTTTATGAGTTCAATTTACAGGGAAAATCAAAAACATGATAGGCAAAGGGTACATTTTGAGGTACGTAGGTAGCTAAGCAGTATATTTTTTTATTTATTTTTTGATGAAAGCCACGACTGGATTATCTAAACTGTGATATTTTATGTTTCTAAATGCTAATAAATTAACAAGATCCGGAGACAGTAAGGCAGTGAACTCTCCATGTTTATTTTTGTCCCAAAGCAAGCCAAACATTTTGTTAAAGCTGTAAAGTTAACCCTTCTTGCGGCCAGCAAAATGGATTTTAGGTGACGTTACAATTTATATATATATAGGCGCTTCGGATAATATCGTCGCAATGTTGGTTCGCATTTTCAAATTCGCTTTTGTTTTGTAATCTTTAGTAGTAAACATACTGAAGTACCTATCTACTGGGGTATTGAACAAAAATCCTAATTGAAAGCTAGGGGCGCTGAAATTTTCAGAAATACTTGTAATGCATTAAACACGTTTTCGTCGAATCAAAATTTATTTAGTGTTGGTAGGGGAAGACCACGACGAACACGAGCGAACATGTAATCCAGCTCAATTTCGGAGATGAATACTTATCTTACTATAGGCATATAGGTAATAGTTATACAGGATGTTACAAATATAACCGTAAAGCTAAAAGGATGTTAAAGTGTTGCGCTTCCATGATAACTATTTAATGTTTTTATTAAAAATAATAATTTTTTCGGTAAGCCATAATATTGTAAATAGACTCTTGACAAGGGATCCTTTAACACCCTTTCAGTTTTACGGGTATTTTTGTAACAACCTGTATAAACTTAAATTATTATTATTATGTCTATTATTATTATTCACGGTATATTATGATGATATATTATATTTTTCGTTAGTAGGTTTTTTTTTTTATTTTAATAAATATTTGGTTCACTTACACCCATCATCTAGTCCCAAGCTAAGCAAAGCTTGTACTATGGATACTAGGATAACGGAAAAATATTTATAAAAACATCAATGGCTGGGGTATAAATGTTGTACCTATTCATCATACAAACATTTACCCCTCGCGGGATTCGAACCCGCAACCGTTGGTTTCGCTGACAGGGTCACTATCCACTATACCAATCGGTCGTCTACTAGGTTTTGTAATAGGTATTTGTTTCAAGTGCTCTTACCATGATTGCCTGGAAGAGATCACTCCAAGCGGCGAGATTTTAATTGTACACCTGATTAAATTCTTTGTGTAATTTTATGATGTTATAATAAAGCGATTTTCTTTCGTTACTTCTTTAAAATCTACAATATAAAATACTGTGCATTCTTTACATTGACTGCAATGCAGATAAACAAATATAGAGGAAAAGAAGGAAATAAAATGTAATGACTTATTTTATTTCAAGATAGTGTTTGATTTGAGTCTCTCTTTAACACGTTTGCTAAGCTATAGGTGCGATAAGGTTGAAATATCGGTGCTTTCGTGTGGAGAATACTCCACTCTTTCTTACCTACACGATAGTGACGTCAGTGGAAGCGGTGGATACTAATAATAGGTAATATATGTTGCCGTAGATAGTAAGGAATGCAAATGAGAATCACCAATGGTGTTCATAAAAGTTACACTTGTGTTTTAGATTTCCATTGAAGTAGGAAACTGTTGGATAGAGCGCCGCCGCGTCGATCGTGTCACTTTGGTAGGAAAGCTACGTTAGTGTTTCATATCATTATGTAAATAGGACACCCATAATCATACGATTTGTGAGTATGGCGTCTATACGTACAGTTTTATTCCATTTCAGCTTCTGACAAAAAAAATTAGAAAATGTATAATCAAAGGAGATCAATTTTATAAATAAAAATAAATAAATATCCTTTGACATACACACAATGCTCGCGATTCGAACCCGCGACCTTTTGGTATAGTAATCAGAGTTTCTAACCACTACACCAAACAGGTCGTCATAAAAAAAATAGTTGCAGTAAGTTATACGTATGAAATGTCCCCAACCCGCATTGGGCCAGCGTGGTGGACTACAGCTCATATTCCCTCATATACGAGGGAAGGCCTATATCCCTGCCGTGGGTTGTTTACGTGATGATGATGATACGTATGAAAAACTAAGTTAATTGATACTTCAATAATAGTAATTAGGAAAAATGTTCATAATTTAAACCCGCCACCCGTCTAGATATTTTAATTTTTAACCGACTGTCCCAGGAATAATGGTTTTTAACAACAATAATTTGGGACCTCAAAGGTAGGGAGATCACCCTTCATGAGGCAGTCGGATTAAAATTAAAATATTTACAATATTCTGTATATATATTATGACAATAACAATCACACCTGATGTTAAGTGAGGATGAGTCTGAAGGTGGAAGCTTTTTTTTTGTATTTTTGAAGTAAACCAGTCGACGAAGAACTTAGTAAATGCTGCGTATTATTTTATATCCTTGTATTCACATGTAAGACTCAAGAAAATAGGTCACCATTTACATGTTATCAAATCTTGTAGGACAAATAGCAGAGATTATTGCTTTGTTTAACTAAAAGGAATAATATTAGTAGAAAAAGTATTTCTATTGACTATTCTCTGGGACGATATTTGTTCACGAAAGTGTACCATTAATGGGACCGCGGCATAAAGAATGGCTTCCGTACATTGAAGAATAGACCTTATAAATTATTTCTTGCTGTCTGTATAAATGGTGCCTTGTCATTTTGGATTGCAAGGTCTTCTTTAGTATTAGGTATAGGTTATAGTTTAGCCACATCCATATCTATTATTATTATTAAATTCTTTATTGCACACAAAAATAAAATACAAAGAACATTTAACATAGACGACCTGTTTGGTGTAGTGGTTAGCAACTCTGACCAATATACCAAAAGGGGCTAGGGGCATATGTTTGTGTGATGAATACGGACATGTGTACCCGAGTAGTGGATATTTTCACTTATAATAAGTATTTATTTACAAAAAAAAATGTATGTATGTAGTACATCAACCATCTGGTATCCACAACACAAGCCTATAGTTGCTTACTGTGGAACTAGATGGCGCTGTGTGTATGTCCAAGGATATTTATTTATTATTATTATTTATTTAACATAGATGATGAAGTGTACAAAGGCGGTTTTATCGCTGATAGCGATTTCTTCCAGACAACCTAAAAGAACCTTTTTAATAAGTAGTTGGATAGTGCAAAGTAAAATGTGAATAATTTTAAATATCAGCAGCTTTAAATATCTATGTATCAGTTGTTTAACTTGTAGATAATTAGAGCCGTAAAACCGTTTTATTATTATTATTATTATAAGCTACTAGGCTCGTATTATGGATTCCGATGGTTGATAAACTACGCAAATACATTTTTTTTAATAATATAATAAGTCTTTCAAAAATATTGAAGATTGTTTTTCATACTTTTTCGATACAGGGACCCGTTTACGAAATGTTAAGTTTTAATGTGATGTGATTCCCTGATACTTAGTTAAAAATTCATAATATCACAGTTACTAAGACTAGGTACTAAGTTATGAGTAATATAACATTGTATTTTAAAATATATATTCTGACCTGCGCGTGGTCCGACAGGCACTTGGCCGGTTTTATGTTTTTCTGTGAATCAACAGCGATAGACAAGGAGACATACCACACCTGACGATAAGTAAGGTCGTTGCAAAATGTGGTTGCCCATCTATTGTGTGACTTGTGAAAGTGTGAGTGGTGCACATATAAATGCAATCGGATTTTACAAATTCATTATTTTTTATTTTTATAATTTTTCTGTAGACCTTTATGGTGTTAATATTATGTTATTTACTACATGAATATTTTACAGTACTTACTCATATCTTATGAATCTTGCACGGCCGTTTAAACTCCAAGTTTCAGTAAGCGAATAAATGCAACACCTTCTTGGCTCCCTTCCAACTGGCACAAATTACGACCTAGTAAAACTTAGGTACACTATAATTAAAAGAGTTGTTAGCTTACCAACTTTTAATCACATGTGTCAGAAATTTTGGGGATACGGCCATCATAAATGCAATACTAGAAGTTGGGTAAAATGTTACCTTCACACACATCAACCGAGGGTTCTGACTGCTGGGACATAGCCTCGTATGACATGACGTGGTGGTGACAGTTCAGTGCGGTTTGGTGGTTTTATGTCAGACCTGAATGTTTTCAAGCCGCCCCGTATACCCCGATTTGACTAAAAGATTGCCTTCCACTGAACATAACCTGCCTTACATTATAATAACTTGGTCGTGATAGTCATCGGTATAGTTAACCAATGTTCTCAAAACTCAAAACGTCAAATTGCCGAGCGATGAGCCAATCAATCATATCTCAGTACGATTCACGTTACGGAAATTATGTAGATAATGCTATTCGTTGTCGATGCGAGAGACAGTGACAAAACTATAGCTCTATTTAACGTAATCGATGACGATATCACCGAAATTACGGTAGAGAATTCCAGGTGTCATCCATCCAAGGTCTGACGCCATACGCCTCTCAATGTTATAACAATGTGATGTATCCCGAAACTTGTTAACTTCGCTCATATTAAAGGAATAGCGACGTAACTGGGTGCTCGGTAACACATTACATTGAATAAATCCTTTCTTACCATAGTTCCGTAAAGCAGCCTTTGTCCATGACGACCAAAACATCTACCTAATATAATTTTCAAATCATTTATTTATACCTACTGTAAGAAAATTTTACCGGCAAACAAACATTGCAGTAGACTTCGCTCTATCACGACTATATTAACTCACATATTACGACTTTGTAATCATTGCTATACTATTTCATTCTTTCATTAAAATCAACCATTCTTTTTTTTTAAGCACAAAGGGTTCGCATTTGCCCTCAATCACACCTGATGTTAAGTGAAGATGAGGTCGAAGGTGGTAGCGTACTGACCCGGAAACCCCATCTTATTTGGGGGACTGACTATCTTTTCTCTGACAACCGGAACACAACAATGCTATTAACATTGCTGTTTGGCGGCAGATTTAGATAAGATGGTGGTAACTAGCCAGATGGACATTTAAAATGCCCTACGAGTACTAAATATGTACCCCGCTGGGGATCGAACCCGCGACCTCCGAATCGTAAATCAAATGTTGTTTACATTGAGCCACGGAGGTGGTTAATTCTCATGCTCGGCAAAGATCTCACTCAGTTCGTTTAATATTTTTTTTTTTATATGAGAGGGCGGCAAACGAGTATGCGGGTCACCTCCTGATGGAAAGCAATCACCGCCGCCCATGGACACCCGCAACACCAAAAGGGTCACAGATGCGTTGCCGGCCTATCATGTCCTGCTGTCGACGTGGATCATATTGTATTGAACTTTTCGAAAATGTTCTATTGAAAGTTTGTATGGAATACCGTGCGGAATAAACCAAGAGGGTTTATTTTCCGTTCACAAAACTGGATCTTGTTTTTATAAGAATTGTTTTTGCTGAGATCTATTTTCCTACTACTTAGTGCCTATAGGCCCATTTTGGTCAAGTTCATCTAACAGTTTTGCAATATATTCATTACTCAATTAGATCTCCAATAATCTCAGATGTTGCCTGGGTTATTCTTATGCAGATGTAACATGTAGGAAATAATTGGTAGACACGTACTTTCTTATAAAATGAGTATACCTTGTGATAAAGTGAAGTAATACAGCAAAGAAAGTTTTTTTGTTAACCGCTAACCTGTGCGTATCGCCATGCGTGCCCCATCAATTAACCCGCGAAGTATTTATATTTACTTGCAGTATGTAATTATTTAAGCGAAGTACCCAATAAATTGGTGGGTTCTATTTCTGTATATAAGTTTTTGTCACGAATTGTGCTTCATAGCCTTTAATAAATATGTCAGAATACAAGTTGCAATTTTGCACGTCATGTATGTTTTTAATAAGTGAGTCCGGATAAAACAATGTAAAGTGGTGGAAATATTATAATTCACTGAAACTTTACCAACCATAATTTAAAACAGAATTCCTGAAAGGAATAAATTACACAATGTCTTGTAGTAGATGTAATTGTTGTTAAAAGTCTAATAGGTAGGTCTTTTACATTGAAGAAAATTTAATTAAAGTAACGAAGAAATTGAGGAAATTACCCGCATTTTGAGCTATTTACATTCGAAACACGCACGCAGTTCTTTAGACTTCCGATTAAGCATTATCAAAATGAACTCCTTCTCACAAGGAAGGTTACGGAACATTTTGGAAATTAATACACTGTATTTTTCAGTATTTTGAAAGACTTTCAACTAGTTATATTTAACTACATTGGGATAGGTAATATCCAAAATAAGTACAAATTTCCGAAAACAATGACTAACGGAAAATAAAAAGTGCTATTTCATCGTCTGCCAATCTGAATATTAAATAACCTCGCGGTCGGACTAAAAGTTGAAAAATTTACGTAGTAGGTATGCTCCTGTGGATTTCACATACGTGTCAATAGAACTACAATTAAAGATGAAGACGGTTATTTCTTTTCTTATAGGATTTGGGTTTATAGGATCTTAATCGTTTAAGCTGAATGCACCTTTTTAATCCTTTTATAGATTACTGGCAAAATTTAACCTACATTACGTTGTACGAGGATAACGGCAAAAATGCTTAGGCCCGTAATAATAATCTGTTCTCAAGATTCAGATGACCTTAAGTTGAAGCTTGAGAATCTGTTGCATATTAAAACAATATCAAAAAAAAATGTATTGAGACTGAGACGATATCTCAATCTCAAGGAGTCCCGAACATGTTTCCGAAAACAATTTTACCAACTAATAGATCCCATAGATTTTTTTCATTTTTATAATTCTCACCGAATGAACTGAAGCCCTATGCACATTTGACCAACGCATCGTTTGAGTTTCCTGCAGTTCACCGAAGGAATATTAGACTGTAAAACTGTTGACATTGTATACAATGTCCTACGTCGCTTTTGACCGCAAAGATCATTGATCAAAGAAAATTACAGAAAAGGCAAGTTTATGAAAATATTTATTAGAATAAATATACATAAATTAACAAGACTTTATGTATTACGGGTTACTTACGGGTTACGACTTACGGGTAATTGGACATACGAGGAACAGTTTTTAATATATTCTAGAAAATAGACGTCAGTGTCCAGAATGTAAGTATAATAGACTGAAAATCACTAAAGTAATAGATATTGATTAGACAACGTAAGCACTTCGCCTCACCTATTCTTTCAATACATCTCGTGACGTTGCACTATTAATCTTAATCCCCTATGGACTTGTACACTACTAAATAACTTCCTCTCTTATCTTATTTATTACCACAATATACTACAGAGATTTGTTAAAGTAGTTTGATGTATTTCTAGGGTCCTAATTAATTAGCTAACAAAATGTAATAACGTTTATCCGATGGGGTGGTCAGATATATCCTACAGATAGAGAAACCATACCGTATTCCTTACTAATATAAGGATTATAACGACCATGGAATGACCTGGATATTGGAAGAGACCGCAGGCGTAGTAAGGTGAAATGAGGTTATAAGGGTTTTGTTTTATGTACATCGGGTTAGCAATTGACCTCAATCACGTCTGATAACATAGTGAAGATGAAGCCGAAGGTGGGAGCGTACTAACCCGGAAACCCCATCTTCCGAAAACCCCATCTTACTCCTTTTGGTATAGTTTGCTATTGGAACTCCCTCAATTCTATGGGCAGTACAACGGGTATGTTTCCATGCCATTGTACGCAATAGAGTAGCATCCCTGCTGAGTCGCGTGCGTAGCGACACCAACAGCATTCTGAAAGCTTTAGTGAATAAATAGGAGTGTCAATATAGACATTGTAATTATTCGAATGGAATCCAGGTCTTTTATAATTATATAAAGTATAAAGAAATTAGTTACTAACATAGTTTTTACGGTTAAATTGTTGCTAACAAAACTATGGGTCCAGTTAGTCCAGTTATTATAATAATACCATAAGTACACAAATCATTTTGCACATATTTAGACGAATATATAAAGACATATTAATAACTTTGTTGTTTTTGAGATTGATGTAAATGGCACTACTGACATAAGGCGACTATTAATGGGACTTCTATATGTCGTAGATAGCAATAAATTTATAATTTTAGTCGTATGACTATCATAATACGCGGTTTGCTACAAGATGTGAACCTGGTAACGCTGGAATATTAGGTCTGGAAAATGAATATACATATTCTGTCGTGGCTCAGCGGTTAAGACGCGGTCTCCCAATTTGGGAGGTCCGGGTTCGATTCTCAGACAGGCCAAATGTAATTTAATTACTTATGTGCATTTATCTGACTGCTCTTAAACGGTGAAGGAAAACATTGTGAGTAAACCTGCATGCCTGAGAAATAAAATTCAAAGGCATGTGAAGTCTCCAACCCGCATTAGGCTAGCGTGGTGGACTATGACCCATACTCTCTTATTATACGAGGGAAGGCCTATATCCCTACAGTAGGATGTTTACGGGCTGATGATGATGATATTCTGTCAAAGGAGATGGCCCACCACTTAGCACATCAACAAGCGTGAGTGACTATTACCATTACTACCGACGCTTTGAAGAATCCGGTGGGTCGTTACTTAATAACAAGTCATGGAATTTGAGCAGAAGTTAATATAGACTAGATAGGACGAATCTCACAGATTGCATGCGAGGGCCAAGTTGGATGGCATGAGGGGCATGCAAAGTTTACCCTTCACCGGTAAGCAACTCAGGTTCCATGTTCATAATTGAATCTTATGATTTGTGTGTGAGTATAAGTGGTCTGTAATTGCCTCGGCCCGTGTTTCATCAGTGTGAGACCATTACCTCGTTCTATTAAATCCTAGTGTGATTCTGATATCCTATTCGCCTTTAGGAGTTTGACATAAATCGCAATTGCCCGAGTCACCTAACACCACGAGACTACTGGCGACGATTCCGACTTATATTACAACGGCTCTATTTATGCACATTTTTTTTGGAATCAAAGTTATAACAATATACCTATTGTTATAACTGCTATACCTAACAGTCTATACGTATGAAAATATTTAGCCAACGACATGTTAGAAATAATTTAAGATTAAAAACGAGAAACTATTGCAACATAGGGTAGTATAAATATGGAGAAGGATAAAGGACAGAGGAGGTAAGTAAAGATTAAAGAACGAAGAAAATTTTTGATTAATTGATTTTACTTTTCACAGCGACACGTGCTTACTTTGATTCTATGAATCTAAAAAAGATTTACTACTTAGGCCCACCCTATAATGTTTTTTCTTTCATATTTGAACTACCTATTACAATATAAAGCGAAGTGTGTTATAAACTTGTAGTGTAACATAATGATATACCAGAAATCGGTGCTCTTGTTTAGATTTCTGTGGGTGAGGCAGGTCTTATCTTGTTACCATATCTTCCATTTAACCTTGGCCTGAGGTTCACAGTTAAATTTTAAAGAGTGCAGACTGTGTTCTCCAAACCCTTTGGGTCCCGGAACTTATAGCATAAATTTCACTCCAGTTGTAGTTTTATTGCGGTTTCTTGGGGCAACTACTCCCAGTTTGTGCGAATGAAGTCACATTCGGTTTAACGTTACATCCGCCTTTATTTACGACTTACATACTCGTAGGTATCGCTTATTTTCAGACTCGACCATAGCCCAATCTACGATTTGTCCGCTGACCTTTTCTGATATTGCATGAGTTTTATGATGTTTGGGATATTGGACATGATTTTCGGATATGAGATATTATTGTAGGAAAATGTTGCATTGCATCCACGATAGAGTAAAATAATATAGAAACGGCTTCCCGTCACAAATTGAGTTGCTCGAGTTGAGTTGCAGTTTCTCACAATATTTTTGCGCTTTTTCTATACATGGGCGCTGTGGGAGTTTCAACAATAACGTCGTGTCAGCAGAGCGAGTTATATATCAATGTTACAAATGTAACGCTCCGGCGTCTATTTCATATGTTTATTTTATTTTTGAAAGTCGTTCCCTTTAGAATTCATTCATATTGCTATATTTTTCCTGGTTGAATATTATAGTAACAACTATATATGTAGTTATTTATTATTACAAATACTTCTCTCATTTATCGAGTAGGTATACCTATAATTACATAGCTATTTACTTTGAGTAATTGTTCGATGGATCACTATAAAGTTTGGTAT
Organism: Oegoconia quadripuncta; assembly: GCA_949316235.1. NCBI lineage: Eukaryota > Metazoa > Arthropoda > Insecta > Lepidoptera > Autostichidae > Oegoconia > Oegoconia quadripuncta. Next base: position 24,199,905 of record OX438746.1, on the reverse strand, counting down.
AGACATGGAACCAACACTAAAATCGTCTGAAAATTGTAGTGTTTAGTCGAATAAGTTTACATTTTTCAAATTTGATCCCATAACAAAAGTTGTTCAGTTTAACCGCATCAACTTGACAAAGTTAATAATATCATCACATATAAGATAAATAAACGGATAAACATATTTTTATCGATTTTGGGTTACTGCTTGGTCTTTCAATCACAGGGTTGAAGGCGAAAGTGCACTCACTGGTACTAAATATTTCTATAAACATCCATGACTCGGCAATAAATATTCGTATTCATCACACAAACATTTACCCCTCGCGGGATTCGAATTTGCAATCGTTAGTTTCGCAGACAGCGTCACTATTTACTACACCAATTGGAGGGAAACACGTCATTCAAGTTTAATTGAAATTTATCTATCATCATAACAAAATCCAACCAAGACCCTTCAAACAATATCATAAAAATTGAGGCTTCTACCTTAATTGGTGTAGCCGACTGTACATTGTTGAACATTGCAAAAAAATGTATTAAACAAAAGATAATGCAATTCTATTACTATCAATAGTATGTACCTACTTTACTTTGAGAATACTACATATTTTTCTCATCCCCTAAACAAAATAAACATTGCATTAACTATGATAAAGTATAAGAGCAGAGTAATACGAACTTCTAAAAATAACGATTTACTGTATATGCTAATTGAAAGAAAAGAAAAAAGAAAAACATTTATTCAGCTTACAATGGGTATGTACATGAAAATTTTTTGAAAAATTAAAACTAAAACATAATAATGCAAGCTGACATAGGTTCCAGCTCAGCATAATGCTGTGGCAAGAACCATATAGTACCGAGTATATTAATTCTGTGCCACAGCGCTGATTTTCTAATTACAACAAACCAGTTAAATATACAGCATATAAATATACTTACCTTTCTTATTAATTAAACAACATAAAATTAGGTTTTTAAATAACCCCGTGCATGTTATAAGTGGAGGTCGAGGTAACGAGCGTGTGAAATACGGATCTGTAGGAGAGGAATTTTGAAGCCTCGATATATCATAGCATAACTCAGTTATCCTCTATGTGATTTATTAACAAAATGTTTTCAAACATTTGGGCACGATCTCCTCTCACTAGGGTGGATTATCCTCCACGCAGGCGCAGTGTAGAATGGTGAAATTATATCAGGTGTATCTGTATTTAATCCAGTAGATATGCGTAATTTTTGTGGTGTAACTTCCTATAATCTTAAACTTCCTGATTTTTTGTAAAAGGATAGAGTACCTGTCATAATAGAAAAATTTCTAACCATTCTGAGGCTTGCTTAAGTATTTAGTTATAAAACTTACAATATAAAATTCAAGTTACCACTGTGAACTTCATTGCGTTGTATAAGATGCTACGATCACCTAAAGCAGTTTTCTATAGAATTGAGCAATTGCTATTTTATATTTTGTTAACACTTTTTTTTTTGCACGGCGGGTTCACACTTGACCTCAATTACACCCGATGTTAAGTGAAGATGCGGTCGAAGGTGGATGCGTACTAACCCGGAAACCCCAACACATTTGGGGGACTGGCTATCTTATCTCTTCGCTTTCGCGGACACTGAACGCCTGTAGACGTTATAACAATAAAATTTCTATTGTGTCTGGGTCACTGTCCGTGAAAGTATTAATATAGTTTATTGAGTGGTGATATTTGCCCTCGGTGAAATTTTTCATTAATTTAAAGAAGTTATTATAAAGAGTTATGGGAGTTCTAAGTATATTCTCCGACGTAATTACATGTACAGTGGTAATTTTAATCGAGTAGTCTATGTTTTATTATTAAATAGCTATACTATACCTAAAGCAAGCTACCGATTTGTTAGAATTTTTTTATTCTAGCACTGACAGGTACTCTATCCATGTACAAAAAATCACGATAGAAAAGCTGTCAGTGAAAGAATAAAAAAAAATCTAACAAATTGGTAGCTTGCTTTAGATGATATTTAGTAATACTCGTAAAATATAGACTGTATGATTAAAATTACCACTGCGAATTTGATTGCGTCGGAGAATATACACCTGTAACTATTTTCAAAAAAAATCAGTCTATAACTTCTTAACATTTATGAAAGATTTGACCGAGGGCAAATATCACGACTCAATAAACTATTCTTAGAAAATATTAAGTAGCCATAGATAAATTTTTTAGAAGTTTTTTTTTAGGAGATCTTAGCATCTTCTACAACGCAATGAAGTTCATAGTGGTAATTTTAATTTAATATTGTAGGTTTTATAACTAAATACCTATATTATACCTAAAGTACGCCACAGAATTGTTAGAAAACGTTTTTATTTGTTTATTGATAAGTACTCTATGCTTCTACAACAAATCAGGAACTTTAAAATTATAAGAAGTTATACCACAAAACTTGGGTTTTTTAGCTTGACTGTAAATGTTATTTTGTATATACATAACGTCACGATCTTTATCCCAAATGGGATAGTCAGAGATATCCCAAACTACAGTGTTTAGGTCTTCCAAACATTAAAAGTTTAACGATTGAAACAATATACATGGTTCACCTTGTAAAATATACAGAATTATTATGCTTTATGTTATTATTAGGCTTATTTATGTGTCTGGAAATAAATGGTTTAAATGGTATATATAAGCGTCTTTGATAAAATATATTAAATGACAATTGAACCATCGAACTAGATATGAACTTTATTAGGGTTCCGTTCTCTGTCTTCGGTATTCATCATTTTATCAAATCATCACCAAATTGTCTCAAACAACGAAGCAGTATTCAAAATCGGTACCTATGGAGACATTGTGGAACTTAAGTAGGTCAGTCGTTTCAATAAATTACCTTACAGGTCTTTTTTACATGATCAGTGGTAGAATGCTAATTAAATAAGCTGTACCGTCCCAATAATGATAGAATGATAGTCTATACAAGAGGGTCAATTTAGAAAACTACGGTAGGTATAGCATGAATAGGCATCATGCTACTTTTAATCATAAAGAACAGCCTTGTGTGAACAGTTATGACGCCTTGAACATAACAATAATTGAAAATACAGTCCAAATGAGAACTTTCTCCTGTTTTGGAGCTAAATAATATAAATTGAAAATTTAACACCCAGAGGAACTAGGCATAATAATATCATTACGGTGGTATCGTGTTAAAAGTTAAATATCTTCATTTAACATGACGGAGAACCTTTTGCGCTCCCCCCCGGTAACACTGAAAAAGCGCCGGCATATCAGCACTGATCGTACTAAAAAAACGCCAATTGACCTATTAACCCTGATTCTGTTTCAATTTCAAAAGAATATGCAAATTCTTTCAGCGCTGGAGTCTTTCTATGGTATCCTTAATGAAAATCCCGTAATCCTTCTCTTTCGAGCGCATCTTTATTTCATCGCGAAGGATTTAGGTCAGTACATAACGACCCTTAGCATAATTTGATCTTTACTAACCTGAATTATATATAACACGTAAAAGAAAATATGAAATAGCCAGGAAGTGCAATTATTAGAATTGGGGCCCAATTCGTAGGTCTACTACGTGTTTTCCTTTTACCCTAAATTCGTTGGTATTTGACCTTTTCGTCAAAATACAAATACTTCTTTCTCAATTGACAACCATTTAACGAAAGATAATTTCAATTTGACATATATCATGGAAAATCCTTGAGTAATTTCTAAAAAAATACAAACTCAAATCGGATAATGGATTAAATAAAATCGAAAAAGCCAAAATGCCCCTTTCTGCAAATTTCCGCCGTGGTAAGCATCCTCTTGTTTAGTGCTGAAGTAATATGAGAAACGGTGGAAAAGTTAAAATGATTAGGGATTTTATCAAAAGTCAATAATTTCGAAGCCAACGTAAAATTTAGTTCATTGCTATAAGTCAAAGTAGCTTCTAAATCTGTTTAGATTTGGAAGATCTTTTAGAAATTTATAACGTTAAGTTATAAAGTTATAAACTACAGATGCACAATGAGAATAATCTTTCCGAGCCTTTAACTTCCACACAAAAACCTACTTTACAGGTAATTTCAAACAAGCAATACTTTTATTGCATTGAATACCTAACAACATATGAAAACATACCGATTTTTGCGTTTCTTGGTTCATTTTATTATTTGACCCTTGTTACAAGCTACTGCATTGTTGCTCAATAAGTTTTGCCTTTCACATGATTCAGTCTCTCGGTAAGCTATTTTGCCATGGGTGATTTCTGGAAGTCTTAGTCTGGAATATAATAAATAAACTTTATACACAGTAGTCATTCTTAGCATTTTCAGTTTACAATATGACCTTAATGGTTTAAGTATAGTTATTAAGTGTAAGTTTATTATTCAGTTATCTTTTCTTTTTTTTATTTGTTTTATTATTCGTTATAGGATTTTTTCTTTTGCACACAATTTATTGCTAAACCCCAAATTTACTAAGTTTCCTATTTCAATGCTCAGGTTGGCTGGAAGAGATCTCTTAAAGAGATAAGTCCACCTTTGTACGTGACCAATTGTTTGTACTCTGTTATTGTAATATTTTGGTGCAATAAAGAATAATTTAATGGGATTTATGATACTGTCCTAGTTCTAGTACCCGTCTTATTTTTGAGACCTACAGTTTCAATGCTTGTCAATGCATAATATGTCTATGGAAACTTGAACTAAGTATATTCCTAATATTATCCAAGATTTTGGACCCATCTTTTGCGTAGCAAAGTAAAAGTTGGTCATATTCATGGTAGAACATCTTGTAAAGATGGGTCCAATGCATCCATATAAATTAGTCATACCAAGCACAGCACAGTTTAGTTTCTTGTCTGTGGGGAGCCAGTCCACATAGATCGTATTAACGCTGCGCTGACGTCAAGCCCTTCTTTTGTACGGAAAAGCTAAAACCATTTAAATGGCAAAGCTACCGCTGCATTTCTTCCTGCCGTGCTATTCACACAACAAGCGTTGACAATGCGCATGAGAGAGAATCATATATTTACATTTATGCTAATAAGTAGATTCTAACTGTATTGGATATCAGCGGAAACCGCAATCAAATCGTTAATCAGTTGCAGACATAATTAGGCGATACGGGCAGCGCGAGAGTGACATAGCCCATAGTGCCTTCATCCACCAACATAGCAAACGCCAGACCTCGCAGGCGCGCCGGCGCGTTGGTCTGCAATTTATCACGCGGTCAGGTGCAGCTAGGTAATTAATTAATTTTATTCATAATCTACTTAGATTCGATTTTGATTGCGGATTTCGTATGCGTTGGACGATGCGAGTATAGAAGGATTGAAGCATTTCATGTTTTATGTGAGACGACGATCCTTTTGCTGCGGAATATGCACATAAAATTTTCACAACCGCACATACTAATGGGACCATGAGAAACAGTGCTCCCTCGTGGTCCCATTACGGGGACAAAATAATGCGACCACGGAAAAACGCGGATTTGAATCTGCAGTGACCAACGAAAACGTATCTATGTCAGTTACTTGTAGATTTCGCCATGTTGACATTACAAAAATTTTAAATCATAGATCAAACATAAAAACTTTTCTCTTGTGTCTTATATTGAATAATAGCAATATAGTAGACCTCTGTAAACTAATCGTGTGTATAGTTATGTGACAATGACAGCTGATTTGTCTAGTGGATACTCAGACAGTCTTGCTTCGAATGCAACAATTGCATGCGGGATAAATGTTTGTATGATGAAGCTGATTATTATAAATTATTATTTCTACCTGACATTTACAAGAGAGAGCCACCGACCACGTAATAAGGATATCTCTTGGCAGATAGCCGCTACTTACTTATTATTGGTAATTTTGACAAATTATTAGATGAATAATGTCTTGGAAATTAAGCTTTGTCAATTGGTCATGATTTGAAGATTATCTTTGTTAAATACGTTCAGTTTATAAGTACACATAAGTATTCAAAGATCCTATCACTCGTCGTCTATTGATGACACTGTCATACTCGAGCAGTTCTGACGAGTTGTTGGTATGTGGCGAGACGACTGACCTCGAATATCCAGAGCGCACGGATTGTTTAGTCTTTGCTTCTTGTTGCCTTTCAATCGGCCAGTTTACAAATACAATACAAATACACTTTATTGCACAACAGAAAAGAAAATACAGTTTTAGAAAAGTGGTAAGAATAGAATGTACAATTTGGCGACCTTATAACTAAAAGCGATCTCTTCCAGGCAACCTTTGGGTAAAAGGACAGTATTCGTGCCATTTATAAATTAGGACCTAGAGTGTCTCTTAAAGATAAGTTTAAGGAAATTAATGTCTTAACAATGACTTCTCAATACATTTATATGAGAATTTGTTATATGCAAAAAAAAATATAACCTTATTCGCTAAAAATAGTGATAGGCACAATGTTAATACAAGGAATAAGAACCAGTTATCAGTTTATGTTAGCCGATTTCATAAAGTTAGTAAATCGTTCAAAGGGCAATGTATACGCTTTTATAATAAGGTTCCAGTAGACATTCAAAATTTGCCTTTAAATAAATTTAAAGCAATCATAAAACAGAAATTATTAGCAAAAAATTATAAAATCACTGACTATTTGAATGATAAGCAAGCATGGACATAGCTGTCTTATTATTCATATAATTATGAAATCACAAATTGTAACCCATAATCTTTAAAAGAGCAACCCTGGAGTTTCTTGCTCGTTCTTCTCTGGGGAGTCAGCTTTGTGAATGAGCCGTAAATTTAAATGTAATATTAATAGTGACGTTTTCAAGTGATAATTTTATCCTATGAAATAAAATATTTTGGTTTGATTTACATTTGAAATAGGTAGTTTAGAGTGGAATCGGTAGAGCGGAGCCTATGCTCCAGGTTAGAAGCGTAAAATGTCATAATGCTCGAGGCCTGTTAGCTTGGCACTGGGATATGGTACCATACTGACTTAACTATCCACAACTTTAGCCGACCATGCTAGTGTTGCTTTTAAGAATAAATGGGAATTTTATGGTATTTCCATTTTATCCTCGCCTTGAAATAATAATAATAATAAATATCTTTGCACATACACACAGCGCCATCTAGTTCCACACTAAGCAACTAGGCTTGTATTATAGATAACATATGGATGATAAACTACACAAATACATTTTTTTTGTAAATAAATACATATATAAATGAAAAACATCCATAACTCGGGAAAACATGTCTGTATTCATCATTCAAACATATGCCCCTAGCGGGATTCGAACCCGCGACCTTTTGGTTTAGCAGCAGAGTTTCTAACCACTACACCAAACAGGTCGTCAAATGTTACGTATATATCAATATTTATAATTAAGTAACATTAATACGTGTGATATTGATAATATGACCCAAAGAGGAAAAGTTAAGACAGTTTTACCCGTATGGGTAAAAAAAAAGGTTTGAATATCCAAACCAATCCATGTGGATGTGGCCAGCCAATGCCACTTCAAATTGTCGATTCTCTGACCTATCTAAGCAACTGTCGTTCTCGGGCGAATTTTTTCGAGTTCGAAAAATTTCGAGTGTAGTACTTGGAACTTACGAACAACCCGTACCATCAATGTCCTTATTTCGTTTCCGTAGGTTATTTCTGGTAGGACGCATTTTGTATTCAAGCTTTTTGATATCCCTTTTTCCTAATACGTATTTTAGTAATTCAATTGTTAATTTATTTCCAGAGATGCTTGTAGCGTTGAAAAACGCCAAAAAAAACAAAGATAAGGATAAACAGGCTAACAACGACGGCACCTCAGGGGAGTCGGCAAATGGGCCTGGAGTGACTAATGTGGAGAACAACACCAAAGCCAGGAGCGCGGACTCCATCCTAGCTAAACCAATCAACTCCAATAGGACCGTGATGGCGGAAGATGCGCAGACGGCCGCTGGGGCAGCCAACACTACCTTACCTAAGTCCAAATCGCGGCAATAACATCTGTTTGTTTAGATTTCGTATTTATTTTCTCAATAATATAAAGTTGCGTGAGTTTGTCTTTTAATTTCTTATATAGATAGACGTTAAAGCTGTTGTTCCAAAATAAGAAAGGAATCGCCCAAATAATTAAAAGTCAAAGAATAAAATAATATATGGTTAATGTATCTGTATAGTCAGATGACTATAATGGAAGAACTAAGATATAATTAATTGTATTCCTTGTAGTACTCGCAAAGGGAAAAATATTCGAAACAAGTAAGCGATACTACATATACAAAACGTTCTGCTTTCAGGGACTTCTTAAAATTGCGCAAATGAAATCAGATTTAACTTCGTTTTTACAAAAAAAATCCATATGCATGGATACTAAGTTTTAAATTGGATTTCCCTATAATCGGTATAGACAAGATACAAAGATTACCGCTCTCAGTTTAATACTGTTCTGATCACAATAATAGTGATACTAGGAGTATCAAACCGTCGCTCGTAACATGTATTACGTCGTATCTTATGGTATGGTATACGATTGAAATCAAAATAAGGAAAGTCAGGCCGTAGCGTAGCCTCGTATATACCGGTGTTCTTTGTAACAAAAGACATACGTCATTGGAATCCTTTACCTCAATCAGATAAACATAATAAAACATAAACAAGCAACCGGAGCTGGCCATTACGATACGAGATGTACTTAGTTTTGCTTTGTAAACAACAAATTTATAGTTATGTCACTGTTACGATTAGCATTATGGATATATTTCGATAACGAGAAAGGTTTGGGAAAATTATTCTGTGGGTGTTTAGCATCAGCTATGCTGTAATTGTTGAATTTCTCGATTTTTTCATGAAATTATGTATCTCACTTGTACCATGAGTTATTAGAAATTATGGATCTTTTTTATCCCAGAGGCCTCGTGGTTGTTATTTGGCTGGCCACAAGTTACTAATGAAACAAACTTAATTAGACAAGCGCGTGTAAAAGAAGTAACAATTAAATGGTCAGGAAAAGAAAAATTCTCAGCGTTTTCCCACTGGTATTTCGGGGTGTGGTACGAATTAACTTTATATGGATGTAAAGTGACATAATGATAGCATATTCCCAAGTGTAATATTATAGAGTACTTAAGCGATCATTATCTATTAGGGTAATCCGAATAGTCATTAATCTTAAGACATAGGGCGGATCTGCTTGGCGCCATGCCAGTGTACGCCTATCCTATAAAGTTTAGGGAATACCGAGGGAAGAATGGACAAAAAAATAAATATCGATCTGCAATCACTGCTGGATGCATGTTCAAAAATGTATATTCAAAAAATGATAGTCATCGTGGTTCGACAGTGGAACTAAGGATATTAAAAACCTTATCGAGAATTAAAAGTCAATTAGAATACGATGAGAAACAACGGGCCCGGATCCCCTTCCCCGAATGTATTAAACTATATATTCCCAGACAGCACCGTCATCTGAAAACTACATCCTGAAGTAATGGAGAATTTATGAAAATAAGAGGTTTCGTTTGGTTGTGTCTAATTTCAGACGACAGCTGTCAAAATTTAAATGGGCATATCGCGAAAAGCTACTAACCCTCAGCATGATAGGCGCGATAAACGTTTGTCGGACGAGATAATATTTGTCCTGCTCATTCGCTTGGACGAAATATACAACTATCTCACTCTCTCTCCTAAGTCGAGCGCGATAAATGATGTCATGCTACGGGAGCTGGTAGGTTGTTCGCCCGTGTCGATGAGACCTTCATTTGAAGTAACACAATTCAATTACTCTGGGATCTATTGTCGATACTGAATTATACTGTCGATACTGAAGGATGTTTTATATGCCACGTATATTGTATAATAGTAATATATTTTTATAGAAATATATCTAGAAAGAAACATAATATATTTGTCTCCGTTAATGGATGTCACCTTTTCTGAACGATCTGTGTAAATGATACTTTTATAAGTGACAAGAATTGTTGTTTCTTTATATTTCGTCGGAAAGAAACTAACATTTATCTTTCTAGTAAGAGACATTAGAAGCGAAACAATAAATCTTCAGTGAAAATATTTATGTCACAAGTGAACGATATATTTTCATTGTATTTGAGGTCAAGTAAGTAGTCATTCAAAGGCGTGTGTCCCCAACCAGCATTGGGCTAGCGTGGTGGACTGTGGCCCATACTCCCTCATATACGAGGGAAGGCCTATATCCATGCAGTGGGATGTTTACGGGCTGATGATATAACTGGAAAATTCAGAAATTTGAAATTGATTTGAACGTTATATAATCATAGTAAGTCGTGAGTGTGCTACCTTTATGTGCGATATAGAATCACGGGGGCCTCCAAAATGAATGAAAAATGTAGAACTATTACTGTCCGTGTGTCAACTACATTTTCTAAGAAACGGCTGTATGTATATATCAAGGTAAAATAATAGCGAATATTGAATGTCTACGGCCTCATGCTACTAATTAACCGCTAATATAAGTTTCAACACTGAATACGGGGCTGAATAAACCTAACACCTGACAAGCCTGCCCCGTGCCCGTATCACATGATGCATTTTACAGAAGCGTTGCGAAAAGTAAACCGTGCATATTGTTCGAAGTTTTGCAAGTTTGGAACCTCCAAACGCTTTGGGATATCACTGATCACCTCTTTTGGGATAAAGGATGTGATGCGAATGTAGGTCAAAAATACTTGGGTGCTGATTGTAACGTGGTCGAATGGATAATCAAAGAAACGCAACTACCACCCTTTCCGATTCCTCCAGTTAACTTTGCAGAGTCAAAACGGGGTCCAAGAAGGTAGGTATGAGCAGAATACTGAATACAATACCTACGCTGTAATGAATTGCAAATCTACTTTATTCGAAGCGAACTTCGAATAATTCGGTAATGAGGTGACATTACCGTCGAGTCCGCGTTTTGTGATCCTCCTGGGTCTTGGGACGATTGTCGACGGGAGTTATAGTCCCTCATTTGAAATGTCGGCCATTGCCAACTTCGGCCCGCGTAGTACATCTACGGTTTCCGCGTTCGAAATTTGAAACTTTCCGATACATACCCAATCAACTCATTTAGGGTACGAGCCTTGATAGCGTTTAAAAAAGTATTGTTTTAAAATTATATTTATATAGCATTGTATATAGACTGTCATATAGAAGCTTTTAAATTAATAACATAAGTTAGAATTTTAGATATTGCCTAGTCGAGAGATACTGATCGTTTATTTGTAAAGGACACTAACAGATTACAAATATTAATGGTGTTTAAAAAAAAGCGACCCTTCTGCCTTTACCGTGAAAGTCCTGACTTCAACGATCTTTACAAACGGCTTCGAGAAGAAATGCGAATGGTTGCAATGAAGACGATAGGCAGCTCCGAATAATGTAGGCTCTGAATCCCCTTCCTTATACTTACATACAAAGGAATTCTTATCTTGTCCTCCACGGATGTAAATACACAGTGAATGAGTTATTCTGGAGCAATAGTACTAACATTGTTCCCTTGAATAAGGAATGTTAAAACCCCTACATCTCAGCGTCGCTCTGAGATATCCGCTCTTAACGATATTTTATCTGGAACCAACTATAATAATTGTCCTTTGTGCAGAGGTCTAAAAATTTCCATATATAATAAAAGTTATGTTCATTGAGCCTAAATTTTTGTAGACGATAAAAAGGATTAAGTATTTCAATATTAAGTTCTAAATAAATATAAAGGAATCAGTTTAACGTATAATTTTTCATTTATAAATAAATATACTTTTATTTATTTAATTAATTAGTAATCTATCTTCAGTTAACATCAGGTGTGATTGAGGTCAAGTGTTAACCCGTTGTGCATAAAAAAAAGTTACCAATTTTAGTGATTAACTTCTGTAAGTTAAACTTGGAAGTCAAAAGTTTGAAGACTATTACGTGTCCGACACGCATTTTATTTATATCCTTCCAGATCACTTAACCACCATAGGTATATTCAGAAATCATGACTCGTAATATTTATCGAGCATTATTTGTGTTTAGATATTTGTTTTAGCCATTCATTTGAATTCAGAAAAGCCGAAGAATATTTAGCGCACGTATAACGATGTATCATTTCAGAGTGACGTATACAATAGCGCAGTATGAAATAAGTTTGGGAAATAACTAGTCTCGGGAGGCTACATGGAGCATATCGTGACACCAACACAGCCGGTGGAGGCCTCCAGTTCCGCATATAAAGCTTAACATACTCGTACCTCATAAAAACTAACAAGGTGCCGCATGTTGATAATATCGTTTTTATGGTTGTGATTTAGAATATCTGCGATATTTTTTTTGCATCGTTCCGAACAAACGACAGGGGAGCACGAAATATTCTCCTAAGGGTGAGTAAAACGAACGGGCCCTGGAAGACAAGTATCTACCGTAAATATTAATTATGTACTCAACTAAAAGGAAACCTTAATAAAAAGAAATTGTATTCAAGGAATTTTGAAAAGTATACTCAATTTTTAACTGGGTGCGTGAAGAGATCTTCAAGGCAGTTATTTTTGTGGGGGTTACTAGGTACATGTAATTAACCTTGCTATTCATACAGCCGTGCTGCGGCTCTTACATAACAGTTAGTGGTCCTATATATACCCGTCACGGGGTGGACTAACGGATTATGCCGGACTTCAAGTGGCTAAGACGAGACGGAATTGGGATTTAAGCCACTTCTGCACCTCCGTCAGCGGTCATCCGTCGTCAAATATATCATCAGGAGACGCCATTGGTCTTCGACCAGACTGTGACGCGCCAGAACACGTGAAACGTCATCAAGCTCCAGGTTCTATTCTGATATTGCGGCAGACTCAGTGTCCGTTACCCAAGGGCCAATTTATCGGTTCACAGTGGCAGATCCGGTTTATGGCTCCGCTGCCCAACGCAACCTTGACCCCGCGGGATATAAGGGGAGCGGCGCACCGCTCTTCGTCACTCTTTTCCCCCCGTGGCTTCACCAGTTTCGCAACATCAATGGTACCATGTTAGGGCTCCGGAAGGTAGGTCAAGCGGTGCACCATAATACCGGCACATCTCATTTCATAATGTTGTATCCGTAGTGGGCTGCTGATCCGAGCTCACTTGGATCGTCCACGTCACGCCAACCTGCCGTCTAGCCCAGTCCCATGGGTTCCATCACGGTAAACCATGATTACTGAACCCCCGCCGCGAAAAGGCGAAAACCTGTTGGGCAATAAAATTATCCTGGTGTATTCCTTCAACGATTAAGAATACTTACAAATATTATAAATATTTTTGATTGTGAATAAAACGCTTTTCGCAATAATTCTAGAAGAAAGTTGAGTATAAATATTGTTTAGTAACTACTACGCAGTAGCTAAACAAGTTTTGATGGGATACAGAATGGGATGCAAATGGGAGCTGATGAATTTATTCACTCAATTATTAAAAAAATCCTTGCTGAAACTGAGTTGATATTTCTTTACGTTGTATACATATAATATCAACATTTGAAATTTTGAGCGCCTGTGATTTACATTTTGTATAAGTTGAAGTGTTGTGCTGGTAAAGTTTTGTTAGGCGCACGCAGCGCTCTCCAACTTCCTTAGGTATACGTACATTTTTTTAAATGAAATCTTTTTCCTCACAAATTTGACACATTATTTTGACACATTTACTAACAGTCTAGCGGTGTCGTCTACTAATAATAAATTTTACAATAATCCAAGAACTCACTAAGGCTTGTTTTATTACTGAGCAAGGCGAACAGCAACCATGAATTTCAATGGAGCAGGTTTCTTGCCAACAAAGCGGCAGCTGCCTAAGCTGATGGCGTGTATGACGAAGAATAGCTTGGAAAACATGAGGAACAAGCTAATGTTCAGCGTTGACTTTCTAGATGCTAAAGGAATCCGGAGGTTTGTTGTGGAGCGCGTTAGCAAGTTTTAGCTTAATAGGACACTACATTCTTAAAAGGAGAAACAAAAGATTTAGCATTATGAGCCCATACCTAGATGCATTATAGATATCATACCCTATTTTATATTTCATATTGTTAACGTCCTACACATGCACATTCACGTCATTAAGGAGCTTCTTCTGAGCCTTAATTTTTTTTTCACAAGGATAGGAGATGAGTCGGAGAAGGTCGCACATAGGCAGCTTTTTAAATTTTGTATAGGCAATATTTCGAATATTTCAATCTTATATTTATTACGTTCTAATGTCGCTATTTCAATTATAGTAAGCTATATTATTCAGATTTAGTTCCAAAAATTTTATTAGGTGTTGATTTGAACGATACAAAAAAAATATTATTTATCATGGGCTAGTTGTAACGTGGGGTGTTTCAAGTCGAATAAGCTGGAATTATTTGTATTCAGTAATTAATTGTAAAACCTGAAATGGAGATCAATAGTAACATAAATGTATTTTTAGTCACTGGTCCCTGAGGGTTCTCTAATTTAACTCTACGTTTTTAGTCTGGACGTCAGACTGACCGATATTGTTAGACTTCATAGTCTGAAGTTCTGAAAGACAAACAGGGGGCCGATCGCGCTAAATATGAACGGCATTACCAAAGCTAAACTATAACCATTATCGCGCTAATCATTTGAACGGAAATTGAACTAGTTTTTTTTAATACTCGTGGTTAGCTCTAAACGTTTTGGGTTTGGATTTACTTTGGTAGCGTCAAAGATATAATCGTTCACAAAAAATTGCGCGATACCATTTTTTACATCAGCTAAACTTAAGCTAAACCAAAACCAAAACCAAAAGCGTTCCTTTCGAACGGGAAAACCGTTGTAAAATAGCGCGATTGGTCCCCTGGAAAACAAAGAAATTAATAGAAATACTGACGAACTTACACAAAATAGTAATAATGGGAGGTGTTGGGACTTGGCGTGAGGAATTAAACCATCATTATCGTACGACTAATATTTATTAAATGTCCATCAAGGCCGTTTCTCATTCATATTTTTATTTTATTTTATTTTCTTGGGAAAACCAACAGCTGTTTTACAAATTATCACTTAAACTAAGAAACTAAGAAACAGAAAGAAATATTTTCTTTACAATTCCTTACTCACTTATAATTTAAAATAAAATACTATACATAAACACACACACATACATAAACACACACACATACATAAATACACACACGCACGCACACAAACACATATCTGACCAAGTAACCTCTCATATTATATATACAACTCACATAAGCAACTAATCCAGGTTTTCAATTTCAATTACGCATTAAGTAAAAATCTTATCTAAAATGTACAAGAATGAAAAGCAGAGTATCCTCACACAAGTTTTAAGAAGCTTAACAGGATACTCTCACAATTGTGTACAAGATTGTTATGCTTGAATGAAAATAAATATTTTGAATTTTGAATTTGAACTTAGAGCTACGTACACGAGGGGAGGAGGGGTGACACACACACTACAAATGTTTAGTATTTTAAGGCTTTCTATGGGTAGCATCAGCATTTAAGAAGCTTTTTTTTATATAAATATTATAAAACGTGTCGTCGTTTTTATCAAATCCTTTCACGAATAACGCTACGCGTTGCCTACGTATAGCGGTTGACCTTATCACTACGGTTGGATTAGTTGACAAAATCTGCTCATGTGATGTAATGTCTTTCTCAGGCGAAAGTTACCATTACACGAATGTCTGATTCTCGAGCTCAGGGAAGCAGGCTACTCGGATTCATCGAATTACCTCCAGGATCTTTTGTACGATAACGCGCAACTGGTTGCAGAAGACGACATCGGGATAGTTGTCGATCTCAGGAAAAGGGAGGACTATTTGGAGCATATTTGCAATTTATTACAAATAGCTGAAAAAGAACGTGATAGAGGTTTGTCTCGCTTACTCATGAAAAATGCATTTGATCTTCATGTTCAATATTATGTAATCTTACTCCAACAAGAAAGTAGTTAGGGTTATAAATTTGAAGCCTTCGTCTTTCTTTGTAATATGTATCTGGTTATTTGTTTGTTGTTATTGCATTGTTGTAACACCAAAATGACTGAACCGATTAAATTTTTTTTTCGAAAATCCTATTTGCGAGATAGTTACCATGTTGCTGGAAATCAGTACAATATTTAGTGATGTTGATATCTCGGGCTAAAAAAATATACAATATTTTATTGTGCCCGCAAATTTTTGTTTGGATTGATGACCTGTTTGGTGTAGTTGTTAGAAAGTCTGACCACTAAACCAAAAGGTCGCAGGTTCGAATCCCGCCAGGGGCATGTTTGTGTGATGAATACGGACATGTGTACCCGAGTTATGAATGTTTTCATTTATAATCTGTATTTATTTACAAAAAAAAAATCTGGGAAACAAACAGCTAATACTGATACAATATGTTTATAACAAAAAAACAACCGATAAGCCAAAACAGTTTCCATTAATTATTGATGATATATATCAGGGTACACTTGCACACAACAGGTTGCTTTGCTTAACAAAATTATTTATGCAAAAGTTACTAATATTCACATGGCGTTACATGGTTATATTATGTCTACATATATATCTTACTGTGGAACTAGAAGGCGCTGTGTATATGTCTAAGGATATTTATTTATTTATTATGGCCCATACCTTCTCCCAGTGAGAGGAGCTTGTACCCAACAACGAGGAAGTGTAAAGTTGATGATGATTATGTTCCGGTATATGTTTGCAAATTGTAAAGGGATTGTGGTCATTCTTTTTTTATATAAGAGAGAGTATACCTTCGGAGTAATATACAATTTAGTGAAGATCTGATGATGCACTTTGGAGATTGAGAACAAAATCATATTGTTGTTAATATTTGGTAGTTCAAGTGACTTTCATTATTGTTGTCATCATTTCCTAATAAGTACCTATATAATAAAACGGTGATATACTGATCACATTCTATTCAATATTCTGAATAACAGTGAGTGTTAACTACCTGCATAATTTCACCCTACTTTAGTTTCTGTTAAAAAAGGTGAACTGTGTAAGTTATTTCAAGCATCGAACCTTAAGGCCTGCATTACATAAGTCACAGATGCGGAAGTCATGATCTCTACTTATAACTAGTTTAAAAGGGATAATGGCGGTGAGACAAAGATGATAATAGTAAACTAGACTTGATCGTGAGTCTGTAAGATGAACCACAACTTTTAGAATAATATATAGAGATTGCTTAGTTATTTATTGCGTTGATCGAAGAATTGTACTGTTTCTTATTTTTATAGATAATACAAAGAAAGAATGTATAACATTTCTGCATCTAGCGCAGTGTTATGCCGAAAGAGGGAAAGGTATACTTTGGCTGGCAGAGAAATTCTTCCTTGCGTCCATCGCTGTGGCTAGTAGATACCTGACGGATGGTGGAAGACTTAAGGGATGTTGTAAATTTCATTACGCAAAATTTCTATTGGATAAATGTAAGTTGAACCCTTTCATTCAATGACATTAACAAGAACTACATACTTTGTCGGTATAGATCTCGAAATATAAAATAATTTTAAAATACAGCAAAAGGAATTTAAAATATTATAATATATAAGGAATTTAAAATACAGCATAGCATTATGTCTTATGGTATACTACTGTGGGGTAGGGCTGCAGATATTCAAACAATATTTGTTCTACAAAAAAGAGCAATCAGAGCAATATATAATTTACGCTGCCGTGATTCTCTAAGAGAACTGTTTAAAGAAATAAGTATTTTAACTGTTGCATCTCAATATATATATGACAGTATAATGTATGTACGCAAAAATATATGCCTATTTCGTAAACATTCTGATAATCATAATTTGAATACTAGAAACAAAAATAAAATTGAAATTCCACAATTTAGACTTAGCAAGGTTAGCACATCCTTTGTGGGACACAGCATACGCTTTTACAATAAAATACCAGAACATGTATTGAGTTTAACAGAGCAGAAATTTAAACGCCACATTAAAGAAACTCTGTGTAAGAAGGGTTATTACAGGATAGATGATTATTTAGGCGATAAGGAGGTCTGGTGTTAGCTGGTCGTTATGTTAATTGCTATTGTTTTGTAATATGTAATATTAAAATGTAATATTATTGTAAAGATGGAAACAAATTGAAAAGATGTGTTGTTGCGGAGTTTCTTGTCGCTTCTTCTCCCTAACCATAACACCTTGCGAAGCGATGTAGTTTAAAAAAAAAATAATAACATGTTGACTTTCAATAAGTGATATTTTTGTATCCTACATTGAATAAAATATTTTTGATTTTGATTTTTTGATTTTGGAAAACATCTGTAGAACGTTTTAAAATACTGTTAACTCCATCTAGCATTTTGTTATTGAACATATCAGCACATTGCCTTATATTAAAGAATTCATCGATTTGGAAGAATTATGAAAAATACAGAAACATCTGTTTATTTCTTTCTACAGTAAAGTATGGTAGAGTCTGCATACTAGTTTTCATCTTCCTAGAAATTTTACCTTAGAAATATAGAAATCTATCTCATCTGTGCCTCTAAGTAAAGTAAGGAATATACTTGCCTTTCATCAAGTCGATACACGCGTTTGTGTGTACCATTATAACTGGGTCAAGGACACTGCCTTTTATTAATATAGATCGTTGTGGAGATCTTTGGGGGAGGCCTTTGTCCAGCAGTGGACGTATTTCGGCTGTTATGATGATAATAATAACAATCGTATATGTAGTTCCAGGAGCGGATCCCGAAGAATCATATATTATATTAACAGAGGTCAGAGACAGTGCTATTGGAAAAGTGAGTAAAGGCATTGTAATTTAGTAGAAAGTTTGTGGTTGTTCGTTTTACCTTATTTTGTTTACACTTTTAAGTTTATGTTAGGATGTGTTTGAAACACCTTCTATCGAAGAGTAGGTACAAGTAAGTGTAGGTTTAAAACCGCATAGGGTAACGAATTTTGACGTCCTTGAAAGTAAGTAAAGTGAGTGAGGAAAATGTGTACTGTCATCTACATAAATTTAAATACGTACTTATTTATAGCACTGACATCCATGCCCGTATACTCGATTACTGTATAGCTGTGGTTTTTTTTTGGGAAAAAAGTATTCGCATAACTTGTCTATTGGTTCTCTTTTAGGCTGTTTTCTATTGCCTTTGCCTTGCCTTTAATTGTTTTAGACTTGGCTCCTCTATGAGCCCGAAAATGAAGACGACGACCTTCCAACGGACACGTTGTTCTTTGCGTCCGCCATGCAGTTGCATAGAGTACTTCTTAGTAAATCGCGAGCCGTTCGCAAGGAGGATCCTGCTAAATCGGAAAGGCTTGCGCGTTTGGCCGAGAGGAGGGCTAAAGATGGTGAGTATACTTGTATAATAAATAGATGTAGGTACGACATACAAAAAAAAATCCTACACACTAATTATTTAATACCAACCTAGGTATAATTGTGGTTTGTAGATAATGGATAAAAATCGTTATTGATTATAAGTTAGCTTAAAATATGGTAAGTATAGGTATACGTATTTATTTAATCGATTTTCAATAGCCTGTCTTCGATGAAATAGGTTTTCTTATACTATGGATTCAGTGCTCTTCGCAATTATAGATACTTCTTCAACAACCTTACACGTCTCCACAGCTTAAAATATGGTAAGTATAGGTATACGTATTTATTTAATCGATTTTGAATAGCCTATCCTCGATGAAATAGGTTTTCTTATACTATGGGATTCAGAGCTCTTCGCAATTATAGATACTTCTTCTTTCTTACACGTCTCCACTGTCGGGGCACAGCTTCCTCTCATTATGAGAGGATATGGGCCAAAATCCACCACGCGAGCTCAGTGCCGATTGGTGGATTTGTGTCAGACTAGTGACCACCTGATAGTCAGTTTTCATAAGCCACCGACTTGGCTTAACAACTGCCTTCAATCGATAAAAAATCAACCTACAAACTAAAGTTAGCTATACTGCTAAAAGCACGTCATTTAATCCTTTATGTAATCCGGTGTTATTGTTATTAATATTGCATGAGCCCAGAAAGTGGTTTTTATCAGTAATATAAATTACAGCTAATATCTTAGTATTCCCTAAGGCAACGCAATGATGCATAGCATGAGAGACTCCTAACGAGTGATGTATAAATGGTACCAATAATATAAATGTACAGTCGACTGCAAGTTAAGTGTAACATGGATACTAATTACGCGGCGCTATCATTTTAAGTGTGCCCCCCCACGACCGACTTTTTGTAGGACCAAAATCGGCCGATTTTTTCATCAATACTTTTAGCACCGATATTGTGACCGATTTTTTGTAGGACGTGGGCGTTGAAACATTGCAATCAGTACATTCCATTTCTCTCCTATAAAAAATCGGTCACCGATTGTCGGTCGTGGGCGTAAATGGAACTAAAGTACTACGCTTTCTGCAGATCTAAAGGAAGGCAGGAAGATTTAGTGGTAAGACGAACCGGGTGCACAGTAAGCAATACTCCGCAAAGGGATCAATGTGGACCAAAAAAGTGGACCAATCATCCGTCTGATGCCCACAGACGTCCTACCTTCAATATTACAGTAGCTAGCTACAGTTATCAAAACCAAAATTCCTTGAATGTATTCCATAAATAATACCCAAATAAATATTTCCATCACTTAGGAGAGATCACTTACCTACACTAATTTATCAAGTGCCAATCTTGACAAATTCTGCTCTATGGATACTAGATAACGGATAAACATTTTTTTTTATCCACAACGGGTTAGCACTTGACCTCAATCACACCTGATGTTAAGTGAAGATACTAGGTGGTAGCGTACTGACCCGGAAACCCCATCTTATTTCGGGGACTGGCTATCTTATCACTGACAACTGGAACACAACAATGCTATTAACATTGCTGTTTGGCGGCAGATTTCGATAACATGGTGGTAGCTAGCCAGGCGGACATTTAATATGCCCTACCACCAACCAAACCGAGTACTAAATATGTACCCCGCTGGGGATCGAACCTGCCACCTCCGAAACGAGTACCCAATGTTGTTTACATTGAGCCACAGAGGCGGTTAACAACATGCTTACAAAGTAATATTTTAAATGTGAAAGTTTTTGTGCGTGAGTATGTTTGTTACCTCTTCACGCTTAAATGGCTGGACGGATTTGGATGCAATTTGGTTGGTAGGCAGATTAGGACCGGTATTACACATCGGCTAAATTTTTTGCTGAACCGATTTTGATGAAAAGTTCAACGCGAACGTAGTCGCGGTAACGGCTAGTAATACATATGAAACAGTTATTTTCGATTGCCGAGGTAAACAATATATGGCGCGGTCAGTCCTTGAATGGGGGCCATTTTAATACAAGTGTTTACGTGTTTCGGCGGGCACGTTGTATAGTTGATCCTGGTTCTTTTCAATTGACGGCAGTCTTTAAACTAAGTCGGTGGCCTACAAACATACTAATTATGAGTTAGTCACTAGTCTGACACAAATCGACCAATCCGCTCTGGGCTCGCGTGATGGATTATGGCCTGCACCCTCCCCCAGTGCGAGGAGGCAGTGCCGCAACAGTGGGAACGTGTAAGGTCTATTGGTCCCGATGTGCCCGAGAATTAATTTACATGTTTATTTGTTCATTGGGAAAATTTACAACTTGCTTTGGTAAATAAATAAGTAAATATTTCGGACACTTACACCAATCATTTAGTCCTAAACTAAGCTAAGCTGGTCTATGGATCCTAGATAATGGATAAACATACATAAATATTTATATAAGAATTACTCTGTCGCGGGATTCGAACCCGCGACCGTTGGTTTCGCTGACAGGGACAGGGTCACAATCCACTACACCAACCGGTCGTTTAACTAAGTAAATTGCGAACAAATTTTCACATACTGAAAATTTAATTTTGTTCAACCTTTCTTGCCTACACGCTGTCACAGACAGAATGACAGACATAGCAAGACAAATGCATAGCGCTATGTCACATAGGTACTTCTTACTGGGACGGGGGCTTAGATATCATTATGTACTAAGGTCAGGGGTCAACAAGGAATGATCACGTTGATTGCGATATGTAGTTACATTTGTGCGCACATAATTATAAGTATGTAATTGCCAGTGTTATTTGCATACCTGTCGAGTAATGACAAAAATTAATATTAATCACTATTGTTCTTTATGTGCCTCACTATTATATCCACTGAATAATTAATTTGTAATTGACGTATAAAATTTTACATTACCTACAATTTCAATCATTATGTTAATTTATGCTACTTGCTACACATAATGCTTTTTGTTTATAGACAAATGTTTTGATTGAAGTGTTCAACTTAAAACGAAATTTGTAGGTACTTTTAAATGAAATTAGGTCTTCAATGTCAAGTTGGCCCGGTAAGTACACAATTAACGCCCCACATTAAGTAACCCAAGTTTATTATCCACTTTTTAGCTCATGAGTTAATTATAGACTGGTTACATAAAACGGTAAAGAAAACAGGTCACCTAATGTGTTGTCACGTTTAATCGAATTTCTGGCAATAGTAATTCATAATGAACACTAATTTACGGATGATCATTGTAATTGTTTTCAGTTAAAGATAAGTGAAAACTTATTTATAAATTAAAAATTTGGAAAACCCAGACAAAACAAATTATTATATCATCTAGATAAACCAAATCAACTATTAAAAAAATATATCTTTTATTATTTTCAGTCTATATTAGAATCAATTTCCACTCCGAGCAATAAGTAGGTACACACTCCAAATAAAGATTATTAAAAGAAAAATTTATTCTTCAAAAATATTGTACTTCTCACAAAAGAAGTAAAGTGATTGCACATGGCTTTCTCGAATATTTTACAGTTGACCAGCAATGACTCCATAAGGCCGTAATTATTCGGATCGGAGTAGGAGTTCCTTTTATGAATTGGTTTTATGAATTTCTTTTTGAAAAAAATACCTTCCTTAAAATACTGATTAAATTGGTCAATGGAGACGTAACTGTTCTGCGCTTAGTTCACAATTTATAATTGTTATCTATACTAATAACACTCATTATTTAATAAATAAGAACTGGTTACTAAGCCTTACTCCTAAGTCTGAATTAATCTATGCTATATACATCGCTGGATTTTCATTTTTCTGAGAAAAATGAAAGCCTGGATTCATGATAACTTTGCAGGACTTTCGATATTTTTATTCGTATTACCGAAAAAAACCGACTAACAGGCCTTACCAATACCTTAACCGTAGAAACAAATATTGTGTCATGGATGTGTGACACTGTAAATTGTCAGGACGAGATTGATAATAATATTGATAATAAACTTTTGCGGTAACCGTAATGATAAATCGTCGTTCCCGACTGCAAGCTCAAGTTCTGTAGACCATGACGGCGCCGTTGATTAGTCTGTGTATCATATCAATTCATAGTTACAGTAGTGTGGACGTCCTATAGCTGACATAATGGTGATGATGCTATTCTCAATTCTAATCCAAACTCATATATTTAATATTTAGAATGGTATTAAATATAAAAAAAGCACTCAAATCCGACTATGCGTTATTGAGATACATCCGGCCGGACATCCGGACAAAGACACACACACTTACAACGCCGCTATATACATCACACCTTCGCCAGTTTTTGCCAGGGGTTAAAAAAGTAAAGTTTAAAGGGGGTAAAAATAGTCAGTGTGGTCTACCCGGTCGATGGGTATATGAGTAAATAGACTTTTTATGCACAACGGGTTAGCACTTGACCTCAATCACACCTGATGTTAAGTAAAGATGAGGCCGAAGGTGGAAGCCTACTGACCCGTAAACCCTAATATTTGGGGAACTGGCTATCTTATCTTTGACAACCGGAACACAACAATGCTATTAACATTGCTGTTTGACGGCAGATTTAGATAAGATGGTGGTAGCTAGCCAGGTGGACATTTAAAATGCCCTACCACCCATCAAACCGAGTACTATACATGTACCCCGCTGTGGATCGAACCCGCGACCTCCGATTCGTAAACCCTATGTTGTTTACATTGAAATTGTTAAAAAACTTCCGTTCCGTTTAGCCTACGTTTCAAAATGTATCGATGTTGGTAAGGTCTGCGCTGATTGAGCTGTGTGTGCATACTATAAAAAATAGAATAGAAAAGTTTATTTTCAAGAACACGTTACAAATTAAATGATTTTAAATGTAATAAAAGTTCGACGTATGTAATGTACTCTTAATGTAATAAAGCTAATGGCTTAGTGGGGGATTTCATAAGTTTGATGCCTACCTCTAGATAGATGCAGATGAGACGCGGATGCCTATGGGAGTGTAGCGCTAAAGCGGCAGAACTGGTTTTAAAAAGTTTTTTTTTTCGAAAGCTGATTTTAGTTAGTTTGTTTAGCCATATTCATACACACAGCGCCATCTAGTTCCACACTAAGCAACTATATGCTTGTATTATGGATACCAGATTGTTGATAAACTACACAAATACATATTTTTTTTGTAAATAAATACATATATTAATGAAAAACATCCATAACTCGGGAACACATATCTTCATCATACAAACATATATCTATTCAATATACAAACATATGCCCTTAGCGGGATTCGAACCCGCGACCTTTTGTTTTGCAGTCAGAGTTTCTAACCACTACACCAAACATGTCGTCAATATTGTAAATATTTACATTAATTTGAAAAAATATTTTTATGTAAATGGTAATCACAATGGGTGTGGCGAGATGACAGAATCGTAAAAGCTCGAAGAATATCTTAGCATCCTAGTTGTACCTTTTGAAATAATCACTATGTTATATTTATTGATTTCGGAATTAAGGTAAAGTCGTTGAACAATCTAATGTGGTATAACGCTATCGACCAAAATCCATTTGTCCACAGATATGAGACATATAATCGCATTCTCTCTAGATATATATCTAGAGAATTTGCTAAAAAAGAAATGACGTTAGGATTACCTTACATCATTTAATTAATGGAATTAATTAATGTATTACTTACAGCCAATGAGGCGGCAAAAACTGCTGAAGCTATTATCGAGGTGGGAATTTGCCAGTTAATGATGAATAATTTGAATAACGCCCTGAAAACATTCGAACGTGCCTTCAAAATTCATACAGATAATAACAATGTTGATGGATTGTGTGAATCGAGAATGCATCTGGCCGCTGTTATGCAAAGGTAAAGAACTGTACTTCATAATCTAAAATAACATTTATTGCTACATTTGATGACACACACATAACTTTAGCATTGCATTGATTAGTATGGAGTCGTATAGTGCATAAGCTCGCTTTACACCGGACAACACATGTAGGCCTGTCAGATCGTAAAAGCAAAATATCTGAGCAAATTTTGCAAATGTCGACTTAGTTCACCCAGGTGATTTTCACCGGGTGCATTAAGTCTAATAAACCGGGATTTTCTAGTTAAGTTCAGGAGAAATAAATATAAAGTTTTTTAAGTTTTAATTTTTAGATAAATCCAACTCGAACTTAAGTAGGTACAATGAGTTAATTAATTCTTCTTCTCAGTGAGACGATTGCAAAAACATCAAATTCTCATTAATTAATTATAATTAAGACATTGCACATGGCACACGCCTGCCTATAAACTGTTAATCGGGCATTGATTTATACTACGCAATAAGTCTATGTAATCGAAAGATTTTATATTTTATCCGAAGTTTAGACATCACATGAAAGGTCGGGAGAATCCAGACGAATCCCGACTATCTGGCAACCTCACATATGTAGTGTACATGGCTAGTGCAGTATGATATATAAGGTCTAACAAAATTAACCCGACAAACGTTGCAGAGTGTATGTATAGGATGTAGGTACCTATTACGAAAAAAATAAAACATTAAAGTTAACAGGTTTTATACAAAAAAAAATAAATTAGAAATGTAAATTTTGTGAGTTGGACCTTAATGGCCGCGCTCTAAGTACTTTGCCACAACACACAAACACGTATACACCGCGGTATTTTTGAAGACGCTGAAAGCTTGCCCCGGCCCCGCCGCAACTTGCTGTGATTGGTTGCGCCCTGTGCCCCGCTACCCCCTTTGGCGTCTTCCATATGAACGTTGCCTTTTTTCTCATTGATAAAATAAGGTACAATCGAAATGAAGTAAGTCTGTTAATTTGTATTTTCCTTTGCACTTACATTTAATTTTACAAAATTTTTGAGGCTAGTTTTTTTAATGAATATATTATTTTATTGTCATGTAGGTAGGTACGTGCAATTGCCAAAGTTTGTCGGGTTAATTTTGTTAGACCTTATATTTGTGGCATACATACATACATGGCCACTCCATTCCATGTTAATGTACAACAGCATGAACCCATCCAAAAATTGGGAAAAATTAACAAAACTTCATTAAAAAATAATAAAGGCGAATTGAGTAAGAAACTCCTTTTTTGAAATCAGGAAAAACTAATGATGTCGGATAAAATTATAGTTGTAATTGTATACTTGGTATTGGCAAATTCTGTTCAAAAAAAGACGTAAAGTAATGTTTCCGCTTTTCGGTAATTCTCGATAAACTGCAAATATTTCTTTCTTTTCCATTCCAATGACAACAAAAATAACCTCGAAACTGTTTTGATACATGACACATGTCGACCCATCGAGCATGGATAAAGTTGCAAAAGTTTGGTATAGCCGAAAGTGTTGCTATGTCGCACGAGTCTGTCAACATCGCTCTTCATTCTAGCGTGAGATATTGTTGCATGTTGTTGCTCCGGCGTAAAACCACTTTTACACATTCATGCGATTTGACAAACGTTGCAGTATCTTATATCACTGGCCGTGGGTCGAGCGATAAGTTTCCACTTTTTTGTCAACAAAATTTTACAAGTCGCATAACGTCCAAGTAGGCAATATACTTACCGGTTTTATACCAGTGTAGGTGTATTTTATTATTCATACCTACGTTTTAAAGTAAAGAATCCCGTTTTATAAATTCCTGAATTTGAATTGTTACATAAGGGTTACTTACTAAATGGGTTAGCATTTATTAAGTTACCATTTATTTGCAAAATAAATGGTATTGAGTATGGAACCTGTTCTATATCAGTTTTATTAATAAAAAATGGCCAAGCGCATGTCGGCCTCGAACCCTGAGTATTACCTATAAACTTTTTAAACGTTACGTACGAGTATAAGTCGTATGAAGAAAACCCCAAATTATTTGTGACGAGATAATTTCGCAATTAGAAAGAAATTGATGATTTTCCGATTTTTCCTTCTAATTATTTAGTTATGGTGTAAAATCTTTCTTCAAACTTCAAGATTCCCTATCAATGGGAAGTACCCTATAAGTTTATTAATAATTTAGATCATTAAGAAGTCATTTCGTATGGGAATATGTGATTGAAAGGCCACATTTATTTGTATTACTGAGTTTGAGCTTAATGTTTTACACGACTATGAGAATACGCTTTAGTATTTAATATTCATAACAGATTGATACCTTCATAGCCCAGGGAAAATACGGTAATAAATTAGCTTAGCTAGATATAATTCAGAATTGGCTTATACAATGTGTCCCGGAGAGAAGTGACCAGCGGGCGTAGTTTGAAAATTTATACAAAATTATCGATAAATCATTTAAATTTAGAGACCTAACTGCTTTTGTTTTTTAAAAATTGTTAATTCTTTTTTTTTAATAGACATCTCTGACCTTCTGCACTATTTTAGTCATAATTTCTTTGTTTTTACGTCTTTCCCAATTCTTTTTTTTTAATTCAGTGCTGTTATTATTATTCATCAAATT
The DNA here is from genome assembly GCA_949316235.1 of Oegoconia quadripuncta. Classification (NCBI taxonomy): domain Eukaryota; kingdom Metazoa; phylum Arthropoda; class Insecta; order Lepidoptera; family Autostichidae; genus Oegoconia; species Oegoconia quadripuncta. The sequence continues at coordinate 24,172,169 of OX438746.1, read as the reverse complement.
AAGTTATGAAAATTATCCCAAAACAAATAAATAATTTATTAAAAAAGAAATAAACTTAAAATTCGACCAACAAAACTGTATTTCTTTAAGTTTAAAAATAAAAAAACGAAAAATGTCCCTGTAACATCATGTTTTTTTTAATTATTATGATACTACATGATATTCTCTAAAATATCCTCGAACAATGTTTTTAGTTATTTCAAATAAATGTGAACGTACGAGACATTGAAATTGACCTTTTATGCTCCAGTAACTAGATAGAGATAAGTTTAAAAAAATGAAAGTAATGTTTTAAGCAGTTTATTTGCACATTTAAGTGTTTTGTTATTACAATGAATCATTTTGATTTTAACATGATAGTTTAATAATAAATAAAAGATACTTAATTTGTTAAAATGGTTGTTTATTAAGAAAAATCAGGTAATTAATTAATTATGTTTTCAAAATGACCGCCGTCAGCGGTTATGCAGGCCAGGCCAATGAAAATTATCCAAGATGGATTGGCAGAGGCGGTCCAGTAGCATGGCCCCCGAGGTCACCAGACTTGACGCCTCTTGATTATTATTTCTGGGGCTACATGAAGCAAAAAGTTTATGCTGTGCCAATAATTTCAAGAGACTCATCATGCATACAGAATCATGCAGAAATAAGGCGAACTACACTAAGGATGTCATTTAGGGCCCTGGCCTGCATAACCGCTGACGGCGGTCATTTTGAAAACATAATTAATTAATTACCTGATTTTTCTTAATAAACAACCATTTTAACAAATTAAGTATCTTTTATTTATTATTAAACTATCATGTTAAAATCAAAATGATTCATTGTAATAACAAAACACTTAAATGTGCAAATAAACTGCTTAAAACATTACTTTCATTTTTTTAAACTTATCTCTATCTAGTTACTGGAGCATAAAAGGTCAATTACAATGTCTCGTACGTTCACATTTATTTGAAATAACATAAAACATTGTTCGAGGATATTTTAGAGAATATCATGTAGTATCATAATAATTAAAAAAAAACATGATGTTATAGGGACATTTTTCGTTTTTTTATTTTTAAACTTAAAGAAATACAGTTTTGTTGGTCGAATTTTAAGTTTATTTCTTTTTTAATAAATTATTTATTTGTTTTGGGATAATTTTCATAACTTAATTTGATGAATAATAATAACAGCACTGAATTAAAAAAAAAAGAATTGGGAAAGACGTAAAAACAAAGAAATTATGACTAAAATAGTGCAGAAGGTCAGACATGTCTATTAAAAAAAAAGGATTAACAATTTTTAAAAAACAAAAGCAGTTAGGTCTCTAAATTTAAATGATTTATCGATAATTTTGTATAAATTTTCAAACTACGCCCGCTGGTCACTTCTCTCCGGGACACATTGTATAATTGCTATCTTATGGAGGTATATTAGAGATGTAATTTTGAATAATTAAGCCTAAAAAAAAGAGCGCTTAGTCTAAATTTTTTTAGAAAACCTTATTTTTAATTTGTATCTTAATAAAAATAAATACTAACTGATATTTAATTAGGTAGACTTTTGTTACATACAGTTAAATTATTGATGGATAAAAACTAAGCATGTTTTAGTTAGGCATGCAATTTAGGGAAATTATCGTTACAAGGCAATATTTTGTAACGATAATTTCCCTAAATGTTTTGAATTTAAAGAAATACCCATCAATTGAGCATTTTTTTTTAAGAAACACATTTTTCCACTTTATCTTATTTAGTTACTTACTTAGTACTTGCGTTTCTTATACCTAAATGCTGAATTTTTGGCAATTTGTTAGTACATTTATTATTATTATTATTATTATTAAATTCTTTATTGCACACAAAAATAAAATACAAAGAACATTTAACATAGATGATGAAGTGTACAAAGGCGGTCTTATCGCTGATAGCGATTTCTTCCAGACAACCTCAGTTAAAGAAGCTTTTTTAATAAGTAGTTGGATAGTGCAAAGTAAAAGCTGAATAACTTAAATATCAGTAGTAAATAGACGATACATAGAAAATACATAGGTATAGTGGAATACATACAAAGATAAACACTTACTAAAATAAACAAACCATATAAATGAGTACAATAATAAAATACACATAAATATATATAACAGTATATACAATTCATTAGAGAGATAAATAATATTCCTTTAGACGCAGTTTAAACACTGCAAGCGATTCTGCGTGGCGAATATTTAGTGGTAGTGCATTCCACAACTGCGCAGCCTTAATGCCAAAGGATCCCGAGTAATAATTTGTACGGCAGCTGATGGGCTTAAGCAAATTGTTTGTTTTAGACCTAAGAGGCACATCGTGATCGGATCCTAAATATGTAAACAGATTTTTAAGGTAAGGGGGGGAAATCTGACTGTATAGTACATTATAAAGGAGAGTGAGGATATGCAGGTTACGTCGGAGTCTGATAGGAAGCCACTTTAATTGCGCCCGGTATGCGGATATGTGATCATACTTGCGAACTCCGAAAATGAAACGGATGGCCATATTCTGAAGGCGTTCTAGCTTATTCAGCAGTTCTTCAGTGAGATCGAGATATGACACATCAGCGTAGTCAAGAATGGGAAGAAGAAGTGACTGAGCAAGTTCTACCTTTGTTCTGATAGGTAAAAGATTTTTCCACTTTCTCAGCGAACCTAGCACAGCGAAGAACTTGCGACTTACATATTCGACATGGGGAATCCAGGAGAGCGACCTGTCAATTTGAATACCGAGGTTCTTTACGACGTTACTGAATGGTATAGAAATGCCATTAAGGCTGAGTGAGGGTAGAGCACTGTAATCCAGCCGACTCAACTGTACTGTATTTAATAAAGTGTACATTTACTACACTTTATTAAATGTTTCAAGAAAATCGCTGTTATTCGTTTTTCCGAGGTCAAATCATATTTATTCTGTATACTATATTATCATAGTACTATATTAATTCTGTGCTATGGGCCTCATATAAAAACGCTCAAGGTCATCCAAAGGGCAATGGAGAGAGCTATACTCGGAGTCTCCCTGCGGGATCGAATCGGAAATGATCTGCAGGAGAACCAAAGTGACTGATATAATCCGAAGAATTGCCAAATTTAAGTGGCAATGGGCGGGGCACATTGCTCGTAGGACTGACGGCCGCTGGAGCGGAATCGTTCTCGAGTGGCGACTACGCACTGACGACCGACGATTTGGTAAAGATTGCGGGAAGCTGCTGGATGCGGGCAATGCAGGACCGATCGTTGTGAAAATCTTTGGGGGAGGCCTTTGTCCAGCAGTGTATCAACTGATATGATGTATGTAAATTACTGTATCCCCTGTAGCCTAACCGCTTGGCCAATTTTTTAAAGGCTTGGCCAAGATATCGTTTGATCGGTCTTGATCGCCAGAGTGACATAGAATTTCATGGTAAAATATTCAACATGGGCCTGCAAAATACAAAATATGTTCGGGACGGGTTTTTTGGTTTTTAAGTACTTAAATTGTTATTCCATAATTAAATTGTCGATTGTCGCACAGGTTAGGAGAACATGACAAAGCTGCTAAACTTCTAACGGAGATGGGTTCACTCGCTATGACATACGGCCTGACGAGACAACTTGGCAGAGCCTTGCATCTGCTTGGTGAGCTACACCTTCGGAGGGAGAAACCGGAGCTTGGCACACAACACCTAACCGAAGCATTTTTCTGCTTCATGGGGAGCATGAGCGAATTTGCTGCTATAAGTAAGGTATATTCAGCCAATGATATGTTTGAGTAGGTTTGCAGAACTTTACTTGACTATAGAGGTCATTTACGTGTCATGAGGGAGAAGGTCGCTTTCAATTACGCGACAACTATCTGGACTGTATTCAGATCTGTAATCGTAAATAAAACATTGAATTCTTTGAAATTAATGCGTGACAAAAAACACACACATAACCCAATGGAATGCGACGATGTATGTACTTTGAGAATCCCTCGCTGAAGATACTATGAATGTACAGTCGTGGAATTTGTAGCGTACCTTTGTTACCTTTTTTGTAGTAGCGCACCTTGTAACACAGAATTCAGTCACAATTTTTTTCTCTTCTTCGGACCATTCTTATACAATTCAATGCATCGTTTGGTTCCAATTTACGACCTAAGCAAACACAAATGCAAAATAATACTTTCCAAATGGCTACAGGGCCTCAGTTATTAAGCCTTCGTACATCCCTACTCGTGAAGCCACACATAATATATTAACTGATACAATCACTCACCCCCCTACTCATTACCCTAACCACTCCAAATACTATATAGAGGAACGCTGATCTCTATAACACAGACCTCCCGTCTAGTATAGAGATCAGAGGACCACTAATAGGTATAATTCGCAAAATAGAGCCAAAATATAATTTGTACTATTTACTAAAACCCTGTAAGTGAGCCTTAAATAAATAAAGGTTATTATTATTATTCAAACATGGACATTAATCGACTAATTTGGCAATCGATTTGCCAAATTAGTAGTTACTAAGAAGTCGAATATTAGAATTATTCGGAGTCACACATCATTACTTCATTGTACATTGTACTTAAACCTGATTAAGTTGATCAAATCTTTCAATCTGCATAAGAAAATTGAACAAGTTCAAATTACCCACTTGAGTTCACGTTAGTATAAAAATCGACCAAGAGCAGTTTAATCTATGTACTTTTACAAAATTTCATGATTCAGAGTTATATTGAAAGAGGTATGATAGGTATAGACACACAAACTGACAGTCATCGTGAGTTAATGGTACCTTTTTGCTATTTTATATAAAAACCCTGAAATGGGGAAAAATTAACGAATAGATTAAAATTACGTCTACTATACTTTTTGTATACTTTAGACGAAAATCCATCATAATTGCAGGACTTCGTATCTACATTCACAAGTGAAATATTGAAAACAGATATAGAGGATGAAGAATTAAGTCATGTTTTCGAAAAAGAGCATAAACAAGTCTACGAAGAAGAAGCCGAACAATCAAGACTCATGATGGCAATTTCTGCAGGTAGATTTTAATGAATATGATATTATTTATTTTATTAAATCTGTTGTAGTATGCGCCAAGAAGTTTCACTGTTCGATCTAAGCTATACGGTACTCAGACTATCTGTCGATACAGGTATTTCTTGTAAATTTGGCGACGCTGTCAACAAGTTCGGTCACCATGGGCTGTCTCGTAAAGCGCAGCGCCCTTAGTCTTTCTCGTTATACAAGCCTGTCTTTCATCAGGCTCTTACCACCATCAGTGTTTCTGGTATTCTTGAAGATGCTGATAATACACCAGACGGCATGATGCTAGTTCTGTGTGTACGTGCCAAATTCTTGTTATGGAACGCCACCACCGTGGACAACCTTCGTTTCACTTTCAAGCGGCTTCCAGCAAATATGCAACATTGGGTTCAGGACGCGTACTTGAGGGCGACGATTTTTTAAGAATCTATCTAAGTGCTTCTATGAGACATCGGGTGACAAAAGAACTGGCAGCTACTTTGGGCAGCGAATTAGCCTTGTTCCAATATGGTAATGCTACCAAATTTTTTGGGTACCCTCCTTGGAACTCGAACAAATTTTCAACTTTTCATAGTTATGGAGAGAAGATGCTTGTTTGATCGGTCTGTTTTGGATCACAGCGTCCTCTCATTGTTATATATCTATAACCACCACCACGCGGGCCCAGTGAGGATTAGTGAGTTTGTGTCAGACTAGTGGTCACCTGACATTGTGTAAGGTTCTCAATTATTCATTTCTTTTAATTCTGTCCTAGCGAGTTGTATCGAGGCAGTTTATAACTTATTATTATAGCTTTCTTTTGCGAAACCAAGACAGGTTTTATACTCCTCGTCGCTAAAGTACAATACTTTATACATGATACTTCATGGCGTCATCGCGGATAATCATCATCAGCCAATCCTATATAGCCCTTTGCTGAACATAATATTATAATCCATAAGGATTTAAGTTTAATTTAAATTTTCAAGTTATTTAGCTCCATTTGGATTTTTAAAGAATGGCTATTATCAAACAAAGAAGAAATTATCTCCCATCTTCAGTCTGGACAAGACAGAAGGTAACCTAACCATTTAATTGTTTGTTAATGATTATAAATATTTCATTTGTAGGTCAGGAGCTAATGGGATCTTACTTCAATCTAATTAGAGAGGCCGGTACCTGCACCGTTGCGAAATTGAAGACGATAGAATGGAAGTTGTCCAAATCCGGTTGGTGGGTGAACAGGCGCCACCATGATTTTATGCCGTGCATGTGCCCCTTGCACAACCGTTCGCCACTGGATGTTCTTTGGTAATTGCTTAATTAAAATGTACACGAAGTTAAAGCTGTGTACATGTAAACATGATGTTGAATGTTGATTCTGTAAGCTTGTTCTTGTTGTTTCTGTAAGCGCTCACGTCTGGATCTGCGGTGAGGTTTAGAATCTCATCTTGAATTTCGATGCTAATTGTATGTGCCTGTGGGCTTAGAGATAATCATAGCTGTTAAACCACCGGCTGTTATCTTATTATAAAAAAAAAAATTCTATTTAAATTTCTATGATACCCCAGAGTATCATAGGATACACTTTATGGTAAAATAGAAAATTTTTCATTTTTTTTCATTCAAGAAGAATCTAATGCTTGGCACTTTAGAATCGGTTAAGTCGTTTAGATTACAGGAGGTAACATAGAAATCTACATACTTACATATACTGAGAAACATTACCCTTCTTCGTGGGGTAGTCGGGTAACAATATCTGCGTGACTGACAACTTTTTACTATATCACCGTATAGATCCCTGATGGATCCTTTAAATAATGCACAACTTACTCCTACTCGCTCACTTCATAGACAGTTTCCTTAGGTATCTGCCAGATGAAACAGTAAACGATATTTCTACATACTACGTTAAGCGTTAATTTATCAAATACTTTTATTCCTGTGGAAACCAGTTTTTAGGCTAATAACTTCGATAAATAACGAATCTCGAGCTTTATCAGCATTGTTGAAACAGACCCTAAACTTGCAAAATGTTGTAATTTTGTTGTATGTATTGTTAGTACTAGCTTAAATAGTCAAAATCTTTTGTGCCATATAGAAAAGTATGGCTAAATATTTTTTTTATTTTATGCAATAAAGAGCAATAAAGTGTATTTGTGTAATAAAGTGTATTTGTATTGTATTATATTATATTGTATTGCGTTGCGTTGCGTTGCACTGCAATGCACTGAACTGTATTGTATTCTATTGTAACCTACATTCGTGACGTTAGGATCGTGAAATTCAATTTATCTTCGAAATAGATACGTCCTATAAATAGCACTTGAAAAACTACGAAGTCATTTAGATGCCTTTGTGGGAAGGTGCTATGCAGATGAGAAAATTTCCATTCCGCCGCGCCTTTTAAAAAATTCAGATCATACAACGAAGATGGAATGTATGCAATAACGCACACGTAGGAAAAAAGTCCGAAATTTTTCTGTCTGCATTCTACAATCACGGACGTAGTAATCCTGCAGGAAGAAAATTTAATAAAAAGAGTTGTATTTAGATAAATTTTATTACTTTGGCTGCTAAAATCCATTTTACGTTTACATACCCTTGAATAGAGGAACAGATTGTCACACTATAATAAATCAATTGGACATTGACCGTTTTCTTCAGGATCCAATTGGAATATTTAGAAATGGAAAAGAATGCAACTTCCGGATCAGATTTACTGGAAAGAGGATTAGGAGAGGTTTCCAATCTACAGAAACTTCGCAGCAGTTACTATCATCAAGAAACCCTTGAATCTTCATAGATTGGATTTATCAAGCAAGCTTATCAAGGTGAATTGATTTTTTATTTATTTAATTGATAAAACATTTATGCATTGTTACCGTAAGAAAAAAATGGGGTATGCCCCATTGTGGTAAGTGAAATGGAACGTATTGGCTTAGGTAGTGTTTTTATTTAAATCATCATCGATTAAAGTTTGTGCCATTTGATGGTCGCGTTTGTAGCCTTGTGATGAGTTTGTGTTCAACTTCGACCTTTTTTCATTTGGATGCTATTTGGTTTTCACTTTTTTGGAATTGGATTCAAAATTCTAAAATTCTAAATTGTTTTCTGAAACAGGGGGAGTTGTTTTCCGGGTCAGCTATGAAGAGGACGTTTTCCCCGGTGCTCTTTTCTTCTCTTTTAAAAACCTGTTTTTACCTATAGTAATGATCTGTGCGAGTGATTAATAAAAGCTATCTACCAGTATTTATATCTGTTTATTCGTCATCACCTGAGCAAGTCTGCTGGATCGGATTCTACGGCCCTGTCTCATCTTTCACGGCAACAAACTCGCATCTTCAAACAACCGTCGGCATCCCAGGTGGGACCAGACCACCAGTCGCAGCCCATTCCACATAATTACACAATTAAATAAAATAAACTTAGAGAAATTATGAGTTCCAAATAAATTTCGCATGATAGGAACCCTACGAATCCCGCCAGTCGCATATTAATCTCCGGCCGGTGCGTGAGTCGATGATGCTTTTGAAAAAAATAATTAAACTACCTATGCCAATAACTTCTATTTCAGTTACCTATATACCCTATTTCTTTCCTTACGGTAAAAAAACTCACCGGTATAGTGCCTATCTATATAGTAGTACCTATCTGTGGATTTCAATAAGGCTGCCCGCCCACGGCCGACAATCGGGGACCGATTTTTTGTAGAAGAAAAATGGAACATACTGATTGCAATGTTTCGACGCCCACGTCCTACAAAAAATCGGTCACAATATCGGTAATAAAAGTATTGAGGAAAAATCGGCCCGATTATCGGCACTACAAGTCGGTCGTGGGCGGGGCCACATATTCCATTTTTCTCCTACAAAAAATTGGTCACCGATTTTCGGTCATGGGCAGGCAGCCTTATCCGCCGCCGCCATATTGGGCATTCATTTAGAAATATTCGCTTCAACCCGTCTTTTGACAGTTTTTGAGTTCAATAGACAACTAATATATTCTTAACTTGATTAAGAACTTTACGGTATATGTCATTGATGGTATGTAATGTCAATATCATAGATAGCTTGCAGGGGATGACCTCCTCTCACTTGATGAGGGCGTGAGCCATAAACGGGCCATTATTAATTCGGACTAGTGGGTTTGTCATACAGGTATACTGGTCATAGGTGCGCCGAACTCCCGAAGTTTTTCATTGTTAAAACGAAGAGAGCAGATATATAAGGATGGAATAAAATAAATCTTGTTTATATTGTTTTCCAATGTTTTAATTGGTTTTTACAATATGTCTTAATTTGTACAAAAACATCAATATTTACAAAGTATTTATTACCAAATAGTTCAACATGATTGAGCAAAATATACAATCCTTGTACCTTCATCTGTCCCTTTGTGTTCTACCACCATGATTTCTTCATACTTAACATAATAACAATAATTTAGTCAGTACTGGTATTACTAGTGCTAATAACTAAAATGAAACTAAAAACATGCACTTTTGTTACGTATGGTAAGAACTAAGAACATAATTTGTAATAGGGCACAACGTCGTTAGCAGGCCTTGGCCATCCTTTTGCGGGGCTCCAGTCGGACCTTGAATCCCTCGGCACGTTTGAGAATGATGTCAGCCTGTAGCTGGAAGTCGGATTGCTTGAGGTCGGAGTGAACGCGGAAGTTCCTTAGTATGGTGGACAAGATAATCTTGAGTTTCAACATGGCGTATTTGCGACCTGTTTACAAATAAATAGAGCTCGATGTTAGATAAAATTTTACAGCGTATATATGCTATAATAATATTGCTAGACAAATACCGATTCCATAATTTGACCACAAATTCCTCACTATGAAAACCATTAATGAATTCGGGAAACAGAACTTATTGAGTACAACCAGACTTGACAAAATCTAAAATAGTTCAATTTCTAAATTGTCTCAATCAAGAAACGAGGCGACGTTTACTTATTAGGAATATGAAATACAAATAAAATTACTTTAATCAGAAATGACGTAAGGACGTCTGTGTACTAACATATTATATTTTATTTAATGAGCATTTCAATTTAATCGTTGCTTTAACAGTTTATTATTTCTTGGAAGTTAAATAAACAATATATTTTTAATTACATCTATTATTATCTATCTATAAATATATGTCTATTGTAATATTTACGGATACATACCGACACAGCTCCTGGGTCCGGCCGAGAATGGAACAAAGGCATAATAGTGACGATTGGCAGACCGCTCTGGCAGGAAATTATCAGGGTTAAATTTCTCGGGGTCAGGATACACGTCCTCACGACGATGTAGTTTGTATGTAGCCACTACTATTGTCGTCCCTGCTGGCACCTGCCTGTTACAGGATGCTGTAAAAAAATATTAGTAATATAATAATTTGTTTAACTCTTAGTCATTTGAAAGAAGAAGTGCTGTATTGTTTACTTACGCAATGTTATGTCTTGTTTTAAATCGCGGGCGATGATTGGTACTGGTGGGAATAACCTAAGAGTTTCCATAAGACACCTCTCAAGGTATTTCATCTCTAATGTATCTTGGAAAGTCGCCGGGCGATCTGAGTCGCCGAATATTTGGTCTAGTTCTTCAATGACTTTGCTCTGAATGTCTTGGTGTATACCCATCAGTGATAAGAAGAAGCTGCTGCCGGCTGCGGTGGTGTCGTGCCCCTGTGTTATGTTTATACATATTAATAAGTATTAAGTTATTGGCTTACTATCTAGAAAATATCGATAATGTAAAAATTAGGTTATAGCACGTAATATAAAATCAGATTTAAAGTTTCAGAATTTTACCTCAAACATAATGGTGTCAACTTGTTCCTTGATTTCTTCGTCTGATATAACAACTCCGCTCTGAGAACTTTCCAACAATAGATCAAGGAAAGCAAGACGCTTTTTCTGCCCGACGTCATTATCCTCAACGTCTAAGTCATCCTTGAGGCCAGCAGACTGGCCAAATGAAAGGCCTTCAACAGACGTAAGCTTGGTAGCGGTAATTTCACTTGGAACGGATTCGTTGCTTTCGTTTAATACGGCGGTCCGTTTTCCTGATTTAAACTCTTCCTTCTTTCTTTTGATAACCTTTAAAAAATATTATTTATGATATACATGAAACAGTTGATAGATAATATCACCATACGTAAAAATGCTATAATTCATAAAATTAACAATACCTTTGTAGTTAAACCGTGGATGATGTCAAGAAGTTTTGTCTGGTTTTTCGCGTATTGAGTCAGATTAAATAAGATATTTGGTCGCAACCAAATCTTGGTGTGCCTCAAGTGGAGGATATCACACATCTTCATAACAGCCATGGCGTATTCAAATCCACTTTGGTCCTGGGTGCTTTTACTGACTCCCATTGCGGTTTCTGGAACAAAAGTAATGTTATGAACATCATGAGGTCAATGCGTACCTGTTGTTGACTGCGAAACTACTTCAATCGTGTATTATTCCTATTCGCTTAAATGGAGGTAAACTGATACCAGACTTTACATTTTCTACCATATAGAGTTGCATCTCTATGATACGCATATACTTCGTCATTTTTATCATCAACTTTGGATATGTCACTAAAATAGAGAGGAGAGCCATTGACCTCCATTGGAATGGAAACAGTTGTGTAATGAGGAATACAATGGTCACCCGTAACGGCTCTCACCCTTTGATGGCGAGGATTAGCTATTAGAGTTACGTGTGTAGTGTAGATATGTGGGGGGTCGCCAAACTCACAAGGCGGTTACACTACGAGTTAAATATAGGTACTTTTCCTCAAGGCAAACTGAGGCGGGATTTAGAAACGCAGAAACCTAATTTTGGAAATATTCCACATTTATATGTCTATATGTCTAAGTAGATTCTAAAATATTATTATATTATATAAATATTTTTTCGCCCCGAGGCTAGTGCCTAGTTCTTAGGTAGTAATCCGGGTCTGAAGGAACCATAAAATGTATAGAGATAAACAGCTTCTCGGTATCATGCCTCGTATGTATGATTAAATGCCACTAGTAATTATAATAACATTGCTACCATATAATACGGAGACTTCATTCGGATTGTAATTTTGCGCTCCATTTATTTACTTCCTTCGCGTAATTACTAAAATAACTATGAGAAGTTGCAACTACTTATTTTGTATAGGTACAGCAGAGTTATCGAAGTTATTTGATTGTTGTTACAATGTGTGGAGGAAAACAAATAATTCTTGTAACAGCTTGAAGCCTGCAATTCATTTTAAATTAGTTTATGATAGGTATGCGGGTTCATTGATACGAATTTATAATATGCAAATGTTATCTTAAATACTTCAATGTATAGGTATTGTATACCCGTTAACGTTGGATGTTAGGCAAGCGATTCACCTATATAGTCTCGACATTTGCTTCAAGAACGCGACACGGGGTTCCGGCGATGTTGACACCAGCTACCTACGTGACGGTACACTCAAATGGCTCTTTATTTTACATTAATTTTGCGGACACTCCTTGAGATTTAGGACTGTCGTTAAATGTTCTGGTGGCATACGATATATTTTTCGACGAACTTGGCCACCTTGACTTTGCTTGTGACAACGATCATTATACGTGTATACGTTTATAACCCGTATGGGTTATACATCTAAATATAAACGCCGTTACCAACTAATGTTTATAAATTTGGATCTTATTCTAACTTAATAAAGTTTAAATCTCAGCGGGCGTAACTTCGATTTAGAGTAAATTTAGAGATTGAATGGGTTTTGTTTTATATAATATGGGCATTATATAAAACAAAGTTTAATAATTTATTTATTTATTTGTTGTTGTTGCAGTTACAATAAATAAATAAATAATAATGTTATTTCTTTATTGAGACGACCGATTGGTGTAGTAGATAGTGACCCCATCAGCGAAACCAACGGTTACGGGTACGAATCCCGCGAGGGGTAAAGATACTGGAATAATCAGATTTTTTTTTAGTATTTTCGTAAAAGGCTGTAGTGGATCTCTTTGTGACGAAATCTGCTAGTGAGTGCAGCTGCGAAGACGCATGGGAGGAGTAGTGGGGAAATTGTAGTGTGTCACTTATATAACGTCCTAATTTCTTACCCTCTTATTCATAAAAAATTACAATCGCTTTATAAGCCTGTTTTAGTTAAAGTATGTTTTGTCTCTGTCGTTCATAAGGAAATGTTGCAATGAAAGAAAGTTAGTGTCGATCGAACACGTGACTTTGTGGGTCTAAAGTTTTCTAAATGGTTATTTGGTTTCATAGAAATTAAATTAAAAAACAATTCTCCATATTTATAGAAAATTTAAAATTGTTTTTAACTTCTGAAACTACGTTAATTGCTTAGTAGATTATGTTTTTTATATTGCCTATGAGAGAAATATTATTATTATCAATTAAAATATAATTTAACGACTATTTATAATATTCGACGGCTGACAAAAAACAGATATAACTAACTCTTGGTACTACTACATGAAATTGATTTTCCAAAAAAATCAACTATAGTTTGATTTATGATTTTAGAGAATTATAGGACTTCAGTCGACGTCTTACGAGTTATATTCCTTATCAGTAATCGAAACGATTAGCATAGAATTCTTTTCGTCTGAATGGTTCATTTCGTCGATGACTACATTTTTTAACAAAAATAACAGAATTGGTTTACTAAAAAAGTTTGCGCTAATCTCCTGTAAAACGTTTTGAATGTATTATAAAAAATCTGTGATTATAAAGAGATTTTCAGATGGTATAGATTTGTCCATGGCTGTATGTGACCTGTAAATTCAGAACAGAAATATTCTGTACATAAGTACATAATAGTATAGTACGGCTATTTAGCACAAGCTTTGATGTAGCCACGCTCTTTACACATTAATGTTGACAGAACGAGATATATATATTTGACAGGACAAATCACAAAGTTGTACATCTTTTTAGAAGTGTGATGAACTCTACAATTATATTCCTCGAAATAAAACTAGCCCAATCAACAACTCCGTCAGTAAAATGCGCTGGTCTCCCTGGAATCCCGCTAGAGGCAAATGTATGTATGATAAATGTATTTGTGTAGTATATCAACCACTTGGTATCCTTAATACAAGCCTAGTTGCTTAATGTGGAACTAGATGGCGCTGTGTGTATGTCCAAGGATATTTATTGATTTGTCAATTGCAAATACCTCCCTCTACCTCCTAGACTAAACAATCAAGTACACCGGGTGAAAGAGACCACACACAAACTAGGGACAAAATCAAAATGTCGTTGCCGTATCACAGGCGATTTTAATGGCCGGTAATCAGTATGGCTACAAAAGCTTCAAATTTTATAGGTGACTAGGTAGACAGGACGGGTTCTGTATTTTAGTTTTTGTTCTGGGGAACTTTTAAATATAGGCAGTTTACCTCAAGGCAAACTCAGGCCGGGATTTAGGAATCCAGAACCCTAATTTTGGAAATATACCACATTTATATGTCTATTTGCTACACTACAGCCTTTTACGAAAATACTAAAAAGAACTAATCTGATTATTCCAGTATTTTCGTAAAATTGTACTTTTTTATGCACAACGATATAACACTTGACCTCAATTATTACACCTGATGTTAAGTAAAGATGAAGTGTACTAACCCGGAAACTCCGTCTTATTTTGGGGACTGACTATCTTATCTCTGACAACCGGAACACAACAATGCTATTAACATTGATGTTTGGTGGCAGAATTAGATTAAACGGAGTAGGTACTATACAGAGTGGAAAGTTTCAATGGGGCAGCCAAGGGAGGTACCTTAATCGTTGCAGCTACAAGAAATTGGTCTTAGGAGACTATCCATAATTTTTCAAAAAAATTTCATTCCCATTCACAGATTTTCAAAAAAATGTACGGTTAGCAAGAAAGTTACCATTTCTAACAAAAATTTTTTTTGATGCTAATCGATCCTGTTTCGTATGCTGATCAAAAAGTTCCATGGGACCAACTGAAGTTTCAGTACTAGAAAAGTTAGAAATCAAAAAAAACTTTTCCCATACATATGCAGTCAATTAATTTTGTTTCACTTGGAACTTACGTAACCTCGATAGTTTTCTGAAAAAAGATTTACTTACCTACCTAGTTCAAATTCAAATAAGCTTTAAATTTCGAACTTTGTTTTCTTTTTATAATGCGTACTTTCTTTTGTTGCTTATGTCAAAATCTGATTGCGTGTGGTGTGCTTTTGCGAGTAGGTACTTTTAGTTATTATTTTTTGCAAAAATGAGCTCAATATATAACTATACCTTAATAAAATATATACCTACATACTAATAATACATATAAATAAATATGTATACAAATAAGGAAATACTTAAAGAGAGGATTTAACACGAAGTTGTCATTCATCAAAAGTAGCTACCGCTCAAAACGCGTTACAACCCGAGAGCTTTTTGATGCTAGTTTTAAAAGCATTTAGTGATGGAGACTTTCTCACATGCAGTGGCAGTTGGTTCCACAATCGTACAGCCTGAACAGTAAAGGACTTGGTATAAGAGTGAGTGAGGTGACGTTTAGACTTGCTGGAAGCTTATTTGGTAAATAATAAAAATTCATTTGCTGCGTTGCAATGGTACAGGAGGAGATATCCAAATCGACATGTGCCAACCAGAAAGGTTATTACAAACCTTATAAGAAACTTAGCCGAAGGTGGTTCTTTTAAGAAGAAATCTGTACTTCAACCATTTGTTTTAGACGAAAATTTGGAAATTTCCATTTTAACATTAGTCGAAGCGTTTCCCGAAACATCTTCAAGAGTCGTCGCTAAAGAAGTTAATGTCTCGCATACCCTGGTACTGAAAATATGGAAGAAATATGGATATAAATGTTTTCGACATGGGCGACTAGTTCAAGCTTTACATACAGGGGATGCCGCTCATAGACAAGCTTTCTGCAGATGGTTAAATGGGAAAATAAGTAGAGATATGCAATTCCTTGATTACATATTATGGTCTGATGAAACGAATTTTTCAAACAACGGTATGTACAACCGGCGAAATAATCATTATTGGAGCCAAGAAAATCCTCTCAGACTTTGGGAAACCCATAATCAAATTCGATTTTCTTTTAATTGTTGGTGTGGTTTAAAGGGAAACGAAGTAGTAATGGTGGAATTTTATGAGGGCAACTTAAATCCCGACACTTACAATAACATAATATTAGAAAATGTATCAAACATTATTGATAATCTACCATTATCAGAATCACGAAGAGTTTATTTTCAACAAGATAGTGCTCCTGCACACAACAGCCGAAACACTCGTTGTTCTTTGAATAGACAATTTGGTGAGCAGTGGATTGGGACTCATGGCCCTGTTTCTTGGTCAGCGCGTAGTCCGGACTTAACGCCGCTTGATTTCTTCCTGTGGGGCTATTTAAAAAATGAAATTTATAAAAAGAAATATGACAGTGTCGAAGAATTAAAAAACTCGCTCTGTACAATTTTGTATGGAATTCATCCAAATAAATTATTGGCCGCCACGCGGTGAGTACGAAAACGAATACATTTATGCATTAATCAAAATGGAGAACATTTTGAGCACCTTATATCATAAAGTTATTAATAAAAATAATAATTATTTTTCAAATAATTTTATTGTTTGATTGCATATGCATCTTCTTAATCATTTTTGTAGCTACAACAAAAAGTTACCTCTTGTTATGGCCTGACAAAAAAATCTAAGTACTTTAAATGTATGAAAAAAGTTTTTTTTGATTTCTGACTTTTCTAGTACTGAAACCTCAGTTGGTCCCATAGAACTTTTTGATCAGCATACGGAACAGGATCGATTAGTATCAAAAATTTTTTTTTGTGAAAAATGGTAATTTTCTTGCTAACCGTACATTTTTTTGGAAATCTGTCAATGGGAATGAAATTTTTTTGAAAAATTATGGATAGTCTCCTAAGACCAATTTCTTGTAGCTGCAACGATTAAGGTACCTCCCTTGGCTGCCCCATTGAAACTTTCCACCCTGTATATGTACCCGGCTTGTGATCGAGCCCGTGACCTCTGAATCGGATACTCTATGTTGTTTATATCGGGCCACAAAGACGGTGATCTAAGGTATCTATCTCTAAATTATAATAAGATTTTCCACAAAAAGACGCGTATTCACTATAAAGCGGTTTACGTGATTCGGTGCGATGACATGCCTGTAAGCCTGTGTCCGACTGTACTTACATGTGCGTGTACGCTCAATATGATTAATTAATTAAACAATGTAATCACTACTTCATTATTACTTTTATGTAGGTATGATACTCAGATTGATGGTGTATATAGGATGATCATACGTCGTAAATCTAGTACTATTTACTACTATTAGTCTGTATAAGTATGACGTAAAAGGACAAAAAATTTCATTGTACTTATATTAAAATATTACATTCCAACAACGACTTTATTGCTATACAGTCAAAATACAGTTTATTCGCCTTTGTTAACGAATGCGCTCACGGGTGTTCCTTGAAATAGGTATTTTGATCCCAAGTATCGATTCTAAAAGCTTTGGCCTACGTGACTATTTCATGTGACTTTAATACACAAGTCACATGTCAGCGACCCAAAGGTTCCAATAGACAATTTGCATTTTTTTAACTCTTTCGCATGGGCCACCCATCTCACTATTTTATATTACTACAGTGTGTAGTCATAAACAGGAACAAATGCATAGTGTGTTTGGTATGATAACTGTAGTAACGATATTTTGTAAGTTTTATGATAATACTGCATGTAAAATCATGTCTTCCGATCCGCAAATTAAATATGATCTGAAATCAATCTATTACCGAAAATTCTGTAAATGTAAGTTTGTGGATATAATAGAGTAGATCTGACTAAATAAGTAAAGTGAAAAATTGAAGATTGTAATGAAATTGACGAATAGGGAAACTGATCAGTGGTTACCTGACCCTATCCTAGAATACGAAACCATTTTTTTATGTATAGTGTTGTTGTCGTGTAAGTAGTTAAAATATTTTAAATAACTATTTAAGTATTTAAAAACCAAAAAACCCGACCATATTTTATATTTTGCGGGCGTCATGGATTTTTTACCATTAAATGTATCCTTTGACACTCTTGTAATCAAGACGAATCGAACGACACTTTGCACTTTAAAATCGAGCCATTTAGGCTACAGGAGGTAACATAGAAATCTACATACATTCACTCGAAAAACATTACCCTCCTTTTTGGCGCTGTTGGGTAAAAATATACCTAGATTTGGTATTGGTATTGGTTGCATGTGTGGCTGTTGCAGGTCGTCGTAGACCTGTATCACTGCGACCGTTGCCGATCTGTTGTGATCGACACTAACCTACAGTTCGTTGCTCAGGTTTGCCTCTCTGAGGAATTGGATTATTTTCCTGGCACCGATGATTTTTATATCATCCGGGTGCAGTAAATGGCCACCAAAGTAGATATTGCGTTTACGCATTAGCGGGGCACATTCACACAGCAGATGTACAGGTCTTTCCTCTGCAAGCAGGCAAAGTCTGCACATCCCCGTTTCTCGGAGCCCTCTGTTAAGCATGTGTTTGCACTTAGATTAGTTTTTTACCTATCGATACACAGATTATTGGTATCTACTAATTAATAAGAAAACAATGAAGTTTATAACATTTGTTGTTTGACATTACCTAATATGCGTAATTCGCCATTTAAGTATTTTAATTTTGTACGTACTATTTTTGATATTACTTACGAAAATTCAGCACGAAAAAATGGTCGTATAGGAAGAGCTACTTTATACTACAATCATTACTCACAGCGTTTCAATGCTACACTGACAAAAGCGTAAATTTAATTTAAAAAGTCATTGGTACATGGCCTGCCAGGGTATCGAACCCGCACTTCCCAAATTGGGAGACCGCGTCTTAACCGCTGAGCAACCCACGCTCCTTGCACGTCATGTGTGTATTTTTGTATATTTCTGATGATCTTATTTAACATAAAAGTTGTGATGCAAAGTCAAAAATACTTTACTTTGTAGATCACAGGGTGCACCTAAACTAGTCAATTTTACATTTTTTAAGCTTCTGCTTGTTCAATTCAATTCAATTCAATTGTTCAAATCCAATTTTCCCCTGAGAAGAACAAGCAAGAAACTCGAGGGTTTGCTCTATTAAAAACAGGTTTTTACATTTCATTATTAACTGAGAAATAGCCTGGCTGCGAACGAGCTGGTTATGTCCAAGGATGTTTATCATCTAAATAGTGTGATATTTTATAATATATCATGTTATGTGGAAGTTAAAAATTTTATGAACAGGGGATGGATAGAGATGAATTTTTTTGCTTACCAAGTAAGATTTCGACAGTGCATTCACTCATGTAGTCATGACAATCGAAGGTGCCGGCCTCCTTCTTCAGTTTATCAACCACTGCTCTGGAGTTAGCATTGAACAGGTCTATGAAGCTCTTCAATACGTTCAAATGGAAAGTGGGTGCAATCAGTTTGCGATGAGACCTCCATTTCTGGCCTAAGGAAAAATGTCGATGGTAAATATAATTATTTTTAATGCACAATCACAAATAGGGCTCCCAACTATACTGTTAAAAACAGTATTATATTATAACAGTTTTTCAATATATAATACTTTTTACTGTTGAAAAAAACAAAAGTATACAAAATACTGTTTTCAGCAAGCATCGCTGGTATCCATAGATCTACTTAAAAAGTAAACGCTCAAAAATTACGTTCTATGCGCGCGGGACAGCGCAGACCTCGTTTTAGAACGAAACTGTCAATGTAAATTCATATTTATTTTAATTCTAATGAGGCTTATTCTACGATGCTTTAAAAAATTAACAAAATTGATAAGTTGTGCTAGACGCACTAAGAAAAATGTATTCAAAATATTAAAAAATAAAATACTGTTTCTAAAATACAAATTTTCCTAAAATACTGTTTATTTTCCTTCTCCGACCTTAATATACTGCATATTATGTAAAAAAAGATGGCTACCCTAATGCCACCTGGAGTTAAGTGAAGATGAATGGAAAATGGAAGCGCGCTCACTCGGATCTCACAACTTATTTAGGGGATTAGTTATCGTATCTCAACAACTCGAACACAACAACTTTATTGCTGTTTGATGGCACTCTTAGATAAGATGGTTGATTACCCCTATCACCAACCTGCTAACTAAACTTGTCACCCGCTGGGAACGTAACCCGCGACCTCTGTTTTTTAAGTCGCATGTTATTTACACTGAGCCACGGAGGCAGTTAGAATTGTTAATGCAAGATTAATGCTAAAAATATCTATATTTAAAGAATTCTAAAGATACTTGCAGCTGGTCGTTATTTTGGTAATATAATCCCCAATAAAATTACATCCGCATCAAGGATGTAAGACTAGAAAAAATTCAAGAAATAAAAACTTGTAGCTCTTTACCAAGTTGCGTATCTGTTCGACTAACAGGAAATAGTTTAACGATCTGGATGGTAAATGTGAACTTAACTATTTATTAAATTGGATTCAATCTGTGAAAAGCAATAATTTGGACAATCTTTGATTAAAATATTCCTGCGCAACACAAGACTTACCTGTACTAATCAGAAGGCCATTGCCAAGCCATGGTTCAAAAAACTTGTAGTCTTTTGCCTTGTCGATGTGCACGTGGCTGCTAAGGATCAGCTCCACATCGCGAGGGTCATAGAGGAACACAACCAGGCGAGGTCCGATCCACAGCTTAATTGCTGAATCGTTGGCATACTCCTTACTTCTGGCTATTAACTTCCTGAAGATATCTGTCAAATTCAATTTCGGTTCAATCACAAATAATTACAATTGTACATCATCTATACTTATGCGTCCCTAGTCACTATCACTTAAACCTAAGTGGGTGCCTGCCTAAGTGTTTCTCCACTTCTAAACCAGGCAATGAATTTTGATATTTTTCACTATAAGAAAATGTCTTCCGGAAGGTTTATATGTATAATAACATGAAGCCGAGGCAAATCGCTTGTTATTATTAAATTAGTGGTATAGTTTATTAAGTGCTGTGAGCAAAAAGGAGCTTCAATTAAGTGCTGCAAGCAAAGAGGACAATTATGTTTTTTTTCCGTTACGTACTTTTTCTACGATAAGACTGTGCCGATGAATTATGCTAGAGTTTATGAAGCGCTATTTATATATAGCGTTACTATAGTCGAAGTAATCTACATTCAATTACTTTAAGTATTTATTTGCTTATATGTATACGAGTACATACACAAACTTCAAATAAATTCAATGATTAGGTAACTTTTTCAATACAGGTTGGTTTTGAATTATTGAATTGATTTAATTGATTATGTAAATCGATTGGGTTCGTAGGATTTTACTGGCCTGATCGTTGATGTTAGATGTTATCATATCAAGCAATTTATTATTATTACACCGGTTACTAAGTTTGAATATCACTGATGTGACAACGGAAGGCTAACACGGTGTCATTGAGGTCAATTGCAGTATTTTGTTATTGAGTTGGATATCCTTGGACCAAATATCAGGTTCATACTTGATGTAGTGTGACGGAAAAGTAAACTGCAAGCTATGTGAGAAAATAAATAAATAAGTATAATAAATAATATTTGATTTGGTGTTAGATTGTTTTGCATAAGTACCTCAAATAATTCTTTTGAAATTCAATTATTGTTTAATATTTTAAAAAATCATTACAAAATCATTTACTAAGATGAATATTCTCGAATAAATGAATATACCAATAGAGGTACATTATAAATTGATATTTTCTTACCTGAGGAACCTCCCGTGAACTCTAAAGCATTTCCGAAGAGTGGCAGACCATCAGGTCCTGGAATTTTTGATGCTAGCTCATACAGGTGTCTTCTGGACATCCTCCAGTATGCGTACCAGAGAATCACAGCTGGGACCAGAAGCATGTAGAACATGCTAGTGACTGCCCATGTGCTAGTCTGAGCGACGACGCTCTCTGCTGCTGTGTAGGCCATGTTTGGATGATTTTACGCGTCCTGTTCAAACAAATATATTATCTATAAGTATGAATGGGCTAAAAATTTCCTGAAGAAGGTTTGCCATTAATCAACTCATTATTTGCATACACACATCCATTTACATACACACATACATTTACATACATACACATACATACTTTTAATCTTAAGTTAATGGGTTATATATACCTATATTTTTTTTTCATTTATTTTATTATGTAAGAGCGGGATTTTCTAACACAAGTATAAATATGCTTAAAAGAAAACCCCAACACTAAAAATGTTAGGTATCTATTGTATTGTATGTGTATGTGGCTGTTGCAGGTCAACGGAGACCTGTATCACTGCGACCGTTGCCGATCTATTGTGATCGCCACTAACCTACAGTTCGTTGCTCAGGTTTGCCTCTTTGAGGAATTGGATAATTTTCCTGGCACCGATGGTTTTTATCTCATCCGGGTGTAATAAGTGGCTGCCCAGGTGGATATTGCGTTTACGCATTAGCGGGCCACATTCACACAGCAGATGTGCAGGTGTTTCCTCTGCGAGGAGGCAAAATCTGCACATTCCTGTTTCTCGGAGCCCTATGTTGAGCATGTGTTTGCTCAGACAGCAGTGGCCCGTTAGTGCCCTTGTGAGAATGCGTAAATTGTTCCTACTGAGTGCCAGCGCTTCGCCGGCCGCCTTCTTGTTGAAGGCTTTGATTAGTGATTTGGAGTGTGTTAAACCTGGCGTGTTCGTCCAGAGTTTAAGAGCTGCTTGGGTGCACCGGTTCCTTAGGGTAAAGCGAATTAGGCTTTTTGAGATGCCGCAGAAAGGCTCAGGGCCGTACTGGGATCCGCTAGCCCCCAATTTCGCTAGTTCGTCGGCTTTTTCGTTGCCTTCGATGCCTGCGTGCCCCGGGACCCAACGAAGAAAGACCCTGTTTGTTTTGCACAGGGTATTTAAAGTAAGCCTGCAGTTTTCAACCAGCCTTGAGACAATTTTGTCTGAGTCTAGGGCCAAAAGAGCCGCCTGGCTATCTGAGTGGATGTAGATGGTATGGTTGACGTAGGGTTTGTGTAGAATGATTTCCGCACACTCTAATATGGCGTATACCTCTGCTTGGAATATGGAGGCTTAGGTATCTAAGTAAATGAAAATAAACATTTTTGAATAATAATCATACGAGTACGTCTTGTGGCTGATATGATGATCGATAAAAAAAATTAGGAACGAATATTTTGGACAATGGATTGCATATTCCGAAAGGAAAAGTCATTATTTCTAACTTTTTGGATCATGAAATTGAGTTATTTGAAAGATTACATGTATTAACTGGTTTAGTGGGCAGCACATCTACTTTATCAATTTACATACTCGTACGAAGTTATGTCTGTGAAAAGGGTAGCTCAAAATTAAATGACGGACTTATTGTCGGCAAGACAAAAAATTCAGATCACAGAGGGTGGAATGTATGGCATTCTAGGCAATGACGCACACGAAGAACGGAAAAGTTCGGCCGACAAAAAGTCCGACGTCGGTGCTGCTCTTTTTCATAAAGACAAATTAATAACTTGATTGTTTTTGCAGTATTAGTTAAGAAACTGGTGTATTTCGGTGCCATTATTTTATGCACAGTTTTTTGGGATACAAATTATAATCACAGGTAAAGCAATCTTTGCATATGAGATTCCAGCAATACGTGGTGCCAGAATGCTTACTTAAAATATTGAATTACTCTTGGCATAATTTTTTTTATTTTGTACTATTTTTTGCACAAATTTTTGACATTAAGAAAATAACTGAATTCTACTTTGTGTTCTAACACCACGTACCTACATGAAATGACGAGTAATGTTTAATTTTGTTACATTGTCTTTAAACTAAGCAGGTGACCACACAATAAATAACTTATCAGGATATACAAATACAATGTAAACTACATTGTTAAGCGGTATATATGCTGCATATTGAAAATATTATTAAGTGCGGAACTGGTTTATGTATCTAATGGATGCAGCATTTATCTGCAACTACGTAGATTAACCTTATTAGTGTCTTTTCCGAAGGCCCAGTGATTGGCACTAACTATATACGTAACTTGTACTATGCTTTCCGGGAAACAAAATATTTATTTCCTACAATTAAAACGAAAATATTTATATAGATCGAATAAATTGTAATCCGAGTAGCATATCAAGTACTACAACATAATTACTGGTGGTGTACAATAAACAACATTTGTATTGTATTGTATAAACAGTCAAGAGAAATTAAGTACTGACATAAACTTCTACCGCGGTAAACCACACGTCAAGGTAGATCGTAGATTTTTCTACAGGGCAATGCTGTTATGTTCACGATTTTGGACTGCTACCAGTTCGACTATCGAACTACTGGTAGGACTGGATGAAATAAATGAAAAAGAGGATGGTTTCGTTCTACTTTGCTGGAAAACACACACAATTAAATTGTAGCCACAACTGCAAGGCTACTGCAAACTAGAGCGACTCGAGTGAGAAAGAGTCTCTTGCAGCTGATTGGCTGTCGCTTGACAGGTGTCAACTTGACCGCCAATCGGCTTTGAGAGATATAGGCTATGTCGCACGCGACTCTATGTCACTCGAGTCGCGGTAAGTTGTAGTAGCCCTGCTGCTGAACATAAGCCTACTCCATCGATTTCCAGAGTGACAGGTTGGAAGTGGCCTACATCCAACGACTTGCTGTGACCTTTATAGGTTGTCCGACCACCTTATCGGTCCTACTATTATGCCCCACCGGGCATCAGTTGTTCGACCTATGTACCCTACAGCTTCAGCATTACATCCACTAAGATTTATCAGCGACATTCGTTCTTAAATGATTATATTTTAATGCTTGTAATATGCACCGAAATATAGGAAACTGAACACAAATAATAATCGCGCTAAGTGCGTATAATATTGCATGTAAGTAATTATAATAAGAAGCTTGTACAATTTTACCCCAGTGTCTTACAATTCGAACTCTACTTCCTCATTTCATAAAACTACACGATCTTGATCATTTTAGTTCCGTTTATATCTACCGGTTAAAGAACTATATTTCACTGATTTGAGAGTTCAGAAAAAAATATGCTGGTATCAAACATTGCCACGATATCCTATGGAGAGTATGGTGGTGACCTGGTGTCATTGAAACGAAATTCTTTATTATTGCAGAACTTTACATACAAGTTCTTAAATGCGTAGTTCCAAAGTAGGTATACCAAATAACAGATTTGTTTATATAAAAATAAAATAAACCGCCTACAATTCTAATACTGCAGCGGTAGTTTTCGCCGAAAGATTGTGTTTTTCAGGGTTCCGTAACCAACAAGGTGCCCTTATAATTTCACCATGTCCGTATATCAGTCCGAGGCTTAGATATGGGTATATATATTAATCACGCCGACAAAGTGGTAAAATAAAATCTTGGAAAATTTTTCTTTTAGGGTATACCTCCCTTACCTATATTGGTTAATAAACCAATAGATATATCGCTGTATGAGGACAACGTTTTCCAACGGCAAAGTTAAGTTTGTCTGTCAATATACAATTTATCTTTCCGGTAGAGCAAAATGATCGGTGCTTCAATAGGTTACTCGGTGCGCGAATCCGACTTGCGCTTGCCCGGTTTTTTATTTATTATAGCACAAACTGTAGACAACGAGTACCAAAAAAAAACACTTTTATTAGATTCTTTCCAAAAACTCTATTATAAAGACAAAGAGAACCGGTACATATCGAACATACTTAGGGATGTTATGATTAATTTGGTATTATCCACGGTCAAGACAAGTTTTACAAATAGGTGCATTAAGGTTGACCTAAATAAATAATATTATAGATAGAGTTGCTATTCTAATATTCAAGGTTAGTTTTCTCCAGTGGGTCAGACACGCAGAACTTACATAAAATTTTGATATAATACATTTCTGTATAAAATTTAATGAAAATCTATTCAGGCAGTATTGTGATTTAGAAGCATCTCCAAGGCCAAACATAAAAACTTTCACACAGTAGGATATATCCTATATGCTATAGAATGCTATAGCATTTACTGGGACCGCATTAAAGCTCTGAAAGTCTTAATACCTGCAGCATGCCTCTACTTACGTTTTTGCTCTTGATGAAGTACGATGAAAAAATTATAATAAACACGCGAATAGAACATAAACAAACATGAATACCGCAACATAATATTTCAGTGGAACGTTATCAGAGAGTGTGGCATGCTATGAAAATTAATTCATCATATGTTACACGGTAGGATGTTACACAAGGAAAGTTTCTTTGAAATCCAAAAAGTACAGGGCGAGTTAAAATAATTTAAAAAGAGAGCGAGAAATAATATCCAATGTTCTGGAGATTTATTAAAACTTTGTGTAATCTTTCATCCATGGCTCATAGATAATTTAGACGACCGATTAGTGTAGTGGATAGTGATCCTATCAGCGAAACCAACGGTTGCGGGTTCAAATCACGCTAAGGATAAATGTTTGTGTGATGAATATGAACATTTATTCCAGAATCATGGATGTTTATATAAATATTTATGTATGTTTATCCGTTATCTATAATTAGTTTGGAAGTAGGTGATTGGTGTAAGTGTCCGAAATATTTATTCTTTTTAATTATAAACTAGAATGCTTATTTGTACACGATGATGTTTTTTGTTATTAAAAGCCTTTTTTGTCATTCCTCTCCATAAAAGTATGGAGTACACCTGGAGTATAAATAGTAGCAGACGGAAAATAAGGACTCAATAGCATAGCCTGTTTCCGTACAAAAATATTAGCAACGTTTAGGCTTTAATATATGAGGAAATGTCTAGAAATGAGTTCTAATTGAAAGTAGATAGTAGTGAAAGTAGGGAACAAATTACCAGAGTTAGTGATCAATCCACCCTCGGTGAACTCGTTGAAAACTTGACAAATGTAAAAAAAAAATAATTAGACCAAACACAAGTGCAGTGATATACTCGCATCAGCTTAAACCTGCTAGTGTTATTATACATTTTTCATAATAATAATGACATAATTACCATATGGCTCATCAGATTACGTTTTTATTTATACCTTACTCTACCTTTTCTATGGAAACCATCACAATTAATTTATAAAAAAATCTCGTAATAGACATGAGCTTCATCGGCTTTGCATAAGCATTATTAATGTTTGATCTGCTACTATTTACGAGCCTGTAGTTTAATAAACATTTATATTGCTAAAGGAAATATTACGAAGAATTGGTATGTATTACGTGAGCTTGGTGACACCCTATACATCTATGTGTAATGCATGGACAAACTTGAGATATTATTTTTCAAGAATATTGGAAAAGTTTGTCGCATTGGTTTGCTCATAAACCGACGAGGCTAGCCTTCTGGTATCAAGTTTTATTAGAGTATAAATAAAAATCACATGTCAAGTTTATGAAAAAATTTCCGTAGGAACTGATAAAATATTCGAGTTGTCATTATTACGTCTAAAAATTAAAGCATAAGATTCATTAACGTTTTATATTTAGACTCTTAATTTATTTCAATATCCTAAAATAACCACTTTATGTTAATTTTATTATCTACTCATAATCTATATTTAGTTTAACGGAGCAAAACTTGCGAAAACAATTTGTTCTATTTAGATTACGCAAGGTTTATTGTCTTATATCAGGTATGGACATCCTGTGAACAGTGACGATTTGAAATCCATCCATCATCAGTATAAGTGGTGGGTTTACAGGTATATGTAGATCATGGGTGTTATGGGACATGAGTCTGGTAGCGAAAATTCGTTTAGTGGTATACCGGTGAGTTTTTTTACCGTAAGGAAAAAAATAGGACATATTTGGTACGAAATAGAAATAGAATTTCAAAAACGCACGCGCCTGCTGGAGTTTCATATGTGACTGGCGGGATTCGTAGGGTAGGATATCATGCGGAAATTATTTGGAAGTCATATTTTCTCCAAATTTTCTTTGTTTATTTCATTTAATGATGTAATTATGTAGAATAGACTACAAACGCGACCGTTAAAGAACACAATTAACGAATTTTTCGATGATGGTTTAAAAAATAAAAATTAAACTACCTATATCAATACCTTCTATTTCACGTACCTAATATGCCTTATTTTTTTCCTTACGTAAAAAAACTCATCCGATATAATAAGAAGTAGTAGTAACTACCAGTACTTGATTGGAGAATTAATATAAATACCTGCAATGTAATACTTTGTATTTTATTATTGTTATTTTTCTGCTTTTGTATGTTTAATGTGTGTCAAATAAATGTTTTCTATTCAATTTCTATGTACTGCAAACAGCAGAAAATCCATGAAGCTAAAAAAGGTTGATTATGCTTTCCTAATTATAGTTTTACCTTCATAGACCTTCAAACGCAAATCCTTTTCGGCAACACTATCACGAAAGCTTATTATATTAACTAACTGACCTTGAATGTGCTTACGTAAATAACTTGATCTTGAAATTAAACAGATCCTACCTATAATTGAGCAAAATTAAATTAAATATCAAGGTATCGATGTTTTATGATTATGTTTACTATTTTGTACTATTTTTTAAACTGTATTAAAGTATATGAAACTCTTTCGTTTATTATCTTTCGTTGATACCAAAGATTTCCATACCATGTAACTACTATTTAACTAATATGATATCCCGATAAAGTGAGAAGTTCTCGCGGGATAAATAAATGAAACATATCCACTATAAAGGTATTCCACGCAGGCTATAAAACATTATGCCATTATTTTTCCTTCGGGGTTGATACCAAAGACTTGTCGGGAGACAGGTGAATAAAAGTTCTACGTGTGAATCAAATGACGTTACGAAAACATATAAATTACTAGCTTTCCGACCGCGGCTTCGCCTCCGTGGAATAGCTTTAGCTATGTTTAATTTGTTTATCCCGCGTGACTAGTCACTTCATCGGGATAAAAGTATCCAATGTCTTAATATAGGGTATATTCTCTTATTCATCACTATACATCACCACATTTCATATCCAAATCCGTACATCCGTTTCGCCGTGATTAAGCAACAAACAAATAAACTTTCGCATTTATAATATTTGTTAGATAATATAAATTGAAAATCTCGAGCAAACAATCATTGTGTCATCCGCAGATAGACCAAACCAACTGTGTTTAAAGCTAAATGTCTTAGAAAGGCCTTATTTATTTTCCGTCAAACGTGGCAAATAACCTATCCCGAGTTTAATTTTTAACATAAAAAAGAAAAATTAGAAACCAGGACAATCTCATTGAAATACACCAAAAAACTGTTTTAAAGCTAAATATCTGCGAAATGGCTTAACCGATTTTGATCAAATATAGTTAAGAATCTCGTTGAGTCTATCATACTAAAAAAGCCGCGCTCAAGTCGGACCACGCATACTAGGTACGTCCGGACATGGACTGACATACACAACGCCGTAAACACGTAACACCCGTCGTTTTTCGTCCGGGGCTAATAATGAAATAACAATATGCTTTAGTTGTTGATTTAAAACAAAATATCTGCTTTTTCTGAGAAAAACGGTCTTGACACAGAGACAAACAGACGGCATAATAAAGTGATCCTTTCAGGGTTCCTTTTTCATCTTTTCAAGTATGTGCGGAACCCTAAAAAGAAGATTAACTATATTTCTGGGATTCACAGTTCAGATTTTGTTAGCCATGCTTTTTCATTTCGAAAACTCCGAAGTTAAAACTTGACTTAAATAAATAAATAAATATATTATTGATCATTGTATCATACAACACAAATACCCGCGCTCTCACTCATAGGCATTCTTTTCGGCCCAGGCTGTGCGATTATGGAACTAACTTCCAGTGAATATGAAAGAGTCGCCATTATAGATGGTTTTAAAAGAAAATATTAAAATATGGAACACTTATTCGCTTTGAGTTCACAACTGTTCTTATACATTTATTTTATTGATACATGTATACATTAATTTTACATAAATACTATATAAAGCTAAGCTAGCTTAGTATGCGCCCAATCTACGGTTCTTTAACTGACTTTAACTAATGCTAAAAATTCGCGGGTTCGAACCCTGCTAGGGGCATATGTTTGGGTTACGAATACGGACATGTGTTAAAAAAAATGATTACTGTAGTCTATCAACCATCTAATATCTTTAATACAAACTAGTTGCTTAGTATGGAAATAGATGGCGCTGTGTATATGCTCAAGGATATTTATTTATACATTTCCCTTATTTCCGACATTGCATAGGGAAACGAGGAACTATTAAAAGAATGAAGGTTTTGAGGGTCATTTGTTAAACACGCTTGCCTTAATTCCGAAGTTGTGGTGCACAAGACAATTGACTATCCCACTAAAGAATAATATCGTTCAATCTCAGTAATCTTCAGATCCAGTGAGATGTTTTTCTAATGGATCCCGTTTTGAAGGTGTTAGTCTACTGAGGATTTTTATCTCAGTTAATTTATTGACCAAATCCATGATTGCTCGGAAAGTGTGGATGTTTGCTACTCAATCACGCTGTGATCATTGAACGGGTTTGTATAAGATTTGATAAGAACATAAACTATGACCTTATGTAATTTGAAATCACACTGCAAAGGAATGTCTAGGAAAAATGCATAGGAGGAATTTCATTAACTCTGTCGCAATTTTCTGTTTGCCCATGTTCATCTGGGATACTTGATTGAAGTTTTCCAGCGTAGTACTGAGGTCTACTATCTGTAATTATTTATGTATGATGTAACTATGTAATCTACATGAAGATATAGTATGTATTATCTACCTGAGACGTGCTTTACCATATTTACCTAATGCAGGTAGGTATAACATACTGTGGATGCTACCTCAATTGCATTGTGATTGGATTGCTATTATGCCATCTAAGTATTTCACAATGATGTTACGTGTAGACATCATTATTATGATAGATGTGATATTACTTTAATTTCTTTATTTATTACCTAAGTAATTGATATTTCTATAACTTTTCTCGTCAATATTTCCCGGTGGAGTAATAGAATTACAAAAGTGGGATAAGATGAATTTGAACAGCATTTTGAATTCTTCTATTACATAGTTATTATTTAATATGTATTCGTCGATATATAAATAAATATTTCGGACACTTACACCAAGCATCTAGTCCCAAACTAAGCAAAGCTTGTGGATACTAGTTAATGGATAAACATACATAAATATTTATATAAACATCCATGACTCGGGAATAAATGTTTGTATTCATCACACAAACATTTACCCCTCGCGGGATTCGAACCCGCAACCGTTGGTTTCACTAACAGGGTTACTATCCACTACACCAATCGGTCGTATATATCACTTGTAAGTATTAATATTATGGAGGCGTTTTGAAAAAATGCTGAAAGATGAAGATATTAGAACATTTGAGTAATTTTTGACCAATCTGTGATGAAATGCTCATATACATTAATCTAACCAAAAATTGTAAAGTACTCTTTACTGAAATTCAGGAGCGTTTATTCACTTTGTGTGTAATTATACCAGTATGACGCCATGTCCGTCCATCGCTGGGAGTATTTTAGTTTACTAACAATTTGTATGAAATTTAAAAAATAATTGCTTTTGCAAGTTTATACGAGTTTCTTAATTCATCTCCATTTTATCACATTCGTAATTTTACACCCCATAAATAGAAAAAATGACTATTTTTAATAAAAAACCTTCATTATCTGGTCAAGTACAACAGTTATAGCGACAAAATAGGACAAATCTGTAGGTGAAGGATTACAGATAAAAACAATATAAACGAGAATATTGAAAATCTATATAATATTCTAGAGTATTAAAATACGATATCGGTAAAAAATCCGCAACTCTTTTCTAGCTCGGCTCTTATTATTTTATTTACACTATATGAATACTCGTAATAACAAATTTAGTAACTTCTATATAAATCTAGACTAATTTTCCTCTGTAATGATACCAAGATGTCGGTATTTAGTGAATTTAAAAATATGTCGAAACAAACTACCTACTCCACAATACTTTTGACACGGCTATGACTTGCTCTATGACGAAAACCTGCGGAACATATTCAAGTTTATAGCATCCCTTATCAAAGTCTTCTGTATTTCTATCACAAAAGTGTAAGATTATGCTGAAAAATGAATAAAATTAATTTTCACTATTATTATTCGTTAGGCAAATCGTAAAATTATCAAGAAAACGCTAAAACTGTCCATTTCTCAGACATGAGAAAATCTTGAAAATTTGTATTGAATTCAGACTTAATTTATCGCTACAAACTATAACACTTATGCATAACCGTAAAGTACTAATCCTCACGACCATTTTCATATATAATAATCCCAGAAATATGTAATTAAATTATAATTAGGTACTTACGACATAAAGTTAGAACACTTTTCACTACAGATAAATGAACGAACGATAACGTTTTTTTGTCTAGGTATGAGAACAGCCGAATAGGTACTGCCAATACGGATGCCGTAAGATAATTTTATTAGTGGTTTTTTTTTTCACAAAACAGGAGGAATTGTTTCGAACCGTATGAAGGTAGCGCGCTTTTGTTACTGTTGTAACCACGGACAATAGACTGTCATTTTTTTGGCTACAGATGTAACCACGGACTGTTGAGTGAATAACTGAGTTTTTTTTGCTAAATATCATTGTTACTTTTTGGTGAAGTGTGCTGTGAGAATTATACGGAGTCTACAAAAATATCAAAATTAAATATTTCAATTAAATTAGGTTTTGCGAAAGTTAATTGATATTTTGTTATTATGATCAATTAAATTTAAAATATTTAGAATTTAAAATTTAAAATTTAATCAATTAAATTATACAGAAACGTGATTGTGCAGAATAGTAAAGTGGATTAAGCGAGTATGTTAAAATGGTAGCTACACCGTTATAGTAAGAATATTTGTATATTAGAATAGTTCAGAAAATAATACTACTTTTTAACTGGATCCTAATTGTTTAAATAAATACATCGCAAGCTCTGCTTCTTCATCTGTTTTTAAACCTAGACGCGCGTTTTAAGTCTATATGTCGCACTGTAGCGGCAAAACGACTGAAGAGGTTAAAAAACGGTTTATTCATTTTGATAGCTGGTATTTGCGAGACGGTATTCAGCCATATTCCCAATATACTTTATTCACTTCACTCACAGTTATACATAATAATATAAATCTCTTTCACGTAAATTGTTTGCACAAATTATTTTATTTTTTATCATCACATTGTGGTTTCGACACGTAAAAGGATAGAGCCAACCCATATCTTCCCGTTGGGTGCCATAAATGGTGACTAAGGGACTTTCTACCAAAAAACATCTATATGTAAAGAGTTGTACTTTTTAAGGGTGATGGGCTCACCTCCTGTCACGTATGCATTTCTGTATATTTCGTAAGGTAACTGTGGATGACTCTTATTGGGATATCTCTGGCCAACCCATTTGGGATAAAGTGACGTTATATATGTAGATATATTAAATCACCACCAAACTTGTTGAACACTCCACTTATGTCAGGTTATTTCATAGCAGAATACAAGTGCTTTGCCTGTCATGGGCAAATCCTGCTAAATGTAGCCCTGTTGTATACTGACGCATACACATAATATTTCATATTTCTGTAGGTACTTGTGTTTGTTGTTTTAGAAGACATAGTTGCTTCGTATATGATACTATTGGTTTCTCGAGGGCTTTCTGAATTTTCAATTTTATGTTATTGTATTATTTATCCACTGCTATTATACTCGTTATGTATGACAAATACGAGTACTTTTTACTTACTTGGTACTTACTAATTTTTTTAGAAATCTATCTCCGAATGTTTTTATGGTTTCATGTGAGGTGATCACGCATAATAAGTAACAACTCCAACCAGTAATTGGTCCGAGCAATGTATGGTACTAACCCCTTCCCTCGCCGAGCTGCTCACCGGTGTACCTAATAACAATAGAAATTCTATTGTCTCGTGTGTGGCGCATCATATGATAATGATGTTAGTTATTCGTGGTCAAAGCTTGCGATCCAAATGATACTCAGTGAATGAATGAATTCACTCTGAATTCATGAGATACATTTAAAAAAATTTCAATATGAAGTACACTGCCGCGACGGCATTTACAATTTCTAGTTGTCTTATGTATTATGGTTATTTTAAAGAAATTAGAAAATAACGAATATACTTACAATATTATTTGAAGCAATAATAATTTTAGCGATACCTATCCTAAACAACTATTTTTACACTTTATATATTTTATATCTTTAATAAATAATTATCAAATCACTTGGTCATATTCTTAAAAAAATCTTCTATATTTTATAACCTTAGACCACAATCACAAAAAAAAAACAAATATAATTGAAAGCCCTACCTTTAGTTGGAAACACCCGACTCCTGCTGGAGCCAACACCACACACGGTTTACTATATGTCTTGTATCCCCAAAGGACACTGTATGTGTCTCAGTGGCGACTATTTACGATACTCCCGCGCCACTGACTATATAACACGTGAGTGACGTCACGATTTGTATCGCACTGCCGTCGCAAGCGTGCGTCGACTTGATACTATACAGGGTGACTATTTAGACGTCATTTCCGATAACGACTCGACACTTTCAGTTTCGAGTACAAAAAAAATAACATGTGAGGCAAACAGCCTTACATGGCAAGTAATTTATACCATAATTGCAAATCGCTCCATGAGCCAGGCTTATGTCCAATAGTGGACTTTTATAGGCTGTTGATGTGTGAGTTGGAAGCTTCAATTTTTACAGTACTATTAAGGCCATATATCAATTACAATATGAGGCCGTAAACATTCGTATTTGATTCCATTCACAAGATTGGCAGAAGAACTTGGCAGAAGAACAGGCGCGACAATAGTCTCATAACGATATTTCTTTATTTAAAGTTAATAAATAAATAAATAAATAATAATAATAATTTTTTTGAGGTAGAGAGCGGAACGGATGTTACGAAACAAATTTCCGTTTGAAATATCCCCATTGCCTTCAAACTGCATTGTTATGTTCATTACAGTGCCCTTGATTTACATTATGCACAGAGCGATATTTGTTATATTTAAAAATTACCAGGATAGTAGAAGCTACTAAGAGGGTGATGGCCGGTGGCTAAAACGGGGGCTCGTGTCTCGTGAGACCTCACAACTTACACATTCCTTCCCGGTCTCAATCTTTTATTTATTGACTTATATTCTATAATTTTAGTTATTATATGATCGTCGAAGCAGTAATTAGTTACTGTTTCTACGACCATTTAATAACTAAATAAATAACTAAACATTGTCTCTAAACACAATTGCGTAAATGGGCATTTCCGATAACGGTATTCGTTCTATCTATTATGAGATTTAGCTGCGCCTCGATTTATAAAATAGCACCCGTGTTGTAATCGGTCTCTTTATCGATATGTATAAACTGCTATTACGCTTTATAATGCAAACTTAAACAACAAAATCACTAAGTTCTTGTTGGCTAATTTAATTTCAAGATTTTAATATGTAGATATATTAATAAGTCTTAAACAATAAAAGTAAAATAATTAAAAATGGAAAATTGAAAATAAAATCTGTCTTACTTATGCGATAAAAAACAAATCTTGTGTTTTAATGCAATATCTATCTCCAAGGCAATGTTGTATGTTTTAAGTTTCAAACGTCTGGTGATATGTAGACACCCTGTAGTAGTAACTAAAACTTTGTGTATTTATCATCGCTTGATCAATAATAGTTTATTGTGAAATATGTCAATTTCCTACGCAATTGATTTAAATAGCAAATTATAGCTTTGGGTACGTTTTTTGTCATTTTCAAGTACTAAACCAGTTTTACCTAATAACTTTTAGACAATGCAATTCGACGATGATCACTTATTCTTCCAAATCATCTGAAAAATCTGAATGGAAAAGTTATGCATCCCGGAGAGCTCATTTGAAGTCTCCAGGTAATAGAGTGGTAAGAGCAGGTTCTTCGTCTAAGCGAGAGAGAGTCTGAATTATGAAAACTTCAGAAAGCAGGTGAGTAACAATTTTTTTACATATTTACATACCAAATTATTTGATGCCAAATCAATTATTTGAAACTATTATATTTGTGTCAAAGTCAAAAATACTTTATTTTGTAGGTTACACAGGGTACACTTAAAATAGCAAGATTTTAAAATTTTTAAGCTACTGCTTGTTCAAAAGGCAATTTTCCCCTGAGAAGAATAAACAAGAAACTTGAGGGATTGCTCTTTTTAAAACAGGTTTTTATATTACAAAAAGGTAATTAATATTTCATTATTAATTGTGAAATAGAACAAGCTGGTTATGTCGATGGATGTTTATAATCTAAATAGTCTGATACTTTATAATATGCTTTCTTAATAAGTTTCTGTTTTTTAGTATCATTACATTTATTGAAAGGATGATTTTGTATATTAACGGGAACCTTATTGAAAAAGCGTACACATAACCCTTTTGCATGAATTACTGACTTTGTGGAAGCGACATATGTGACCTGCAAGATTACCTTTGTTTCTTGTATTGACATCATGTTTATCACTATATTTCTTAAATGATGCTAAGTTTCTTTTGACATATTTAACATTTTCAAAACTGTCACTTTAGTAATAGGATGTTATAAACGACTGAAGACGTGAGCACTATAAAGTTGAATGAGTTCGAAAACCTCTAGGGGTGAGTGTTTGGCATACTACGTGATGCTAAAATTCACAAATCGGAATTCAGCTATTTTGACAATGTCAATTTTCTGAAAAGCTTTTCTTCAGTCGCACTTTTTTGTTGTCTGTGCGTGTATAGAATACTATACATACCATCCTCCCGGACTAAATTGTTCGATTTGGATTTTGCTTGTGTTCAAGCTACTGTGTACAGTAAGAAAGGAAAATGTTATCTTTACCTTGTCAATTTTTTTAATAAAATTGTAATTAATAATCTACATAAATGCTATGCTAATCTATGTAAGTCTTTAACTTTTGATGATTATGAATAATCAATCAATCAATTACACTTTATTGCACAAAAATTCTATAATACACTACATAAACATAGCTTCCAAAAAATAATACTTGTACAACCAGTCTTATCGTTATACCATACCAGACAACCTTTAGAATAATACAGTTTAATAATTTTTTGGAGCTGGTAGACGTACACCAAGCGTTTTTATCCCACTGCCCCAGGAAGGAGAGTAATGTTATTCCATATGAATGTATTTAGATTTCCATGTTACCTTCGGTGACCTAAACGGCTTAACCAATTGTTAAGTGTTCGTCTTGATCCACAGAGTGTTATATTTTATTATAAAAATCCAACATAGCGCCCGAGAGTGTAAAATATACGATTTTATAGGGTTCCGTATTTAACAAGGTTCCCTTATAGTTTCGCCATGTACGTTACTCGTACGTTACGTTACGTACGTACTCTCTCTTAGTATCAGAAAGCTGTATTTTGGCATTGGCATTCTAATATAGTAATATACTAATATTATAAATGCGAAAGTTTGTGTGTGTGTATGTATGCATGTAGGTATGTTTATTAGTTCTTCACGCCTAAACGGCTGGACGGATTTGGATGAAATTTGATTGGTATACAGGTCAGGACCTGGATTAACATATAGCTAAATGTTTTTACTGAATCAATTTTGACGAAATCTTCCACGCGGACGAAGTCGCGGGCGGAAAGCTAGTACATACATATTATCTACGCCAACAAAGTGGTAAAATAAAATCATGAAATTTTTTAACCTAAAGTGGGGATGATTTTTTTTATTATTTTTGTATCCCATCGTTGAATATGTCTTTCAAAAATATTAGAGGTTATCTTGAATAGTTTTTCGATTTAGGGATCCGTTTGCGAAATATTAAGCTTATTAAGGTGCTAATTTTCGGAGAGACAAGTGTGGGGAACACCAGCTCAACAGTTATTTTTAATTCAAGGCTGTAGTATACATAACGAAGTTAAAAGAAAAACTATCACAGTTAAGATGGCTTTACAAATTTATACTATTAATGTACTTTACATTTAAAATTGTTTATCAAACAGCAAAAGCCCCCTTGTAATGTTGTAACGGGCAACTACGGCACCCCCTTACTTAAATTGTTATTATCATTCAGGTAGTCAAGTAATAAACTTTTTTGCTAGCGTTGTTTTGGCATGATCTTTAAAATTTTTCTGAGGTTGATGATAGGTATTCAGAGCTATATCTAGGAGTGATGTTCCCTAGATGATATATCGACTTTGCTTAGTCTAAACATAGGGGTAGGGGTAGGGTAGCGACTTCGTAAGATAATTTTTCATACACTAGAAATAATAATTATTATTACTACACTGATCATAGAAAATATCTGGTTGCGAGATAAGACCGTTTTACTTTGTAGTGGCTGATTCAGTAAAGTCGGTTATTTTTTTGTAAGGACACTTGGTTTTTTTTTTAACTTGGTACACAATCTACATAATGCGGTCTCTGCGTTGGCCAGCTTACAATAGTGGCAATCCTGCCGTTGTCGGCTGTATAAGTCAGTTCATCATCTGAGCTGAAAAAAAGCAGCCAAATGTGAGCTGGACTCCCGCACTTAAACGTTATGTGAAATAAAACTTTGAAAAATATAATTATCAAACAACAAATAGTCTTGGTGTTTGGAAGTTTAAATTTTCAATATATTCACATTTCCATCCGGACAGAAAGAACGTAATTGGCTCAGTAATCGGACTCAGCTTGGACCATTCAGTTACGGTTATTTATATAATAATGTGGACATGATCCTTTTTACAAACGGTCCTGAAATTATCTTTATTTAGCCTAAGATTGTTGAATTCAGTGAAGCCTGTGATTGGATTGTGATTACTTGTTTAAGATGAAATCGACACAGCTATTTAACTTGGTCTAGATATCCTAGACTATGCTAGAGAAAACCTGACTAACTAGCAACAACCGGTTGACACCCGCCGATCGAAAAATTCTTTCAAATTTGGCCATTTAAATACTGCTGCATTTGAAAAGGAATCTTAAGTTATCAAACAGTTAATAATGTACTAATTTTATGTAAATATGTATGTTGTAAATCGTCGGTCAAGAAGCTAACTAGTAATATATTCATTTATTGCTTACTTAATTTAACTAGTCGAATTAATTGAATTGTCTTATATATTTTTTATTAAGGTAAATACAAGTACATCTACACTATTTACATACAAAACATTGAGTAACCTCAAGATTCACTTCCCTAAATTTTTTATTAACTAGCTTTCTGCCCGCGGCTTCGCCCGCATGGCTTAACTTTATCGCGGAAATTTGTTTCCCGAGTGGATCTACGCACTTTATCGGGATAACAAATATCTCAATCCAGGGTATGTTCTAGCTATATACCAAATGTCATCCAATTCCGTTCATCCGTTTCGCCGTGATTAAGCAACAAACAAACAAATAAACAAAGATTGAAACTTTCGCATTTACAATATTAGTTAGATTTATTTATCAGATGAAAGACTGAAGTGAATGTTGATTTGCTTTGTGTACGCCCAAGTAATCTGTCTTTTGGCATTTACCTGGGTTGCCTGGAAGAGATCCCTATTTGGGATAAGTCCGCCTTTGTACTTAATTTTAATTTAGATAGAATAAATTTCTAAGTTTTATAAAGTACAATAAAGTATTTACAAACAAAAGGCTTAGTTCCCCGTTTAGAAAAATAGAACCAACCTGCCTAGTTCTATGGATGTCGTAAGACCAGTGATGATCATTGCAGAGGGCTCAATAAATTGCAGACCTGCCCAGAGCAAGGTGACATGGGCGAATCTTCCCATGGAAATCGATGCAAGGTTTATGTTAATCAGGAAAATAAAAGGTGAGTAAAAATACCCAAATGTAAGATGAAGACAAAACTGAGTAGTATTCGTCTTGTATCAGCAGTCGTTTAAGTTCGATTGCTAAATTTGGTGGCGTGTAAGCGCCCAAGAAGTAAGGATAGTTTAATGACATTTTGTTTTACATAATTGGTAATTATAAATAAATAAATAAATATTTCGGACACTTACACCAATCATCTAGTCCCAAACGAAGCAAAGCTTGTGCTATGGATACTGTGGGTAACTAGATAACGGATAAACATACATAAACATCTATTTTCTAACCTAACAAACATTATTTTCAATGTAACATTTAATTTTAAATTTTATTCATATCCGGTACCGGTCTTTACTTGTCACGACTATCATATTAATTTTAATACAATAATAAATAAATACTTTTCACATACACACAGCGCCATCTAGTTCCACACTAAGCAACTAGGCTTGTATTATGGATACCAGATGGTTGATAAACTACACAATACATTTTTTTTTGAAAATAAATACATAATATAAACATCCATAACTCGGGACAGCAGTCAGAATTTCTAACCATTACACCAAACAGGGGACCACTCGCGCTATTTTACAACGATTTTACCGTTCGAACGGAACGTTTTTGGTTTTGGTTTAGCTTTAGTTTAGCTGAAGTAAAAATGTTATCGCACTATTTTTGTGAACGATTATATTGTTGACGCTACCAAAAAACCAAACCCAAAATGTTTAAAGCTAACCACGATACGAAATGTGCTTAACGTAAAGTTTTTGGTTATGGTTTAGCTTTAGTAATATCGTTCAAAATTTGCGCGATCGGCCTCCAGGTCGTCAGTACATGAGTTAAGACGAATTTCATGATTATCAAAATGTACTATTTTATTCACAATTTATTTATCCAACAAAAATAAATTCTTCAGGTTAAATAACAGTAAATAAGGCTGTGACGTAACTTCAATCACATATTGTCAATAATATTTTATATTTTTTTATGCACAACGGGTTAGCATTTGACCGCAATCACATCTGATGTTAAGTGAAGATGAGGCCGAAGGTGGAAGCGTACTGATCTGGAAACCCCATCTTATTTGAGGGACTGGCTATCTCATATCTGACAACCGGAACACAATATTGTTATTAACATTGGTGTTTGGCGGCAGACTTAGATAAGTTGGCGGTAGCTAGCCAGGCGGAATTTTAAAACCGAGTAGTAAAGCACCAATCAAACTGAGACAACTGAGTACTAAGAACTAGTACTAAGAAGAGACTAAACCTATACCCGCTGGGGTTCCAACCTACGACCTTCGATTTGCAAACTTTATGTTGTTTAAATTAAACCACGGAGGCGGTAATACCAAAGAGTTCCAATTAATAGTGCAGGGCCTGGTTCACATTGATTCAAAATCGTAATTACAGACTACTGTATGACGTGCGTGACTAATGGTGTGAGAGAGACATCGAATGTATGAATGCCCCTTGAACTTAAATTACAAGTGGATTACGGTTATTGATGGAATAACGTCACTGCAATAAATTATCAATATAATTTTATTTAGATCTAAATTATCTAACAAAGAAACACGTTCATCACCTTCCGATATGGTGAATATACTTATAAGAAACAAGCTTTTAATACTCCATCGTGATTATCACATACTGTTGTGTGTCGGCGACCGGTTGGTGTAGTGGATAGTGATCCTGTCAGCGAAACCAACGGTTGCGGGTTCGAATCCCGCGACGGGAAAATGTTTGTGTGATGAATATGAACATTTATTCCGGAGTCATGGATGTTTATATAAATATTTATGTATGTTTATCCGTTATCAAGTATCCATAGTACATGCTTTGCTTAGTTTGTATTTAGATGATTGGTATAAGTGTCCAAAATATTTATTTATTTATTCTAGTACATAGAAGAGTAGCATAAAGTCCATGAAGGAGTTCTAGTGGTATTCTTCTGGCTCTATCTTCAGACCCTCGTCATCACATGTAATGGAAAGTGTGTTTCGATCGATGCGATCAAAGAGTTTAAATCCTTATATCCCGGCTCCATCATTAGGCCACCTCGATGGTACCATAATATTCCATTATCACTGAATTTACATAAATATGCCAAATTTCAAATGGAAATGGGCAAATGCGTCCACTATTTGGACTCCTACAACCGCCAGACGCAAACGTGGCAGACGGCGAAAACAGTGGAGAGACGAGCTTGACAGTTTTAATAAGGGATGGTTTGTGCTAGCCAAGAACAAAAATGACTGGAAACAGATGAGGGAGGCCTTTGCTCAGCAGTGGGACTTAATAATACTAATAATATTGCCAAATTTCAGCTCAATCAGATACCAGCAAGTGATTGAAGAATGATTTGCAAATTTTGAAACGGACAACTTACATACCGAACATTGTAAGCGAAATAAAAGCTTGCAAAAATAGTAGGTACTGTGATGCGATGTTGCATATTTCAGTAAGGTTTTATCGATATTGTGGACAAACTCTAGAAAAATCACAATCGACCGAAATCTGAAAACTTTACCATTCATCCGTCGATCGAATTCACATGCACACCATTAAAAATGCTGAACGTAGGTATCAATTGGATATAATTATTTAGTCAATGTAAATACGTGAAATATGACAATAAAACTAAAAAAAAAACTTAAAAGATATTAAAACCCGACTACGGTTATATTACCTTATATTATTATTAGCCTATCACTATTATTATTATCCACGCCTGTCTGTTAGAAAGAAGGCATCGCGATAGACCGAAAAGGAGAGGGCATGACGAGCTGCATAAGTTTGTCAACAACTAGTCGAAGGAAGGCCGAAGAATGATCGAAGAAAATTTAAAACAAGACGAAATTTAGGCCGGAGTCGGAGGCCTCTATGTGGTAACTGGTATTTCTTTTTA
Source organism: Oegoconia quadripuncta (assembly GCA_949316235.1). NCBI lineage: Eukaryota > Metazoa > Arthropoda > Insecta > Lepidoptera > Autostichidae > Oegoconia > Oegoconia quadripuncta. The sequence goes on along the minus strand of OX438746.1, from coordinate 24,129,324 downwards.
ACAAAAACTTGATCTGTATGGGTACTTCTGTGCGCTTCGATCAATTCGTGATTGGTGTATTTGGGGTAACATTATTTACACCTCCTCCTTTACACATCCCACACATACATCAATTGTTTCATCAGTTATTTCGTGTTATTTTTATAGGTAGCAGACATTTATAACTGTACAGTCGCGACGAGTATCAAATGAAATTCTAAAACAATGTGTTTACAAATATTTTTATATAATAAAGACTATAAAAATAATTTTAATATACTCATCGCTATGGGGTGTTGGAATAATTTGTTATCAAGTGTAACAAAATGAATTTATCATAACGTTATATACTCTAAAAGACTCCAGGGACTGGTACGAATTTAACAACACCTCATTTGTCCAAATCGGCTGAGGCATTACATACATACAGACGCGCTGAGGACATTACCCTGCTATTAATTTTTGACAATGCTATTAATTTTAATGCCCTCAAGAAATACCATACGAGTAAATCCTACGAAAATCATTTATCATTTAGTAGTCTGTTTGGGTGTAGGTATAGTATTATTTTATCCGCTTTAACTTCCATAATTTGGTTAAAAGCAAGTTTGGATTAGCCAAGAAATAGTGCGAGACTGCTTCGCGCGCCGAGGGTATCTTATTTATTATTAGAATGCAACAAAATTCAATTGCCATATTTAGTTAGCACAGGTTTGTTGCTGATTTTTACTGTTTTGTATAGAACTGTATTGTATAGAAAGTTAGAACATCGTTTTATTTTTCCAGTAATTTAATCATAAAAACTTAGCAGCACTGATTAGTTTCGATTTCCTGCTTTGTAAACTTCAAGGATAAAGGGAATCATTATTAAAGTTCCGATATTTGCACATTTCTGTTTCAGAAATCTCAAAATCACTTTATAATCGTAACATTATACGAAAGTTGTTTGTTTGTTGTTTCGATTTGAATGTAACCGAATGACGCAAATCAAGAGTCGTCGAATGGTTAAACTCTATGTTAATTTATGTTTATGAGGGCCAGTTCCATTTTTTTCACCAGGTCTGATTGCTACTTACCCTATTGGCCTTCACAGAGTCACAGAAGCGAGGACGTAATGGACAGCCTTTATGTAACAATATAAAGACATGCGTTCACTCTTTGGGCGCTTATCTTTACATAGTAATTTAAGTACAGCCTGTATCAATCCACCACGTTTGCCTCGATTATCGCCAATATAGTCCAAAAAATTGCAGTCGTTTTATCACCAAATTATCCTATCTTAGTGCTGGTGATGGTATTGATAGTCGCCTTGCTCTTAGCCACCATTCTTCCTCTTAGCGAGGAGACAAGCGAATGCTGACAACAGGCTGATTTTTTGGCCCTGAAGAGGCCTTTGATGCTATTGTGGTGGCCTTTGTGTTCCTGAGGATCGATTTGTTGCCATCCTGGTGAAAGGCTCAGCCAACCTGCGTTACCGACTCGCTGTCCTCGCAAACTGCCCAGAGTGCGCCGGGCGTATACGATACTATCATATTCGCTCGAGGAGGTTCCTTTCGTACACCCCACTACTCCAATATTGCATAACAATTACCCTACACATAATTGTAAGATCAATTGATTTACGATATATTTAATTCATCTCCTAACACAATCAGGTGTTATGAAATAAGACTCGATATATTATAAAGAGGTAAGTTACCATATAGAAGAAAAGAACAAAAAGATGTCTTTATCTGTCTGTGGCATTTTTGCGCCAATTATTTTTAAATTTCGAAAGCTGATGTCAACATGGTACCTATTCATGTTTGATGAAAATCGGTCCAGCCTTTGCGAAGATAATTAACTTTTCAGATAGTTTTTTATGTATTTGGATGATAAGATAGTCTTAATTTTCCATTTTTAGTTGTAATTGTTGTGAAGTATAAGAAAACTTTGGTTATCTAATTATTTTAAGAATATAACTCTTTCATTACCATCTCTTTTGTAGAAAGAGCTGAATCAAGGTTTCCTATTTAATTTATTGTTTACGTTTGTCAAGTGGCTACGTAAACAGGAAATTATTAAATAAAACATTAAATATATACGTGAAAACTAAATGTCGCACGTAAAATGTAGTAGTTGTTGTTTAGTATTTCCCAAGAACTTTGAAAACGACGTATGTTACACATAGTGTTCTGCATTAGCTCCGACACCTCTGTACAGATTTCAATATTTATTGGTGCTTAGCTTTTCGCCCGCGGTTTCGCCTGCGTGGAATAGCTTATTGCGGATTCCCTTTATCGGGATAAAAAATATGCTATGTTAAAACATAAAACTTACCCTATTAATGCCTTAAAAGGCAGAGTATGTTCTACCTACCTATCTACCAAATTTCATCCAAACCTGTGTCACTGTGATTGAGCAACAAACAAATAAACAAACAACATACATCCAAACTTTCGCATTTATAATATTAGTTAGATTGTTACGACTAGTTAGATTGGAAATTAAACTAGTTAGATTAAAAAGATTGTATGTACCACCAAAGCGATCTCATAACAAATTTAGTGAAGTTCTGATAACTCACTACGCGGATAGAGAACGCAACCTAACTGTAATAGATTGTTTTATTAATATTTGGAGGATATTCAGTCTCTGCCTGCCCCAACGGGAAACGGGCGTGAGCATATGTATGTATATATTTGGAGGATAAATATTGATTTTCTAGGTTTTAATCGAAATAGGCGAGTGCAGAAATATAAATCTTCTGTTTAAATAGCGTCAACACCAGCGTCATATATCGATACTAATTATGATTTAAAAGAAACGGAACTAAAATAAACCGCAGCAAAATTGATAACATGATAATGTAATGAACATTTTATTGCATTGAAAATGGAGCTGTCGAGAGTATCTTTGTCATTAACGATCGCTTCTAGGAAGATACCATGAGAAAATATTCCACTTCATAAGTTAACTACTGCTATGTAAGAAACTAACACGTCATGTTTGTTTATCTGTAGTTTAACTACATGTAAGTACCCTACGGCTTGCTTTGTCCTTGGAAAAAAATTATTACTCGTATATAATGGACCGATAACTCGGAGACTTATCCTGGGAAAGAGGAAATGGTCATCGGGATCATGAAAACCTTGACCCTAGGTCTTTGTCAGAATAAAATAAAATGAACGAGAATACTCTTAAAATGCATTAAACGTTTGTCAAGGTTTTTGTGGTAAGCCTAATAGTAGTCTTAACGTAAAACAATAAATTGTTATTTCCTCTTCAATTAGATTTATTATATTTACCTGTGTGGTTTCGGCACGTAAAAACAGTAGAACCTACCAGTGGCGTGCCAAGGGTTTCTAAATTGGGGAAATCTCCCCAATGTTTTTATACATCTAGTGAAATTAGATAGGTAACCAAGCACAACATTTTGGTTTGACCAGTGCGAATATTTATATCAAAGATTTCCTATACTGCTTAAATAGGTTAATAGTATTATTAAGTACGAGTAAGTAAGTAGTAATTAAGGCCAAGTACGAACCCATCGCGCATAAAAAAAAAAAAAAAAAAAAATAGTCCTATTCGAGAATCTAGTAAGGCAAAGCCGGCTTTTGGGCTTATATGAAGGTACCGCTACTGGAACCAACCCGACTCTTCCCGTGGATGTCGTAAAAGTCGACTTAAGGACTTTCCACCAAAAACATCTATATAGATTTGCACGATTCAACGGTGATGGGTTCATGAGCTGGGATTTTGTTTGTTGTATATTATATATGGATATGGATGAGCGACGCATCCTGACACAGGTATTACTATACTTCGTAGGAAGTCTCAACCCTGTTTATAGTAATCTATTGTTTTGATAACGAAATAAACATTTTTGATTTTAGATTTTTTTATACCCTGTCAGGCTAGACTTCAAGTGCGCGACATGATTCGAAGGCGAAATCCACCAGAATTCAATCTTTTCATATGCGCACTGACGTAACGTTAGGTTGACGAATAACGATGATAGGTAAGTATTTTAGTTAAAACACCTACTTAAAGTAATAAGGTCTTGTTGTTAAAAAGGAGGAGTTGATATATGGATTTGTTTTTTATCAACCATACATGTAGAATTTTTTTGCGTACCAGTATCAACGCTCAAATACATCGTCCAATTTGTATGACGTAGGCTAAGATACCGTTAGAAGGAAAAATTGTAAACAACCCGTGAGCAATGCCATCATTAACTTTTTTAGAGAGGCATTTTTTGTACCTAAATATACGGTCTATAAATAGCCGTATCTGCTATTTAAATCACAATCTAAAAATAACTTAAACACCTGCGTACGTTTGGTTTAAGCCTTTTGTTAATGACAGAGAAACAATAAATTAGAAGTTTGGGTAGACCGATTTAAAAATAAATTTTAATAGCGTTCGTATTCATGTTACGTCAATTTTATGTTATGGTATGACAAACGAGCAACCAGCTCACCCGGTGAAAATTCCATGTATGACATCTGTTTCAGGGGGTTAATGTAATAAGATAATGGAACCCAACAGGGGCTCAAATCTGAATACCTACTTTAATAGATTTTTTTGCCATCGAGTCGCTAAGAAGAAATGTCGATAGTGCGTCGAAAGAATAGTTTTAATCATTTTCATGCTCCATCGAATTCAAACCTCCATCGAACTGATATTGAACTATTTCGGTTTTCTAGTATTTCAATAGTGTCAACTTAATCTTGAACATTTATTTTTTTATATAACGAGTTTGCGCTTGACTTCCATCACACTTGATGTTAAGTGAAGATAAGATAATATTTACCTATAATCTAAGGGGTTTCTATCTTAGATTATAGGTAGATTATAGGTAACCTTCCTACTTCCTAGGTAGGCTACCTTCTATTATAAAATCTATTATAAAATCTTATATTATATTATAATATAAGATATTATAAGATAGAAACCCCTTAGATTACAGATAAGTAATGTAAAGGTTTTCTGTATAATGTGTATTATAGAGAAATTGTGAGAAACAATTGCTACTATCCACGAAAAAGTCATGAAAAATTGAGATGAAACGGCGCGAGTCTAAATCTTCTTTAGGTATATCTCACACATGATTGCGAAGTATTCTAATGCTAATTAACTCATTTAGTAAAAAGTCATGTTGTTTATATCAGTCAGTGTAGTTTACTTAGCTTTTCCTTGGGTAAATGCATTTGACACCCCATTACAAGTAACCATCTAAGCCCTAAGTAGCGGGACACTAATTTAGCGGAGTCTAGAAGATGAGTGAAATACCATGTCGATGAAGTAACTACCATAAAAGAAACAGCTGTGGAGGCTCGAAATAGCCACTTGGGAAATGCGTAAACATTTGTACAAAATTTGGTCCCGTGCTTTCTTTTTTATTACACGGCTCAAGGAATAAAGTTCCATAATTAAAATGCCATCGGACGAAAAATTTCCATTAAAGATGTTATCCATCAGTCTGTGAGGAACTCGACAAAAAATTATGACGTCTTTAAGATGCGTCTGTTAAAACCTATAGGAAACTTTTTATGAAAACAACCACCTTATGTTTTTTTTTATGATTGACTGGATTCGCGTTTGACCACAATCTCACCTGATGGAAGTGAGTGACGGAAAGTTCATACAGGATTAATAGCATTGTTGTGTTCCGGTTGTCAGAGATAAGATAGCCAGACCCCCAAATAAGATGGGGTTTCCGGATCAGTACGCTACCACCTTCGGCCTCATCTTCACTTAACATCAGGTGTGATTGAGGTCAAGTGCTAACACATTGTGCATAAAAAAAACAGGGTAGCCCAAAAGTCACGATGCAAACAAAATGGGACTATAGCCGATGTTAATTTTCAACTAAAACGACAATTGAGTTAGGGCTCTATTGTTGATGGGTAAAAGTTGTTATGTCATGGAAATCGTGTTGAACCAATAAATCAATATAAAAACTGCAAGTTTTGTGAAAGGTTTTTAATTTCTAATAATGTGATCAAGTATGCGAATAACTAAGGATTGGATATTCCTTACGGCGTTAGCTTTTTCGAAATTATACAATCAAGGACAGAGTAAATAGGCATTTATTGAGATCGCGTGCTTCATCTTCAACCGCGTTTCCTTTCTATCAGATGAGGTTGTGGTCTTACGCGTATCCAGTTAATCATAAAAAAAATGTCACCTTTCAATATGTAGCTTTCATTATGTATTCCACGAAATCGAAAAAAATATGTTTATGGTTCCAATAGATAAGTTCAAAAATAAAAATTGAAAAAATCTTTAATAAACATTATGTTCTAAATTAACGATAAACGAAGAAATCTAACATAACTACGCTTTATCATTTTTCATCACGTGAGATTGATCAAACGCGTATCCAGTCCATGCTTAAACTTGTACAGTATTGATTGTTTTAAGCTACCTATATTAATGAAATAAATATGTTCTACTAACTTACCTATACAATAAATATTTTATTGAAATATTGCAAGATTTCATGTGAATGGCTGAAATATAAAACTTACTACTTACCAATTGTACTCCCTTTGCATATAGTCCAGTCCAGGTATCTCATAACCCAGGGATTACTTAGTTTGGGTCTTCTGTCTCCCATTTATTGCCAAAAGTTGCACTCTAATGTAATAATTAAGTAGGTAATTTTGTAAACAAAAATTCTAACAAACTTTGTGAAAGAAAAAATATATTATATTATTACAAATAAATAACACATTGTGATAATTACTAGATTTTTAACAAGACCTATTAAAATAACTGTGAAGCAGTGACGCCCAGTTTGATGTAGGTAGTGGTTAGAGACCATGACCACTATGTTTACAGGGTCGTAGGTCCGAATCCCGCTAGGGGCATAAATTTGTATGATGAATATGGACATGTGTACGCGAGTTATGGATGTTTACAATAATTGTATATATTATAATATATTAAGTATTTATATATATTTACAAAAAAGACAGGTTTTCGTGTTGTTTATCAATCATCGGTATCCACAATACAGGCCTAGTTGCTTAGTCTGGAACTAGATGGCGTTGTATGTATGTTCAATTTGAAATTTCCATTAATAATATTTTCTATCACAATATTTGAGGTTGGTTTTCCTGTCCTATGTCCACTTTGAACACCTATTTAGTTTATAACTTTGAATTAAATGCATTACCCGGTGCAATAATTCCTTGTCGTAATTATATAGCGAGGAAATTGTAACTATAATAATTATTACCATAAGCAAAATATAATTACCAATGTACAACTGGATGTCTAGTCTAGTCTAAAATTCTTTACTAGTGGTATTAATTCATCGATAAACTATCCTCAAATGATCCACATTATATAATTAAATTGGCCTAATAGCTGTGGATTTCTATCATTAGATTAGAATAAGGAAATTATCATAAACTCTACAAGTCAAATTTTAGTAATTAAATTCTCCAGTCATTCTTGATTCACCCACGCAATCTTCTCAAAATAATAACTTACTTAGTACTCTGGGGGCCTAAAGGTACATGTGTATGTTAGTAAAATATGCGACTAGAGAAATGTGCGAAAAGAAAATTTGATTCAATGAAAAATGATTTCGGGAAAACTGTGGGGAAAATTGTCTAACAAATCTTACTACTTACGTATTGTAATTACATTTGTAATGCAATAAATATAGGAATATGAAATAACTTTTTTTATAAGAGTACAGAGACAGGGCAATCAACAACATCATTATCTCAAAACAATAACCCACTATATCAGTGTCAAGTGTTCGAAGTTGAAGACGAAAGTGATAGTTTACAGATAAAATGTTACAGCTGACTACTACGTTGACATAGTCAGAATTTATTAAGCTGAAAATGCATGATGACAAAAGCCATTAAAAAAAATGCAATGTATTTTAGACCTCGACAAAAAGTAAATAGATCAAATGTAATGAGACTCCGAGGCAATCGAGGAGTCAAAAGTCCATGGATGTGAACCATAAATTTGCGGAAAACTAGGCTTTGACGTCAAAATGTCAGTTATTTTAATAAAGTGTCAATTTTGCATGAGAAAATTTTAAGTGTAACATTCAAAAACTAAAGTGAATATGTATAAATTAAAGCAGAAGGTTCGAAATATGCAACCCAAAAAAGCTAAGCCTATCCCCAGAGTTGACAGTAGAGAACAATTAAAATTCGCGGAAGAACATACTCTAGGTATTATCGATTTGCAGACCGTCAAAGAAGAAACTAAAGCGGAACTCGAAGACACACAGGATTTGGAAGACATAACCTCAATAGATAAATCTGAAGTCGAGCGGTTCATTGAAATATCTAAATATTTCTCAAGTCCACTCCGAAAAACAGCTTCCTACATTTGCGAAAATCGTGTCGTTTCGTATCCCAATCCGTTTAGAATCACATACAAACGAGGTGGCGTTACAACGGAACATATAAAGTTCTCTAACCTCACTTTGGAACCGGTTTACATTAAGCTTTTCAAACTGATACCGGATTTGGAACAACTTAAATATATAAACCTGACCCTTGCTAGGTGTAAGAGAATTCCACCGGGTCTCTCCTTCAATTTAGGTTTCGTATATGACGATGTCAATGAAAAGCCGTCTTGTAATGCAAAGATGATATTCGTGGCTTCGAGGAAAACGACGACACCCTGCTATCAGATATGTGAAGTTGAGTTAATTATTGAAGCACTAAAAGTTAAATTACCTTCTACTTGAATGAACTGCGTACAAAACCTGGCTGAACGTTTTCATGTTGTTTCGATTGTGATTGCTTTAAAAGTGTAGAATGTTTCTTGTTTGTGAAAATAAATCATCGATGTTCCAAGTTACTTTGTTGCAACATCTGCCTATCTATTGTGCTTACTATCCTATTTACCTGTCTGTTAAAGTTTCCATTCTTCGTCTATTCTTAAGTAACAATAATGGAGACGGATAATAATGAATAGATTATAAAATTTTTGGAAGACATTTTATGATCCATCAATTCACTAACGTCTTGGCCGATTAGTCTTGATCGAGTAACGCAGCGAAATGGTGGTGGGTTCAATCTGGTTTAGTAATTTTTGTGTGACAAATACAAACCGAGTCAGAGATGTTTGTTAATATAAATTTTATATGCATCATCATTATCAGTATGGTCCAGACGTGGCTTAGTTTGGAACTAATTAACCAACCCGCCTCATTATTTAACAGCCTTACACATCAGCACTGTTGGGGCACAGCCTCCTCTCACTGAGAGAGGGTATGGCCCATAATTCACTACACGAGTCTAGTGCGGCTTAATAGATTTGTGTCAGACTATTGGTCACCGGAGAGTCAGTGTTTATATGCCGCCCCCTAGGCCATCGACTTGGCTTACCGACTGCCTTCAATTTTTTTCTTTCCTAATTTTTCACTTCTAAATTCTTTGAGACAAGAGAAGGCGAAAGGGAAGACCTAATAAAAGATGGGAAGATGACCTGCCAAAGGGGTGGCGCAGAACTTCTAAAGACCGTTGCCAATGGCGACATGTGGAGGAGGCCTATGTCGTAGGACAGCCTGAACTAGAGGTGGCCGATGTCGACAAATAATATTATAAACAATAATGATAAGAAATCTCATTAATAGATCAGCGAATAAAGGCTATTTTTTTAATTTTTTTTTTAATTTAAATTCTTTATTTAATTAGTCTGGGGTCCATCCAAGGTAGCAATAGAGTCACCCTGTAGAGTACCACTGTAGGTCCTGGCTTACTGGAGATACAGTGGAAGGAGTGCGGAGGTGGGATCTACTATTTATTTATTCAAATGTATCATATAGAGTACAATAAAGCGTTTACAAAGTAAACCATTTTGAAACCTCCTTTAGTATGGACGTCCAATAATTTTCGGCTGATGACTCCACTGCTGATTACGAAGAACTTTCCACTAGGAACCTAGTCGAATTCAGTCGAATACAGGTAATTTTGCGAATAGGTACTAAATCGAGTAAGTAAACTCATTTTTATTGCAAATTTAGTAGTTATTAAAAAGTCTCGAGAACTCTATCTTTTGAATATATTACCCCCCCCCCCCCCCCCCCCTTCCCCTAGTTTAATCTTAACCGCATTCAAATCGGACCACACATTATCGAGATATATCCGGGCAAAGACTAGACATACACACACATCCGTCGTTTTTGATAACATAATTATAAACACATTATGCATTTTCAGCAATCCGTGTGACGCAAATGGCTATCTAAAAGAACATTAAAGGCATATTTTATGTAATTTATTTAACAATCCATCCAGTCGCTCGGGAAATCTATGGCGAAGACCAGGTATATGTACAGCAGTGGATCTCCAGCAGTTCATAATATGATGATGAATATCCCGTACCATGTAAATCTGAATTTCTAATATTATCTTATGCATATTTTTCTATAGCTTATTTCGTTTATGATTACGAGTAACTACCTCGAACACAACCTCACCTAATGGAAAGTGACGATCTACGACAACTAGCACCCTCTATCGACGAAACGGGTAACTTAATGCCAGGTTACCTAACAAACAACCAACGTTGTGTTAAACGCAACACGTTGTGAACTGGTTTTAATACACATGTGTGTCGTAAGATGGCGCTATAATGTATAAAGGAAGTAAATTATGATTTTCTATGGCATGTACTTAATGGTAGCTAGCGATCATCAATTCATTTTAGATTAAATGTTAATTATATGACCGCATGAAGTAGAGACGTATCTAGTGGCAGAGCCTTAACATAGAGCCTACAAACTTCAGTCGACAAGCAGTCATATCCCTTTCTAGAGTCAAGGCATATTAGTCAAGATTTAATTTCTTTGAACATTGATATGAGGACTATTCAATGTGGTTGTTTTATTTCAATTAAATAGGTTACTTTATAATTTAAAGAATTATTTGATTTGTAAAGTATGTTTTTGTATTGATGTTTTATTATTTCGATACTTACCGATATTTTTAATGTATCAATGTTGCCTTATACTCTGACGTTTCTGAACCGATTTGGTTGATTTTTTCAAAACATGAGATTTTGATCAAAACCTTATACAGACAATCATACAAAAAAAATGTCTACTGGAACCTTATTATGGAAATTAACTAATTCTAGATACTCTTTCACTTAATTAAGTTTAGTAGAGATTCTTAATTTATACAATTTATTAAATTTGTACTATAAGTAACTACCACTTTTAATAAATATTAGTGGACAATCCGTACATTTAAAATCTCCTCTTTGTTTCTTCTCGATATGTGAAAGAATTTCGGAGATAAAAATTATGTATGACGTTACACAGGTAATAAAGTAATTCCACTCGACATTAGAGCCGCAAGAGGAAACTGATTTCAAAATATAGTCAATCAGTTCAATAGGCAACAGGAAAAACAGCATAATTTTTTGTGCAAACATATTATACAATAAATTAGCAGAAAAACATAACTACCAACATGAATGTTTTGATATGGTCAGGACGCGGCGCCGGTACCGTTACCGGGAAGTAGGCCAAAAACGACCGACGCAATGCCACGCAACAAGTTCAATTACGTGGTATTTTTATTGAAAAAGTTCATGGCGTAAGCCAATGGTAAGCCTTTGGGATTATCATGAACCTGTAATCCCTTCGGCCGCGTACGAAACTGATGGTTCGTAAACAGTTACTAAAAAAAATTTACAATTTATGATTTGACAAAGAAAAATAAGAACTAAATATACTGGATATTGCCGAGCGATTCATGTCCACATTTTCACATCGGGCTGTGTGAACCTGCTATCTTGGTATACAACCTCTTTGTTGTCGATGTAGAATTTATCCGCGTAAATTTTCTCTTCGACAAATTCTCCGTTGGTCGCCATGTGCATTATGGGTTTTGGGAGTGTCAGTTTCAGGGACTTCTTCTGCGAATGTTGGCTCTTTTGAGACTTCTTGGGAGATATGTTCTTCACTTTGAATTCCTGATATTAAAATAATACTCACGTACCAAGAAACAAACAGACCAAGAATATATTTATATGTTTTATAACCGTGGCTCAATATAAACAACATAAAGTTCGTGGGTTCGATCCCCAGCTGGGCACATGTTTAGTACTCAAGTTTGGTGGAAGGGCATTTTAAATATCCGCCTCACTAGCTATCGCCACCTTATCTAAGCCTGCCGCCAAACATCAATGTTGTTCAATAGCATTGTGTGTTCCGATTGTCAGAGATAAGATAGTCCGCCACCCAAGATTAGGTTTCCGGATCAGTATGCTTCCACCTTCGGGCTCATCTTCACTTAACATCGGGTGTCATCATCATCAGCCCGTAAACATCCCACTGTAGGGATATAGGCCTTCCCTCGTACAATGAGGGAGTATGGGCCATAGTCCACCACACTGGTCCATTACGGGTTAGGGACTTCACATGCATGTTTTATTTCTCAGGCATGCAGGTTTTATCGTTTTACGAACATCGGGTGTGATTGAGGTCAAATGCTAACTGTGCACAAAAAAATGCTTATGTTCCCAGTAGTTCTGTTGGACAGTTCTGTTGGCCGAACTAATGGGAATTTTTGTCTCACTAGTTCTATCAACAGAACAAATGGTACTAGGGATTCCCAGTAGTCCTGTCGAGTTCTAATTCGAGTGCGAGCGAAGCGAGCACGGGAGTTTTTGGCACCCCGACATGGATAGGTTAGGCTCGCCCTGCTCGCCCGGCTCGCTTCCGCCATACCCTTCGTGTTAGGTTGACATGTTATTCACTAGAACTAGTGGGACAAAAAAATCCCATTAGTTCCGTCAAAAAAAAGTTCAAGTTATTTACAGAACTAGAGAGACAAAAATTCCCATTAGTTCGGCTAACAGAACTGTCCAACAGAACTACTGGGAACAAAGGAAAAAATGTATAACATCACATCACCCTATTCAAGAACAAGCGCATCATATTTCACCTTGGAATTTCATTATGATGGACCTACTCCTTTTTGGAAATCGATTTGAAGAATTTCTTTCTTTCTTTCTCATCCTCCAGGTGCCATTATACCTCTCTGCTAAATTTCAATACGCCTATTGCCTATCCCAAAAAATCACAATAAAACAAGTACAGAAACATCAAATATTATGTATCTGCCGCAGTATACAAAATGGTTACGGCTCAGTGTGTTTGATTTGCAAAAGCGGGGTAAAACATTAGTAGTCCGCTGTCAATTGGCACCTAACATATTTCTCCCCCTTTTGACTCCCTTAAGAGTGGAAATTCCAAAAGAGGGACTCTATAACCTGTGTACACCTGCGAAATAATATGAACATCGTACCATGCGTTTGGGCTTGGGACGATCTCTAGGTCAGTCAATCAGAAAAAAATAGGGCGTATTAGATAAGTCAAATAGAAGGTATTGACGTTGGCAGTTTAATTTTATTTTTCAATACCGTTATCTAATAAAGCTTTGTCATTTGTCGGTCGCGTTTGTAGCTTATTTCACATACGTAATTAATTTAAATAAATAAAAAAAGGGTAGCAATAAAACGAGTGACTGTAAATTACATTTTGAAGTTTCAAAATTAATTAATTTAGGTTATAGTATTACTAAGTGAGCGACTAACTGCGAGTGACGAGAAATCAACAGAACAGCAACTTACAAACATTAATTTGAGTTACATTAAAAAACAAAATGAGAAGCTTCATAATATTGGAGCGACCTAATATTTGTTTGAGTGTCAACGTTACGTCCTGTATTTTTTTCAATATTTGGCAAATGTAATTCTTACATGTCAACCTAACACGAAGGGTATATGGCGGAAGCGAGCCGGGCGAGCAGAGCGAGCACTTGACCTCAATCACACCTGATGTTAAGTGAAGATGTGGCCGAAGGTGGAAGCGTATTGACCCGGAAACACAAACTTATTTGGGGAACTGGCTATCTTATCTTTGACAACCGGAACACAACAATCCTATTAACATTGCTATTTGGCGGCAGACTTAGATAAGATGGTGGTAGCTAGCCAGGCGGACATTTAAAATGCCAACCAAACTGGGTACTAAACATGTGGGGAAACAATCAGCAAATAATGGTCTGCGTACACATACATAAAAGTTTAAACGAACAATTTGGCTTACGACAACCTTAGATTAGGCTTCAACGTTTCCTCCCCCCTCAAATAGGTTATTGTTCTGTTTACCGAACAAACGTTGACGCGACGTGTCAGTCATTCATCCACAACATAAAACCACTACTTTGTCAGTGGAGTCGGGCTACAGGCAACGAGTATTATAAGTTCAATCACTTTTCAGAAGAAAAAACTATCTAAGGATTACCTTAGATAGGGATTGCATTAGCAAGCCTGTTAATTTTTCTTCTATCGGCACCTGCTTTCCATTGTTAATGATTTTTTTCTGGATTTTTAACGTTATTTTAGAGTTAAGGGATAACTAATATTTAATTTTTATTGTTACTAGAAATACAATTTTACTGCTAACACATTCCGTGGCAGCAAGTACTCTGCTGGGTGACTGAAAACAGCAGCTTAACTGAGTCCCTACTCATTTATCAGTTTAGTTTGCTGTTGATATTATTATTATTAATATCTTATTTACCTTTCCAATTAACTTTGTGATGAATAAATATGTTCTTATTCATTTCACGATTCTCAGCCCACATCAGCCACTGCTGGATATAAATAGACCTCTTCTCTATATTCTACTACTAAACAGTCTATTTTATATACTTATTAAAATTTTTGAAAACGAAAATTTTAATTTAAATTTAAACTTTCTGTATTTGACAACTATACCTTTCAATTTTCTATGTTAAATTAGTTTTAAAATATGTGCCTGTGACAGACTGACGGACAGATCGACAACGAGGCGATTCCATATGGTGTTCCGTTGTGTCAAGTTTAATATATAAAAGTTTAAGTAATTTAACGTAGAAAAAATGTAAAATTTCGATTTAAATTTTCGTTTTCAAAAATATAAATAAGTTATAAAATAAGGAACACTAACAGAGATCACTTGTATGTGGAAGATCACTTGTCAGAAGAAACCGAACTCCAATCGCTGGATTCTTTTTATTAAACCCCGACGAAAAACGACGGGTGTTATGTGTTTGCGACGTTTTGTGTGATGTGCGTCTGTGTGTATATGTCCAGTCTTTGTACGGAAGTATCTCAGATCCGATTGAGTTCGGTTTTTTTTAAATTAAAGACTAAATGAGGGTAGACAGTGTCTTAGCCATGTTTGTTGAAAATCGGTACAGCCTTTCGAAAATATTTAATTTTTAACACAGTTTTTTGGTGTATTTCCAGAATGGGATCGTAACTATGTTTCACGTAAATCGGTTAAGCCTTCAAAAAGACATTTGTTTTTTAACATTTAGCTGGTTTCGTCTATCTGGATGAAATAATCATTTATTTTCTCGGGGGTTTACTAAATTTCCAATTTATAGTTAAATATTTATTTATGGCAATTACTCCTTAAAAGGAACACATTTATTTATTTAGCATTTTATTTTATATACACATCAAAACACACATTAAAAAGAATTTAATACAAATGTACAAAGGGCGAACTTCTCTCAAACTCTCTTCCATCCACAGATGCTTCCATCAAACCTGCGCAGTAGGTAGGTTGTGTAGGTATTTCTAAATTAAATTAAGAATATTCTCACTAACTCTAAAAGAGGAAATTGTCTCAAAATATTTACTACATCCTGTCCCCCAAGGCTGTAATTAAAGCCAAACTGGTTCAATACAATATCGTTGCTGAATACAGCGTAAGTCTTACAGTTATTAAAGTCTAGCCAGCCAAGAAGGGAGAGGGAGATACACCGTGACTCATTGTTGCATGATCGCATGACGTTAACGCCACTCTAACGGGAGCTTTCCATCTCTGCCCGGCAGGATAACGGGATCGCTCCCTTCGATTTCAGTTTCGAACTCCTTTCGATTTCGACTCTTGTCGCCCGTTAGCCGACCTCCAGCCCGCCTTGCGTCACCTCCACGGTAATCGGGTTTTAGAAAATGAAATTCAGTACGCTCGTGTCCTTCTTTATATGGCGAAGTTATGCTCTTTTGAGTCTTCGACCCATTTGCGGTCACCGTTGCGTCGTATTATGACATGGCTCGAGTCGATGCTCAAACATCCTTTTTCGATCCAACTCACGGCTTTTTGTTACGTGAACAATTGCAGTTGTGTCGTACCTAATTTTAGGTTATACGATATACATCTCAATGAAAGGACTATTTAATTGATTGCTTCTTATAAGCAATTTTTTTCAGAATTTTATTTGTAAGTTTGACTTTGACTGAAAACAAAATCTTTTGTAATTCAAATATAGTTGTCAAGAGAAATTTATATGTATAATCCATTCGACCCGCTGAAATAGACTGACCGCAGATAAATGACGTATTGTAATAAAATCTACATATTAGTCTAATACAATATTTACATCACTAAACTGAACATCTGGCTTAAACAGAAAATTTGAATACGATAGATATAGGAGGTATACGATACGTACATTACAAAAAAAACATATTTGTAAGGAATTACTGTCATCAATTCATCATCAATGATTTTATTCTTTGTTTTAGAACATAGTAAACACAGTCGCATGACGACCGTAACGCAGGTCTCGCTACGTTCACACTTTGGGAGGCACCGCACGGCAGTTGTACTCACTGTACTTACATAATATTATATTATGCCTTAGCATAATTGTATTACTTATAATACAAGGTGGATGATTGACCTGATAAAGGTCGCGGGAAGTCTGGCTAGCAGCCCGCATTCAACAGATCGCTCTGGAAATCTATGGGAGCAGTGGACTTCAAGTTTCTTATAAATTTGATGAAGATGCTAAGTAAATAGTGGTGAGTGAATTATAGACCTGTCAATCGATGTTTCTACAATCGCATAATCAGTTGGTACCTAAGAAAAATTACGTCGTCATACCTAAAATCCTCGCAGTGGAATTAAATTATTTCGACAATATCAAAAATTTATGCTCAAATAGGGCCCAAAGCAAAAAAAAAATGTGAAACAATAGTAATTCGATGTTTTCAGTAAGGATTCTCGCATCACGTGAAGCTGGAATTCTCATTACTGTTTCACTTATGATTTCATCTTTAATTACAACTCTAATCTTTCTAAAAATATGGAAAATAAATACCTAAATACAAACCTCAAAAATATTAAATCTCAACAAGTTTTCGAAGCATTTTGAGAATTCGAATTCCAAAAATTACACTCATTCGAATCACAAAATTGTTAATTGGTTTCCTGCGTGCAAAATAGATGTTAACAATGTCATTGCAGCACAATCAAAGACTAAAAATTTTTTTTTTACACTAATCAGTACTCATAACAAAATTGCCATCGCCAGCACCCGACGCTACAGAGGTAACCATAGTTGACTTGTTATAATATGTATAGTCTATTCAGTACGCTAATTTTAAACAAAACAACAGACTTTTTAGTGTACCCTCTATAATAATATTATACCTTTAGTTCGTGACCATAGAGCAATAAATTGTGGTGTAGGTATACCCACAAGAATTTTGCGCGTGAATTGTTTTCTGCGGCAAACAAAGGAAGTACCTATATACTTAGTTGTTCTAACCCTTTAAAACCTCATCGTCAACGCGGCTCGCGAGCTTGCGTCTGCGCTTCTGCGCCATTTTCCACGGACTTGCGAAAATATTCCGGGAGTGAACGGGACAGAACGATGTATTTCCCACTGAGGTGCGAAAAAGACGCTCGAAGCATGTTAGGCTCTGGTGGAGGTCAAGGAACTGCAAGTGGGTCGGCTTCATCCTTCCTTAACCATGTCTAGAGCGGCGCGGGCACAGCGGTGGCTGTTGAACTTGGACGCGATCGTGGCAAAAACACGGTTTTGAATTTAGAACGCTATTTGAGTTTAATTTTTCTATTCAAAACTTCCTTTGTATTTATAGTGAACAAAATTTATGCTCCTGTAGAGAGATGTTGTTTATTTTTATTGCTATAAAAAAATATTATATCTATTGCCCGGCTGCCTATGGAAGGAGGGTACTGTTTTTCGAGTGTATGTATGTAGATTTCTATGTTAACTTCTATAGCCTGGCCGATTTCGAAGAGCACTGTGTCGTTTGATTCGTCTTTTCTGGTTTTTAAACTTACATTGTTATTACAAAGGATAGTAGTAGTTTTTAAAAATAAAACTTCTTAGAAATATATTATATGTTTTACGTCGAAAACCCTTTAATAATAAAGTGGTAAGGTAATGCAGTCTTAGAGTACGTTGTGGGTATAAAAGGTACCATTTCATTTTCTCAAAAGATAAACAACATCTCATTTGAGTCTCACATCGATTCGTAAATGACGCAACAGCCGAAATGGTCAACGGCGGTCATTTCACTTTGGCCAACTTACGTGAGTAGCCGGAATACGGATTGCCTGTCCTCTTTTACCAACCTTCACCAGTTCAAGAGCGAGTGAGAGAAGCTTTTCTTATAATTCTATCGAGTCTGCCGTGGGCCCCACCAAACTCGATTATGAGTAGTTCTCACTGCTCCGCAAAGAATGCCAAGCGTTTTTGTTTTTTTAACGTGAGAATTGAGTAGGTAGGTACATGCATAATAAAATTAATTATATGTACTTGTTGATGCTTGCCTCTTGATGTTTAATTAATTATTATGTACAGTTTTATTTTAAAGCATGATTCTCATGCAAATACTTTTATGCGCGCAGCTCTAACTTCGACGACTAACGATATTACCATTGAGGTACATCTATGGATGAGACCTATGTTCAGCGTATGTCTGTGGTTGATATTACCTACATACACAAATAACACACCTTCTGAACTTCCTCTGATTCAGAATTACGGTGGTCAGGGATTCATCAGCATAAGAGATTGGGTATTTCAAACTTTAGAAGTGCAATAGTCCAGTAAAGGTACACTTTTAATTTCCTATAATCTTAAAGGCCGTGATTTTTTGCACATGGCTAAAGCAGCTATTATATAGTAGAATAAAAATGTTTCCTAACAAATTGGTAACTTGTTTTAGATTTAATATAGGTTTATTAAATACATGCAGAAGGGCGTGAGACGGGGTGGGCTTATTGCTTTAATAACGTCCAATTCAGACGTATTTTAGTGTAGTTCTTAGTCGCCCTTTACTATACCCATGAGAAAAGACGAGTTGGCCTTATTCTACTCTGCTGGATACCACACGGTCGTTTGTTTTGGTTTTCGGCTATATTAGCGAAGACCAAGATCAAGACCAAAAAGAAAGTTTGACAGACGCTTCTCATCCACATAAAAATACACAAAGTGGTAAAGGGAAACCCTATTTTAAAATTTATTTTTACAACCCCTGAATTTCTTGGTAGAGAAATTAGTCAGTAACAGTTTGTTTAACCCTCAAATGGATACGGTTATTGTTTCTCCCTATTATACTCTTGCTCTAAACTTGTATAGAGTTGTGTAAGCCATAAACTGAATAAAAGTGTAAACAGAATGCATCGCCATTGTGCAGAAGTGTAACGGACCCATTGGAAATTGGAGGAAGGTAATAAATCAGTCTGCGAAAGTATAGTTAAAACGAAAGTTTATTTTATTATGGTCACTTTATTTTTGGACCGTTTATGAAATATACGACAATGAAGTGAAACCGAGAAGGCCTTCTGTTCAAAAATGAGTCGTTTCATTTGTTTTTGGGACACATAAGGTACATAACGATCGCTTTACACAGTCTTCGGTGTATTCATTTCCATTTCTTTATAAACAGTAGGCGTTAGTAGAAACTACAGAATATAAATATTTGGTAAAACTAAAATTCAATTAATCAATTTTAGCTCACGTAAACAACCATACTATGTACAAGCAGCTTTTATCGGGTTTTCTGTTCTGAGACCGCAACCATATTTTTAAAATTTATTTATTAATCCCTGACGTAAAGACAAGTGTATTATTATTAGGTCTTTACCTATGAAATTGCCGTTTTGTATGAAAAAATTTAAACGAATTTTTTTCATGTATTTTTTATTTGTATTAATCGAAGTAATCACCCATGCAATCAATGCATCTTTGCCAACGCAGTGGCAGTTTATTGATGCCCTTCTTAAAGAAATCAGCTGGACGGGAGGCAACAAATTCTTCAAAGGCATTTTGTACTGCCTCTCGGGTATTGAATTTTTTTCCTGCCAAGAAGTTATCTAAACTCTGGAAAAAGTAATAGTCTGTAGGCGCAAGGTCTGGTGAGTAGGGCGGATGACGGAGAGCTTCCAACCCCAGTTCTTGCAACTTGGAGACAGTCTGCTGTGCAGTATGAGGTCGCGCGTTGTCGTGCAGGAGCAGCGGAGAGGAGCGATTGACCAATGCTGGTTGGAGATGTGCCAGCTTCTCCATCATTGTGTTCAGTTCTTCACAGTACACATCTGCAGTAATGCTCATCCTGTTTGGTAAGAAGCTGTGTTGAGTCACACCGGCGCTAGACCACCAAACAGTGACCATCACTTTTCTAGGGGTAAGTTTTCGTTTAGGGCATTGTTTAGGTGCTGAACCAGGATCCAACCAACTTGCTGAGCGCTTGCGGTTATCAAACAGAATCCTTTTTTGATCGCAGGTAACAATGCGGTTCAAAATTCCTTCATTTGTGTGTCTGTTGAGCAGTGCAAGGCACGTCTCGACGCGTACTTCGTGCTGGCGATCATTGAGTTCGTGGGGCACCCATTTGTGAAGCTTTTTTATCTTGCCAATTTGACGCAAATGGACCAATATTGTTTTGACGCTAACGTCGAAAGCTGCTGCTAATTCAGCCGTAGATTGTGTATCATCAGCTTCCACAATCGCCTTTAATTAAACATTAGCTAAATAAATAAAAGCGAGCAAACCAATAACAGGTGGTGCGTTAGTTTGTAGTGTTAGCTCCGTAAACGTCGTTGATGTTACGTGCCGCTTGTGCCGCGTTGCTGCCACGCCGGTACTCATATTCCATAATTACTCGAATTTTTAACGTATCCATGATGACGAAAAAGATTGAAATGCGATGAAAATGTAACACTAATCAATAAACAAATGACTACTTTTGGAAAAAAAATTCCATGTTTTTAAAATAAAATTAATTTGAAATTAGAATTCTTAGCCAAACAAAAATTATTTTGATTTGAAATGGCCAGTACTGCAGAACGGCAATTTCATAGGTAAGACCTATTATATGCTTCTAACTTGGAAAGTAAAACAATAATTAAGTGTAGCTTTTTTCCCAAAAACCAAGAGCATGGCCAATAATTTGGATCCTTTGACTTTTTTTTAATTCGTCATTGTCGACCAAAGTCCTATTATATAGCCTATATCATAAATAGCTGGAAGTAATCAATATTCTCTATTTTTATTTCTAAATAATTTCCAGCATAAAATAATATTCAGCAGTGGACATCCTGTAGCTGAATATGATGATGAATTTATATATATGTAAACTAGCTTTCCGCCCGCGGCTTTGCCATGCATGGAATAAATTTATCGCGAATATGTTTAATTTGTTAATCTCGCGGGAAATATTCACTTTATTGGGATAAAAAGTATTCTATGTTTTAATCCAGGCTACGTTTCACATAATATATACTAAATTTCATTCAAATCCGCTCATCCATTTTGCCGTGATTGAGCAACAAACAAACAGAGACACATCCAAAGTTTCGCATTTATAATATTAGCACAAAATTAATTTAGTACTAACTTGACTAGACTTAACTTAGTTTGACTAGACCGAAAAGTAGATAGATGGAGGGATGAATTGGATAAGATCCTAACCAACTGGTCGGAGGAGACCCGGACAGAGAGGACTCAGGCCTTTGCCCAGCAGTGGGATAGTATGGTCTCCTAATGATAATAATAATAATTAGTTAGCTTTGTTGTATATACTGCTGTCAGGTACATTGTTGACAAGAATTGAAAATCTTATAACCGCTGGAAAACCCTAAGAATTCTGTATCAGTTTACTACGCATTAGTTTATAATATGTGTTTGATGTTTGATCCTAATCACACTTAAATGAGGCAGAAGGCGGAGGCGCGCTCACTCGTAATCTCCTTTTCTTCAAGTTTCTGGAAATATGCATATGCATAGAAAATACACAAATAAAAAATATAAAAAACACCGAAAAACAAGTTTTTCCAATAAATGCCAACTCCCACCTTATATTAGAAATGTGAAAGTTTGTGTGTGTGTACCTTATATACGTATGTAAGTTTGTCACCTCATCACACCTAAACGGCTGGAAAGATTTGTTTGAAATTTGGTTGCTAGACAGATTAGGACCGGGCTACTTCTTATCCTGTATACGAATTAGTGGAAAGGCTTTTGAGTCATAGAGTGAGGCATTTGGTAGTAGTACTAATTCTACGCGGACGAAGTCGCGGGTAACAGCTAGTCACTAATTTCCTTACAATTGACTAATTTCCTTAGCATATGTTAGACTTCGTCCGCGTGGACCATTGCATCAAAATCGGTTCAGCAAAAAAATTCGTCTATATGTTAAGCCAGATCCTAATCTACCTATCAAGCAAAGTTCATCCAAATCCGTCCAGCCATACACACACACACAAACTTTCGCATTTATAATATTTGTTGGGATTTGTTGGGATGACGGGATTTCACGTTTTCTATGCCAGAAGCGTTGCTCCATGTCGGTGCCCCAATTGCAACCTGAAAAAAAAAATATGAACGTATTATTATGAGATTAATCGTCTTCATTAGGTGACGTGTACTTTCAATGGAAGAATTTATTGCAATAGGCCTAATGACTGCGACGCATGGATCAAAGATCTTCCCCAATCATCATAAGATTACCATATCCATGAATTGGACCTATTTGTAGCCAGTAAAGTCAAAGTCAAAGTCAAAGTCAAAAAATATTTATTTCGTAGGATAAAGATTATCACTTGAAAACGTCACATTTTTTATCTTAATATTAAAATTATTGACATTTTTGCTCATTCGCAAAGCAGATTCCCCAGAGAAGAACGAGCAAGAAACTCAAGGGTTGCTCTTTTAAATAAGTTTGGGTTACAATTATATTATATTGTATAATTAGGCTGAATATCGCCGAGCGGTCTATGTCCATGCTTGCTTATCATCCAGATAGTCAGAAATTTTATAATAGCCTTTGGTAAATAATGTCTGTTTTATGATGGTTTTGAATTTATTTAAAGGTAAATTTTGAATGTCCACTGGAACCTTATTATAAAAGCGTATACATTGCCCCTTAAATGACTTAGTGACTTTGTGTAAACGGCTGGCATGAACAGCAAGTTTATTTTTATATCTGGTATTAACATTATGTATATCACTATTTTTCTTAAACGATTCTATATTTTTTCTTACATACATTAAGTTTTCGTAAATATATTGCGATGCTAATGTTAATATATTAATTTCTTTAAATTTATTCCTAAGAGACACTCTGGGGCCCAGTTTGTAAATCGCGCGAACCGCTCGTTTCTGCAGAACAAAGATACAATTTATGTCCGCGGCATTTCCCCACAACAGAATGCCGTAGGTCAGTATACTATGGAAATAACTGAAATAGACCAACCTCGCGGTATCCACATCGGTTAAATAACGTATTTTTTTAATCGCAAACACTGCAGAACTGAGGCGCTTCGCTAACTTATCGATGTGTGGACCCCACTGCAGTCCTTTATCCAATGTAATACCTAGGAATAAAGTAGTGTCCACAAGCTCCAACTCTTCGTTTTTTACTAACACTTTAGTGGCTACCTGTTTGACATTTGGTAGTGAAAACTTTATACATTTGGTTTTTTTCTCATTAAGGAGTAGATTATTTGTTGTGAACCACTCAACCACCTTAGAGATAGCATTATTTACGTCGTCAAGAGATGTCTGTTTTCTTTTAACTTTGAAAAGTAGATCTAACTATCCAACTAATATCATAAACGCGAAAGTTTGAATGATTATTTATTTAATTTATTACTCAACCATGGTGAAACAACTGAATACGTACCTATTATTATTAGTAATGAAAGATGAAATTTGGTACACACGTAGAATATTCCCTGCAATAGGACATAAGATACTTCTGTTCCCGTGATATAAACAAATTCAAATAAATGCGAAAGTTTGGATATTTTTTCCTTGCTCGATCACGGCAAAAAGGATTTGGATGAAATTTGATGCACATATAGAATTTGCCCAGGAATAGCATATAGGACTCTTCTTATCCCGATAAAGTGAGTTGTTCGAAGAGATCGCTGTTAGCGATAAGGCTACCTAATTTGTGGTTTCTATAAGATATTTAAATGTACCTTCCTTATTTAAACAATAAAGCGTATTTGATTGATTGATT
Source organism: Oegoconia quadripuncta (assembly GCA_949316235.1). Classification (NCBI taxonomy): domain Eukaryota; kingdom Metazoa; phylum Arthropoda; class Insecta; order Lepidoptera; family Autostichidae; genus Oegoconia; species Oegoconia quadripuncta. The sequence continues at coordinate 24,105,021 of OX438746.1, read as the reverse complement.
GATTATTCCCGCGGGATAAACGAATTACGCATATAAACGAATTCCCGCAAACCCGCGAGTAAACAGTAGTTCAGAAACAAATGATCAATGAAAGATATGTAAATTGTGAATTGTAAAACATGATTTGCCTGTGAAATAACTATGGCCAAGAAATTAAAGGGGTCACAGCATCCGACAACTGGTGTTCACGTTGCAGCGTTCATATCTAAAGCGATGAGGCCACAGCGTAGGTGCGTGTCACGTTGAGAAGAGCGAGCTAGGCCCGTGCCACAACACGTGTAGACCAAACAGACCAAACCTTGGCTAGGCTATCGGCGGCAAACACATTCCGCATTCATGTATTCCTTGCCAGGTTTTTAGGGCGAAGGCCTATGGAAACGTGCGCTGACGACAAGCGATGGTAATCAGCAAATATCGGGGGCACACTTGCACTAACAACTAGAATCTTAGTATTTATGACTGAATAAGTGAAATGGCATGCAAATGTAACTTGCGAACTGTGCAAAGGTTTATGTATGCCATAAAAAATTACCACCTTCAGATGTTTAGGTACATTTGCCATCGATTATGTTTACTAACAATTTTCTGTGACTTTGTCTGTATGGTTTAAAAAAAATTATTGGTCCAGATAGTAGACGTCTCTAATAGTCCAAAATAACACATCCTCGACAACCCACTTCTGGAGCATTTGTTTCAATCACCACTCCTTTAACTATGTTTGCCGGCAAGCTTCATTGACCGTGTCCATCATCACGGAGTCTTCACTCCTGAAATTTCAAGAAAATCAATTTTGATAATACCAAAATATAATGAAGAAATAATTACAAATCGTAATCAGGGTAAAAAAGTCGTGTCATAATTCGAAAGTTATAGCTATAAGTTGATAAGGTTAATTCCAGTGTACACAACTGTTCCAAAACCTCGTAAAAATATCATATGTTATACCCAGTTTTTATTCGACTGCCCAAGAAAAAAGGGTAATGTGTTTTGAGCGTATGTATGTAATTAAGTATTTATGTATGTAAATATGTCCGTTCCTTTGGCGTACCTGTAGCCTAAACCGCTTCACCGATTTCCAAGTGAATGATCTCTCATACGATACATTTTATGGTAACATATCCAATATGACGCCCGCAAAATACAAAATATGCTGTCGGGTTTTTTGGTTTTTAAATACTTAAATAGTTATTAGTACTCTAGAATAAGATTTGTCGCTATAGCTGTTGTTGTTTACCAGATATGAACGTTTTTATTAATAAAGGTACCGTGCGCGCAGCACAAAAGTTGACCCCGCGGAGCCGGGCAGTTGACTGGATTTTTTTTAATGGTTGAGTGGGTATGCAGAAGATTACATGGGTTTTTAACATATTATCGAAATTGTTATCGTTTGAGACTGCAATTTTTTTGATATTTTAAAAACTATTCATATAAAGTTTTAAGTGACGATTTTGTGTTAAAGCACATGACCACACAGTTGTCTCTCTGTGTGGAGAGTACGAGCTAAAGCTAGTAAAATTACTGACATAAATCATCAAACCCTGTATTCAAATTCTTTTTTGATAGGCATTTTTGAAGAGTATCATGATGGAGATTATATTGCTGATTACCATCGCTTGTCGTCAGCGCACGTTTCCATAGGCCTTCGCCCTAAAAACCTGGCAAGGAATACATGAATGCGGAATGTGTTTGCCGCCGATAGCCTAGCCAAGGTTTGGTCTGTTTGGTCTACACGTGTTGTGGCACGGGCCTAGCTCGCTCTTCTCAACGTGACACGCACCTACGCTGTGGCCTCATCGCTTTAGATATGAACGCTGCAACGTGAACACCAGTTGTCGGATGCTGTGACCCCTTTTATCTGTCCGTCGGGCCTATAGTCACTTATATTATTATAAAAAAAATTACTAAACAATTCATTTTATTTGAAGCTATCATATCACCTAAGTGTTGCCATATATGCCAATTTAACTCTATTAAAATAAGTGGAGTAAATTCTGTCAGCGAGCCGTTTTACATAAATATTATTACTATTAGTTTATACCTTAACCCAAACAATAGTTTATCTCCTGACTTCAATCACACTTGATGTTAAGTGAAGGTCATTAGGTATGTATCTATGATTTTTTTATTTAATACCCACCTATTCATGTTTATAAATATTTTGTAAGTTTATATTTGATATAGTTTATTTGAGACTATCTCTATATAGAAAAGAATACACAGTAAAAATGATCCACCGAGTGCATAATTGAATTGCCAACAATTGGCAAAATAACCGAATTCACTAAGGTTCCACTGATTATCTCAGGAGTATATTTTTCCATGGCCGTTGTGTAAAACACTACGCTGACGTCGATGTGTTCAAAACGCTAAAACCCTAGAAATGCACCAGCGCGTAACCAACGCATTCACTTGCCCGCGTTTTCGCTGGCGATGCTGCAAGTCTTGATCTCCACTTTATGGCTCGTATTTCAGTATGTTGCTCAAGCGTAAATCTGCGCTTGAGCATAGTTAAAAAGAGATGCCGCTATATAAGTTACATAAAGCTGTCCCTTTTTAACTGTTCTTAAGCGAAGATTTCTGCTTGAGTAACATTCTGTAACACGAGTCTATATCTTTCGACAGAGAGTATAGCGTATGGATCGGAGTTCGCCTTCGGTCTGTCCATCCGTCCGTCTGATGAACATTCAAAAAATATCAATGCAATTTTGAGTTTGCTCTGATATATATTTGCACACATTACTTCACCGTCTGTTCTCACGAATGTTTCAATCAATTCAAAGCACGCGCTTCGTTCGTGATGTCTCCGAATGCCTGGCTGAGACAATGCCGAATCAATAACTAACTGTACTTAGAACCAAATATCGATTCAACTCACCTCCGTGCCTGAATCGAGAAGGACAATGGTTTCGTTTGAGGACTTGGCATTCAGGAGATGCGATGTTCGAGGTCCCTATGTGTATGATGAAGTGGTACAATACGGTGACTGAATCAGGGGATTACAACCCATAATGTTTCAGATTTGATATTCCAATTTTCATCAACATCAACAGCTCAGACTTTGTCCGGAGGTATCTCAGTAGTACGAATCCGATTTGAGTGCGGTTTTTTTTATAATGATATACTAAATATTAAAAAAAAATTGAAAACCTTCGAAAGACTTTGATGTTTTAGAAATCTACTGAAAAACTGTGTTATAAGCTAAATATCTTCGAAACGACTTAACCGATTTACATCAAACAAGGCTAAGAATTAGTCCCCTAATTCTTTTTTTATTAATTTTTTTAATATTTGAGATAATACCCGGAGATATGTTCTTATTGAGCTTTTAACATTTTCTATTTTATGTTGTTTATTGCACCGAAATATTACGTATATTACATTTACTGGTAGCTTGTATCTTTCCCCTAAGGTTTGCCTGAAAGAGATTGCTGTCAGCGACAAGGCCGCCGTTTTGTGCGATTAATGACGTTCCCCGTATTATTCATGTAGCTTTTGTCAATTGTGAAATAAAGAGTATTTGATTGATTACATATAACAGAGTGCAAACAATAGGTCATATACAAAATGTGGACTATCTCTTTAAATGATCTCTTCCACTCAACCTGAGTATTGAAATAGGTAACGGAGTAAATTTGGAGGTAGCAGCAAACTGTATGCAAAAGAAAAATATTACAACGAATAATAAAACAATTAAAATAAAAGAAAAAGTAATCAAATAATAAACTTACATTAAATATACTGCACCTATTGCGAAATATACAGGTTGAATTTGAATTCGTGTAATGCCCATCTGGTGACAACACACTTGATTACGTACAACTTTCCCCAAGGAGCCATAGTCGAATGCGATCGAAAAATGTTCGGCTACCCATACAATGCAAACCATTCTGAAGTCACCTTTATGATTTAGGCAACGAATAATTTGTGCATGGAAAAGTCGAAAGCAGAAAGACTAGTCAGCATATAAACATCTCGAAAACGATGCGTCGTACGAAATTTTGTTGTAATACATAATGAACTCCGAAAAACGGCCAATTTTCAAAAATATGTTACATTCTCTGTAGCACATTGTAAGAATACGAATTTGCCAAAATCATTTCTTATTACTCACCCACACTATTAAAAAATAACATAACTGGAAGAAATTTCATTGTAGAAATAAGCAGAACCTGTTGTGTCGTCTCTATTATGTTGTATCTGTATGTTTTTTTTTTCTTGTGTGCAATAAATGATAAATGGTAAATAAGCTGGGAGTACCTATACGCGGTGAAGACGGAAAGAGTTTACTTTTAAACTTTTTTCTTTTTTTTTTTCATCATAACGGGTTGGAACTTGACCTCAATCACACCTGATGTTAAGGGAAGATGAGCTTGAAGGTGGAAGGTAAACTGACTAAAACTCCCAATAATATCTATTAATACTGAAGCTGATATTTTGCCGGTGCAACACTGATTGCAGTGGTGCTAGATATGTGTAGGAAGGCTTCCAGGCTGTGCTCTACCATTTGCCACAATTGCAACGGAAGCTCCACAAATAGCATTTTCATGTTGGAGGACAACGACGATGACGACGACGGTGGGGATGATGTAGCAGAAGTAGCCTGCGTTCCATCATCTGATAACGATTCGACAGATAAGAGAAAGAAGAAGAGGCAAACGCTGAGGAACCTCAACCAGGCCCATCACGCCCAAATAGTCGGCGAGTGATTAAATAATTCATAAATATAGGTAAGAGGAACATTTTTGAAATTAGATATGCCATCTACGATCGCAGATTCGCAGCTGAGAAAACTTATGAAGCAATGTATGACAGAAAACGTAAGAGTGTAAAACACATTCTTGAAAATCAACCATTTTTCGAAACTCATAGCATTGGAGATAGATAAAAAGTGTTCAACAAAATTTCATACGACGCATCGTTTTCGAGATGCAAGCAAAAAAACCAAAAAACAGGTTTGTGCCCTCTCGGGCTCACCTCGGGGGGGTAAAGATTATTAGTATGTTTATCTCCTAGTCCAAACAAAGTTCCTAAGTCAAACTTTCTGTTGATCGAATTGGGCTATGGTTGCTACTGGAAAGGAATTACACCCATTAAATTTCATCCTATATACATAATATAAAATATATGTTATCAACTTACCTATTTATAATAACATCACGAATGATGGGAGAGGTAATGATCTTTTAGCCTTCTCTAAAATATTGCAATTGAAGGGCTGTTCTGAATTAATTTTGGCAATTTATTCCACATTGAACACTGAAGGAGTGAAAAATCTTTTGATCTTTTGACTAAGTCTCTGAGCACCACGGTAGTTATATTACTGACTTAGTGAGCATTGGACTGTTTTACATTTGTATAATAAATTGAGTGGTCTTATGTATAATTAAAATTTAAGTATAATTAATTTTTATATTTTATGTTCGCTGGGCTAGCTACCATCACCTTATCTAAGCCTGCCGCCCTTAGGTGCTCCGGGAGTGCTTCCACCTTCGGCCTATTTTCACTTAACATCAGGTATGATCGAGCTCAAGAGCTATACGTTGTACATAGAAAATATATGAAGTTTTTCTCACTTAACATTTCGTTCGCTTAACGAGCGTTCATTATCCGTTTCTCAGCACTCAAATACAACTTGTTAATACTTGGCATATACTCATAAATGTCACCATAGCGCAATCCCTACGACGAAAAGATGGGTAAATTAGATAAATCCTTTTAATAGTTTTAATTTCTTTTTATGCATTTTTAATCTTTTGAAGTGTAGATGCTGTGCTAGATATAGAAATTATAATTATCATACTCAACATAATGATTTACACTGATCTAACAAGCATACGTAAGTTGAGGCGTAGCCACCCGTACATCATAAAACCTTCTTTAGACTGCTGTCAGAATTAATGAAGTCTCGGAATATTTTGCGCAATAGTTTATGATTATGATGATAAAACATCCTTTTCCACGGTTATATACTTATGCATAAACTGTATGCATATATCGAAGGTTTACTGCGCAAATCAGTTATTTGCACATTACGACATTAAGAAAAAAACAGCTTTTTAAAGCAATAGTAATTAATGCTATGTAAACTTAGTTTTAGTCCAAAACAATACGTATTGAACAAATATTTCATATTCCGAGAATATTCGTTTAGTCTGCTAGTTGTAACATCACCTTAAAATGCTATTTTAAGGTTACAACAACTTGCATATAATAGGGGTTTGTTTTACTACCTACTTTGCTAATATTACACTATCACTTATTCATTAATCAGTCGAGTAATTTCTAAAAGTTTCAACAAGTTTATACTTCTATATAGCCTATCTGGTTTACCTGAACATATATTTTATTTTTTTAATAAGTTTCTTTGATGGTCTCCAACTGAGTAAAACGAGAGCTAAACATGTATCCCTCTGTAAAAGCAGCGACCTCTCGATCGATTAAAGAGCTTAGAACTAGAGAACGTTCAACGTCTTGTTTAGAAAAAAATCTCTCAAGAAAAATGCTAAATTCAAATCTTCAAACAGAATGAATAAAATAATGCTTGAGTTAGACGTGGTCTTCTCGTTTGGACACGAAAGAGTAAGACTACTTACATTTTTTTTATAAGAACACGCATAAAATTAGCGTTACGAATAAGCGATGAGGCCACGGGTAACCCATGAAATAATCTACTCTATTTATCAAATACAAAATGAATCGAGACCATGAACCATCTATTCAGTTCCGTCCCGTATATACTGACTGAAGCAAGGCTATGTTAGTAGTACGTATTCGAGAGTTCTGGACCAGCCCCGGGCCCTCCCCCTAAAAAAAGGTCACCACGGTGTGTTCCCCCTTTCACGGTCTCATTGGCGGCTTTAATTGGGTCGTTATTGACGGATTTGCCAGTTAACTTTGTTTGCTAATTATAATGGCTAGTAAAAAATTGTCCTTATCTAACCTAATAATAGGTTCACACATAAATCAAGTGGACGATAACTCCTCGGCTTTTGGCGCTTTTGTGTACCTACAACTGATACAAGTCTGAACTTGTTCATGGTAAGCATAGCGATTACAGCAGGTGTATGTTTTTAATATGGAAAAAAATTAAATTTATTGTCAGCAATGAAACTGCCTTTCCATTATTCTTTTATTTAGTTTTCTAATTTATGATCAATTTATATTTATGGCAGTAGTCGACAAAAAACATGCACCTTTTACGGTGAATAGAAACTTCGTAATTTAAGTTATTTCATTATAGTATACCATTTTTTCCTAGTAAGATTTGGAAACAGGTGAGACTTTTTTGCTCGTCACGTTGGAATGTGTACGCCTTTAGATGAAATGATAACGATCACCCACTGTCAAATTTATTTATGTTAGTTATTCTTTAGATCGCCATCTGCGGCATACGCAGTATTTTTTCTTAATTTTTTAATTCGATTCAATAATAAATATGTAGGGTTAATTCTTAATAGCTACTACGTATGTGGTATCACCACTCTACCTGGATAGGGTATTTAAAGCGAGACGGCTTGTACAGCACCACAGTCCAAATTCGATCGCCCGCCTCGCCTCGAGACACAGTCGTACATTTCATAGTGAAAAGTGTTAAACTACGCTTTCTGTCATGTCGGTAAGTTTTTGTCTGTAACTACATTGTTTATGTGTTGTCTACTTTACCTGGACGATCTGTTTCGATGCAATTGCTTGACCTAACCTTCGTTTTCTGCTCGTTTCAGACGTCGATTCCTGACAGTGATTACACCTTTAAGAACTATTACTTTCCTACTGCCGATCTAAGCGACGATGATGAAACTCAAGATCCTCCTGCCTTGAAGGTCAAGCAAAACATTGCTAAGAGAAACATTGATTGTTTCTTTGAGAAGCCCAAGAAAAAGAGGGTCCGACTACAGTCTTCCAATATTGCCCAAGCTAACGGAGAAGGAACTTCATACATTTCATCGAATAATGATGACGGATCCTCAGCGAGTCATCTCATTAAAATAGAAGTGTATGAGATGAAAAAGTTGAAAGATGTTCAACCAATTGATTACTGGAAATATGCAGATGTTCGTGTTAAATATTACGCCTCAGAAGACGACAAGCATTACCGAAATGTAAGAGATTTAATTTACAATATAACAAAACAGGTGGCAACGAAGACCGACTGCACAAAGTACTACATAACAGCGGATAAGAAATAATTCCTGGAATAGCCCGTTTCTTGCGACTCCCAATAGAGCAACGTTATAATTTATGGGTTTCTTCTTAGCACATTAACTGTCGCGACGCAGACTCTACTGAAAAACAGCAATAAATTTTTCGTTCCCCACCGTTTTATACCTGTCTATAAGATACACCTCATATAAGCCACATGCCACCGAGAGATACATTTGTCTAACGCAGGCAGAAGGATGGCACACTTCGAAACTCAATACGATGACCAACTGGTACGACTGTGTCTCGAAGCCGAACAAGACGAAATCGACCGACAACTCTATGAACTCTACGATGATGTCGCAAACCAAGGACCAACAAAATCGTAAGTTTTTTTTTTCCCTTGTTTTTATTGTTATGATTCTATACCCGAACGAGTAACTTGTATGAACATGTACCAAACTAATGTAGAGGGGGCGAGTATGGGTCGGTATATAAACGAGTTGTTCTGGGGTATTGGTATCACTAACAATTAATTCGTAGTTTTGAATTTAGAACAATGTTGTCTTTGTCGACTGATGAAATACTATCATTAAATAAATTACTTATAATAAGTAAATTTCATCGTTGTATTAGAATGTGGTATATTAGTCACAAACTGCCTAATGCCATGTTGGAGGACTTAGAGATTATGCCCTATTATACACCTTGTCGTGGTCATTCAAAAAAAAATTATGTGACTACTGGAGAGACCGATGAAATTGATGGTGTTATGCTAATGCAAGCATATTGCAAGCTGTGCAATGTGAGTATTATAATCGAGTTCTCGATTGTAATATTAATTTTGAATGTTTACTTTAACCTATACTTATTAACCTATGCACCTCTTTACAGATCGAGTTCTCAAGTTGGCGGGAAAAGAAAATCGGAATCATGTGAAGGAACTGCTTCGAAGACTCGTCGAACACTAGAATGTCAAGATTATCAAGAACCATCAACATCAAGAATAGTGCCCCCAACTGTGAGTTACTTAGATAAACTAATAGTAGAATGTACCATATGTAAAGTGTCAGTCAGCAAGCGATATTTTTCTAGCCATTTAAAGAGTAATTTACATAAAAATAATTTAATTACTGTTCACGATAACTTAGCAAATGTTCAGGTTATTGAGAGTGCATTTGGACAAAGGGTAAAAACTTACCGAATAACTTCAGACTCCAATATATTACATTTAGAAGTCGAAACGCCTGAATCATTTCTATTAGGAATAAAATCCACTTTATTACAACTGATGAGCAAATGCATTAGTGATTTAACCCTCATCAAGGTAAATTTTATTTTACATGCCGATTTTGTGCAACAAACAAAAGATTTACACAATTCTTTTGACTTTCAAACTTTTAATTATAGCTATTGCGTGGGGGATGATCCTGATAGCATAATTTCATTAATTTTTAAAGAAATTTCTGAAAAAGTTAGTAATTTTGAAAAGAAAGACAGCGGTTGGAGTTTGGAGAAAATCATATATCTTGATATGAATGTTAATAAATTTAACCCTTTACGCGGTTCCTCCTATATAGACTTGCCTCTTGATATAAAACACAAAAAAGCCATCGTAAATGTTAAAAATAATGACCAACAATGTTTTCAATGGGCTGTACTTTCCGCACTATATCCAGCTGCTCAACATTCTGACAGAGTAACGTCATATTTAAGTCATAAAAACAAATTAAATTTCACAAACATTCCTTTCCCGATGAAACTTAAAGATATTCATAAATTTGAACAGCTAAATAATATCAGCTTAAACGTTTTCGGTTTAGAATATGTTGCTAAAGAGAAAAAAAACCAAATCATTGGGCCTTTATACTTCACGAAACATCGAAAAGAAACTCACATTAATTTATTATATTTGAAAAATGGTGCTAGTAACTGTGGCCATTACTGCTACATAAAGAATTTATCTAGATTAGTTAGTAATCAAATCACTGCGAGACACGGCGCTGTTTATATCTGTGACGGCTGTTTGCTGTATTTTCCAACACAGGAACAGTTAAACAATCACTATCAGTTCGATTGTAATCATATAAAAACTGATTTACCAAATGACAAGCCGAGGAAAACCATATGGTGTGGAGAACCGCTACCTAATAACAGATTAGCCTTCAACAATTATGAGAAAAAATTAAAAATTCCGTTTGTAGTGTACGCAGATTTCGAATCATTTTTAAAGCCCATACAAACATGTAAAAACGACCCATCTAAATCCTTCACAGCCAATATACAAAAACACGAAGTGTATAGTTTCGGCTATTATATTAAATGTTCATACAATGATCAACTTTCTGTTTATAGAAAGTATACGGGTGAAGATTGTGCCCAGGTTTTTATGAAATTTCTTAAAAATGATTTAATTAACATCTGTCGAAAAAACTCCTTTCAGATATGTCCAGTGCCATTGACCACCGAAAATAATCGGGATGTGTTACAAAGTAGGGTATGTTTTATTTGTGAAAGTGAATTGAAAAATGATTCCACGGTATATTGTGATTGGTATACTGGCTTGTACAAAGGAGTTGCTCACTCGATGTGTGCTTCTAATTATAGAGCTCCCCGGTTTGTTCCTGTCTTTTTGCACAACTTAAATAATTATGATGCACATTTCATTGTTCACGCGCTGAATTTTGATGAGGGAGATATTGAAATAATTCCCCAAAACAAGGAAAAGTATATATCATTTTCAAAAAAAATTAATGTTTTAAATAATACTATGACCTTGAGATTTTTAGATTCTTTTAAATTCATGTCGTGTAGTTTGGAAAAGTTAGCACAAAATCTTTAAACCGACAAATTTCATGAACTCCATAAAAATTTTCCGGATCAAGAAGATTTTAAGCGTTTGACTAGGAAAGGCATTTTCCCTTATGAATATATGACTTCATTTAATATATTAAAACAAGATTATCTTCCAGCCCAAGATAAATTTTATAACTCGCTGGTAAATGAGCATGTTTCACTGGAAAGTTATAAACACGCAGAAGACGTATGGAATCATTTTAATTGTAAAAATATGTCTGATTACTCAGATTTATATTTAAAAACCGACGTCTTATTACTAACTGACATATTTGAGAATTTCAGAAGTTTATGTTTATCTACTTATGATTTAGACCCTGCTCATTATTTTACTGCGCCCGGTCTGAGTTGGGATGCCATGTTGAAGTATACAAAAGTAAACCTAGAACTTCTGACCGATTTTGCCAAAATTGCGTTCATAAAAAAAGGTATTAGAGGCGGTATTTCTCAATGTAGCAATAGACACGCGAAAGCTAATAATATGTTCATGGAAGACTACAATAATGAATTACCTTCATCCTATTTGATCTACCTAGATGCAAATAACCTGTACGGTTGGGCTATGTCACAATATCTCCCCATCGGTGAGTTTGAATGGGTTGATGTAAATACTAATTTCAACGTTTCAGATGATTCAGAATATGGATTCGTGTTAGAAGTTGATTTACAATATCCTGATAATTTACACGATTCTCATTCCGATCTACCTTTCTGTCCGGATAATTTATGCTCTGAAAATAGCAAAGAAAAAAAATTAATACTAAATTTAAACAATAAAACTAAATACATCATCCATTATAGGAATCTAAAACAATGTTTAAAATATGGTTTACAATTAACGAAAGTACACCGAGTACTTAAATTTAAACAAAGTATATGGCTGAAAAAATACATCGATTTAAACACAAATATGCGTACTTTAGCGGTCTCAGACTTTGAAAAGGATTTTTATAAACTAATGAATAACTCTGTCTTTGGAAAAACTATGGAAAATATCGAAAAACGGGTTAATGTAAAACTACTCACACATTGGGAGAATCGAGGTAAAGTTGAAGGTGCTCAATCATTAATATCGAGGCCTGAATTTCACAGTCTTTCAATTTTCTCAGAATCGTTGGTAGCTATACAATTAAGAAAAACTAAATTGCTGTATAACAAGCCTATATATTTAGGTTTTTGCATATTAGATATTTCGAAAACATTAATGTATGACTTTCACTATGACTATATGAAAATTAAATTTCAAAAGAATTTAAAACTACTTTATACTGATACCGATAGTCTTATCTATCAGATATATAGTAAAAATATATATTATGACATAAAGCCCGATTTATTGACTTACTTTGATACATCTGATTATCCCATGGATAATAAGTATGGGTTACCGCTAGTTAATAGGAAGAAACTAGGTCTCTTTAAAGATGAAAATAATGGGAAAATATTTAGAGAGTTTGTTGGATTGAGATCAAAAATGTATGCGATTGATGTAGACCACAAATTTACAGCAAAAGCAAAAGGTGTCAATAAAAATGTGACAAAGAATTTTAATATGGAGCAATATAAAAGTTGCTTATTCCAAAAAAAGATTCACATTTCTGAGATGTTGCGATTCAAATCTATTAAACATGTAATTTATACCCAAAAAATTAATAAGATTTCTTTATCGCATAATGACACCAAAAGGCATTTACTGGAAAATTGTACTGATACTCTAGCTTGGGGACACTATAAATTAAGAAAAAGTGAACACTTTTAAGTTATTTTTTACGTCAGGAACATTTTTTAGTTTTATATAAAAAAGTTATTATTCACACGTCGTAGCCTTATATAATTAATTAACCTATTGTGTCAAATTTTTATTACATGCGTATGTAGCGTGTAGCACTATTTTTGCAATTTGTTTCGCTTCATTGTATGAAAATAGTTTTGTAGTCGTAGTATAACGTATATAGTATTTTGTGGGGGTCCTAGAACTCAGGTTGTTGAGCAACTAATGTGTATAGAAAATCTAAAAATGTATAAGTAAATTAAACATAGTTAATTATTATTTTTGTAATTTTAAAATGAAAGATAATACTAATTGAGATGTTAAATTGATTTTATTGTTTTTTTTTTTTTACTTTGATAATATGCTGATATATGAGGGAGAGGAGGCCTTTGTCCAGCAGTGGGACATTGGGAGCTTATAATAATAATATATGCTGATAAAATCAAAGTAAAAATTAAATGAAATTTCTGTGTATATGTGGGAAGTATATGAATATATTTATCGACACTCATATAATAATAATACTGTATGATGACTAATTTTAAAAGATGTGTTGTTGTGGAGTTTCTTAGGTCGCTTCTTCTCCATAGCCATAACACCTTTTTGAAGCGATATAGTAAAAAATTTAAAGTTTATAATAAGTGTTTTATTGTTTTTATTCCATTCCCCCATTCTACAGCCTGCAAGTAACACGCTCAATAATGAAAAATGATTCATTTCATACACCCCTTCACAGCTATAGTAGCAGGTCCTAGTGGGTGTGGTAAATCAAACTTTGTCACTAATTTTCTTAAATTTATGAAAGAAATATGTAACACTAATTTTTCACGAGTAGTATGGTGTTACGATGAAATGCAACCTTTATATAATTTGAACAACGTCGACTACAGTCAAGGTATACCGGATTTAAACATGTTTGATGGGAAGCAACCACAATTACTTATAATAGATGATCTTATGAGAGAATCCGATGGTCGTATAGTGGACATTTTTACTAAAGGTAGTCATCATAGAAACCTTAGCGTGTTTTATATAACACAAAATTTATTTCATCAAGGCAGAGGACAACGTGACATTTCTTTAAATTCAAGTTACATAGTATATTTTAAAAATCCCCGGGATAGAACACAAATACGCCATTTAGCGCGCCAAGTGTTCCCAGATAACTCTAAGTTCGTAGAAGAAGCTTATAAAGATGCTACGTCAGAAGCACATGGCTATCTAATGATTGATTTAAAGCAAAATACAGACGATATGTGTCGTTTTAAGACTAAGATATTTCCCCTCAATAGCAATTGTGTAGTTTATGTATCGAAAAAGGGTTATAAATATAATACGTATCGTGATAAAATTACAGTTAACAGTAGATAATGTCTGAAGAAGCAGTGACACGAGATCGAGAGTTAGTTTTACAAGTACTAACACCTAAATATCGCAAAGCTCTATTAAAAGAATGTACTGATGACAAAATAAATCGTATCTGTGAAAGTATTTTAGATACTTTGGATGAAATCCCCATAAAGGAAGTCCGGGAATCAAAATTTAGCTTCTTAAATCTACATTGTTTCTTTTCAACAAACATTGCTTAGTATTTGCTTCTAATATTAACAACATTGTAAAAATATTATCAGTCGTTTACAATGGTTGGTAGAGTGACGACGCATCTAGACTTATTAAAAGCATTACATACACTCAAACCTAAGTATTGTACAGCTTTATTGAAGGTTTGTAAGGATGAAGAAATAAATTGTTTATGTGAATGCATTTATAATATTTTAAATGGTAAAATTCCTCTGAAGAATCAAGATAAATCCAAGTTGAATAAATACAAAACTATATTGAGAAAATTGGTGTCTAAAGGTAAAAGTAACTCTCGAAAACGAATTATTATACAGAAAGGTGGAGCATTCCTACCCATTATTTTAGGTTCCGTTCTCAGTGGATTACTAAGTTCGTTTCTAAATAAGTAAAAATTACAATGGAACATACAAAGAAAATGATACTTGTGGAACCCCACATCCTAGAAAGGATTAGAGACAGTAACCATGTTCATGAAAAGCCCTTATCCCGTCTTGATGAGGAAATGAGTAAAATCTTACACAGTAAAATTGATGATCGTGAGAAGTGGACACAGTACTCGCAAATTTTACAAAGATATTTACATTTTGCTAATAAAGAACGTCATCCCATTAAATTACCAATAGTTACAGATGACTCTATGTATGATGTTTTTAAGACTATTAAAAAGGAAGAAAGTGATGTTAAAACAATAGTTCCAGAATTGCCAAGAATAGAGGAAGACGTAGCAGCGGAAAAACATATCTCATCACGTTACACTCCAAATTATTTATTTAAGTATATACCAAAAACATATAAAAAGAAGGGCGAGTTGTTATTGGAAGGTATATTGGATCATGAAAATATTATTAAATGGGATACCAATGGTCATGTTGTAATCAATGACGAAGTTATTGATAACAGTAATATTGTGGATTTAGTGAACGATGCCCTAAGACCATTACGACGCCCAAAACCATTAGGCTGGGAGAAGTTTGCTTCAGCTTTAAGGGATATAAAAATACCGTTATCTTGTATAGGTAACCCAGAAACGCTTGAATATATTAATAATATTCATTCATCTGATTTAGAGAAAGACGATCCAGCTCAAATTAAAACGCCAAAGCAAAAACCTGGTGGCTTGTTTCACAAAAGAAAACTTGACTGGGAGAAATGGACTCCCATATAGATAATATAAATAAAATTTATTATGATGTCTCTCATCCAGCTGGATACAGTAGCATTGAAAAATTGACGAAAGCTATGCAAGGGAAAATGAATGAAAAGGATGTAAAGAAGTGGTTACAATCCCAAGAAACTTATACTTTACATAAACCTGTCAATAGGCGATTTCCTAGAAATAAATATATTTTATCTAATTTTAATGAACTCTGGCAAGCAGATTTAAGTGACATGCGAACATACAATCAATATAATGATGGATTTAATTATATTCTCTGTGTTATTGATGTGTTTAGTAAGTATGCATTTGCGAGACCTATGAAAAAGAAAAATTCTAAAACTGTAAAGATATGTTTTGAAAGCATATTTATTGAAGCGAAAGCTACTCCTAGACATATACAATCTGATAAAGGTACAGAATTTGTTTCAAGAGATGTAAACCAGTACTTCAAAAAGAAAAATATTAATTACTATACAACTAACAATCCGGACATAAAGGCCAGTATTGTGGAAAGATTTCAAAGAACCCTAAAAATGAAAATGTGGCGATATTTCACACATAATAATACGTATAGGTATGTTGATATTTTACAAGATTTATTATATTCTTATAATCACAGTGTCCATTCAAGTATAAAAATGTGTCCAAGTGATGTGAATTCCAGTAATATAATGACAGTATGGTCTAATTTATATGATAGGTACAACTTAAACACTTCAGACCGATTACCATTTAAAGTAGGTGATTATGTTAGAATAACGAAATATAAACACATTTTCCAGAAAGGTTATGAAACAAATTGGTCCGATGAAATATTTGTAATAGAATCCATTGTAAAAAGACTTCCTTGGTTGGTTTACAAATTAAAAGATCTACAAAATGAATCAATAATTGGTACATTTTATGGAAGGGAATTACAAAAAGTAATCTATGACCCCACTATTACCTACAAAATAGATAAAATAATACGCACTCGCTATTCTGGCAACAGAAAGGAAGTGCTAGTCAAATGGAAAGGATATCCTAATAAATTTAATAGTTGGATATCCGCATTAAACTTAGAAACAATATGACGGAAGATAGTTTTTATCTTACTTTGCCAAGCAATAGTTCAACTGCATATTTCCCCCAAAATACAACCGCCAACTTTGTAACAAAGTTACCTAAAACTGTTCAATTGGAAGGAGAATGGGTTGTAGGATTAGCTGAATTTCATTATCCCTGTGCTATATTTAACGTCCAAGAAAATGAGAATATTCTTTTCGTCAAGAAGAAAGTAATAGTCGAAGGAGATGACGAATCATTAATATCAGTGGAATATAAATCCCAAATTCCTTCATTTCCTTATGATAACATCAACAATTTTCTAAAAGTATTTAATGAAAATAGCCTCCTACAAAATCAAGTGGCATTCCAAATTGATAACGACTCGAAACTTATCACTGTTACGAACTTAACTCGCAGTGTATCATCGTTGATTTTGTCACCTACATTAAATCTTCAACTCGGTTTCGAGCCATATACAAATTTAATTGCGGATCCATACGCTAAATACCCAGCGAACTTACAATTAGGATTACCATCACAGCTATTTATTTACTCTGATATTATTCATCCTCAAATAGTTGGAGATGTAATGACCTCATTATTTAGAATCATACCGCTAGATCCATCAAAATACAACTATGGTGCTTATAAAATGCACGTATTATCTCCAATTCATTATCTTCCAGTAATGCGCAGAGAATTTGACATAATCGAAATAGATATAAGAACAAGCATTGGTAATAGAGTTCCATTCCAGTTTGGAACTGCATGTGTTAAACTACATTTTAAACGAATAAAATGAATTATAAGCGTGATAATATCGTTTGTCCTTATCATCATTATTATTCTAATCAAGCTGGATCAGGTGTAGGTATCATATACAGAGGTGTACCGCATCAACGTGGTCACGGCATTGGAAGTTTTTTGGGCGGACTATTTAGATCTGTATTTCCACTCATAGCAAGTGGTGCCAAGACAGTCGGGAAAGAGGCATTAAGCGCAGGAGTAGGTTTATTATCAGATATGGTCAGGGCACAACCAATGGGGGAATCAATTAAGTCTCGACTCAAAGAAGCAAGTGCTAATTTAAAACGAAAAGCGGATAACAAAATTGATTCGCTTATGTCTGGCTCAGGGTATAAAATCAAGAGACTTCGAAAGAAACCTACCATTTCATTGAAACCATCTAAGCGAAGAGGAGTTGACAGGAAGAAAAAAAGTAATATAAAAGATATATTTTCAAATTAACTATGTCGTTTCTTCATAATAATTCTTGTGAGTGTGTTAAATCAGAGTTAGATCTTTTTGCTATACCATCAACACAGACAAGTATTGAGAGTGGGCAATGGATTCATTGTACACCGATATCATCGCTAAGTGATGAAGGACCAATTGAATTTGTTATGCCAGGAAGTGGAGATGACTACATTGATTTGTCACACACCCTCCTTCATGTTAAAGCTAAAATTATAAACCTAGATTCTACCACTCCTCCCCCTGATGAGAAGACAGCACCTGTTAATAATTGGTTGCATTCACTTTTCAACCAATTAGATGTTTATCTAAATCAAAAACTTGTATCACCTCCTAATAACACATATGCTTATCGGGCTTATATTGAGACTCTACTTAATTATGGACCAGCGGCAAAACAATCACACTTGACTTGTGGTATGTGGTACGAAGATACAGCTTCAAAGATGGATTCATGTGATGACAACAACAAGGGCTTTCACAAAAGACATCAACGGGTAAAAGACGGCAAATCAGTTGAAATGATTGGACATTTGCACGGTGATCTATTTAATCAAGAAAAGTTCTTAATAAATGGGGTAGAAATACGTGTTAAATTAGTACGTAACAAAGACACTTTTAATTTAATGTCATCATCAGTGAATTCAAAATATAAAGTTCAAATTGATAGCGCTACTCTTATATTGCGAAAGGCAAGAATAAATCCATCCGTTTTACTCGCTCATCAAAAAGTTTTAACCACTACAACTGCAAAATATCCAATTACTCGCGCTGAAGTTAAAGTTTTAACTATTCCATCAGGAGTCCGTGGAAAAACAATTGACAATGTATTTCTTGGTCAGGTGCCGAAAAGATGTATTATCGGATTTGTTGATAATGTTGCTTTTAATGGTACTTTCAATACCAATCCATTTAACTTCGATAATCATGATATAAATGTATTTAGCTTGTATGTAGATGGGCAACAAATTCCTTCTAAAACCCTAATGCCATCATACCGTAGCGGTGTGTTTACGAGTAGTTACCATACGTTATATACTGGAACAGGTATTCACTTTTTGAATGAAGGCAATTCCATATCGATTGAGGACTATGCAAATGGATACTGCTTAATGGCATTTGATTTAACTCCTGATCTATCTGCTAACTCAAGTTCCCACTGGAATTTGATAAAACATGGGTGTGTTAGAATAGAAGTCCAATTTGAATCAGCTCTTGCAAAAACTCTTAACTGCATTGTGTACGCAGAGTTTGACAATGTTATAGAAATTAATAAAAATAGAGATGTGAGTGTAGATTATAATAGTTAAGTATTCAGCATTTTTGTATCTATTATAGTATATAAGATTTCCATATAATATTTTTCATCATTATCCGTTAAACTACCTTAATGTATGTATTTAAGAAAGTATTTCAATAATGGATACACACGAAATTAGACTATTTATGAAAAAGATAAATCACAGTCTAGAATTTAACGTGTTCCCTGCTAACAGAATACCAATGTACATAGAAGCACCCACTTACTTTATTTCTAACTTGGATCCTGATACAAAATCGGGATCACATTGGGTAGCCATTCATATCAATGCTAATGGTATCGGTGAATATTTTGATTCATATGGTAGAAAGCCTACCGGCCACCATAAATCGTTTTTGAAAAGAAATACTCGGAAATGGTTTTACAATAATAAAATTCTTCAAAGTCACTTAACTTC
Source organism: Oegoconia quadripuncta (assembly GCA_949316235.1). NCBI lineage: Eukaryota > Metazoa > Arthropoda > Insecta > Lepidoptera > Autostichidae > Oegoconia > Oegoconia quadripuncta. The sequence goes on along the minus strand of OX438746.1, from coordinate 24,085,496 downwards.
TGTTTGTGGTGAATACTGTTTAGTGTATCTGTACTTTAAGTTTATGAATATGAGCATGTCAGAGTTTTTAAGAGATTTTTGCGATATTCCTTTGTATAACGATATATTCATAAATAAAATATTTAAAACCATTTTTTGAAATAAATTTATTTTACCAATTATCTGTTTTTTATTTACATTATCCTATTTTGATATAGAAGAGTGAAGATAATGAAACATCAGAATTACAGTTTTACTTTATTTATTTTCTAATTAAACATTATAATACAATATTGTAGCTAACTAATCTATCTGCGGGGTTGGACTATAGACACCCGGTGATAATGAAAACAATTTTTCAGACGCCCACGACGTTTCATAAACTTCTTCTTCCTGTTCCAATGACATGAGTGGGTTCGCTGGCCGCTGCAGAAATGTTAGTATAGGGGGAGGTGAGGGTCTTGAATACCCACCATAATCGTAATTGGCCCACTGGCGGAGATTATTTAGGTTTTCTTCATGGAATTCATAGAGTTGTCGGTCGATTTCGTCTTGTTCGGCTTCGAGACACAGTCGTACCAGTTGGTCATCGTATTGAGTTTCGAAGTGTGCCATCCTTCTGCCTGCGTTAGACAAATGTATCTCTCGGTGGCATGTGGCTTATATGAGGTGTATCTTATAGACAGGTATAAAACGGTGGGGAACGAAAAATTTATTGCTGTTTTTCAGTAGAGTCTGCGTCGCGACAGTTAATGTGCTAAGAAGAAACCCATAAATTATAACGTTGCTCTATTGGGAGTCGCAAGAAACGGGCTATTCCAGGAATTATTTCTTATCCGCTGTTATGTAGTACTTTGTGCAGTCGGTCTTCGTTGCCACCTGTTTTGTTATATTGTAAATTAAATCTCTTACATTTCGGTAATGCTTGTCGTCTTCTGAGGCGTAATATTTAACACGAACATCTGCATATTTCCAGTAATCAATTGGTTGAACATCTTTCAACTTTTTCATCTCATACACTTCTATTTTAATGAGATGACTCGCTGAGGATCCGTCATCATTATTCGATGAAATGTATGAAGTTCCTTCTCCGTTAGCTTGGGCAATATTGGAAGACTGTAGTCGGACCCTCTTTTTCTTGGGCTTCTCAAAGAAACAATCAATGTTTCTCTTAGCAATGTTTTGCTTGACCTTCAAGGCAGGAGGATCTTGAGTTTCATCATCGTCGCTTAGATCGGCAGTAGGAAAGTAATAGTTCTTAAAGGTGTAATCACTGTCAGGAATCGACGTCTGAAACGAGCAGAAAACGAAGGTTAGGTCAAGCAATTGCATCGAAACAGATCGTCCAGGTAAAGTAGACAACACATAAACAATGTAGTTACAGACAAAAACTTACCGACATGACAGAAAGCGTAGTTTAACACTTTTCACTATGAAATGTACGACTGTGTCTCGAGGCGAGGCGGGCGATCGAATTTGGACTGTGGTGCTGTACAAGCCGTCTCGCTTTAAATACCCTATCCAGGTAGAGTGGTGATACCACATACGTAGTAGCTATTAAGAATTAACCCTACATATTTATTATTGAATCGAATTAAAAAATTAAGAAAAAATACTGCGTATGCCGCAGATGGCGATCTAAAGAATAACTAACATAAATAAATTTGACAGTGGGTGATCGTTATCATTTCATCTAAAGGCGTACACATTCCAACGTGACGAGCAAAAAAGTCTCACCTGTTTCCAAATCTTACTAGGAAAAAATGGTATACTATAATGAAATAACTTAAATTACGAAGTTTCTATTCACCGTAAAAGGTGCATGTTTTTTGTCGACTACTGCCATAAATATAAATTGATCATAAATTAGAAAACTAAATAAAAGAATAATGGAAAGGCAGTTTCATTGCTGACAATAAATTTAATTTTTTTCCATATTAAAAACATACACCTGCTGTAATCGCTATGCTTACCATGAACAAGTTCAGACTTGTATCAGTTGTAGGTACACAAAAGCGCCAAAAGCCGAGGAGTTATCGTCCACTTGATTTATGTGTGAACCTATTATTAGGTTAGATAAGGACAATTTTTTACTAGCCATTATAATTAGCAAACAAAGTTAACTGGCAAATCCGTCAATAACGACCCAATTAAAGCCGCCAATGAGACCGTGAAAGGGGGAACACACCGTGGTGACCTTTTTTTAGGGGGAGGGCCCGGGGCTGGTCCAGAACTCTCGAATACGTACTACTTATGTTAGCGATAATTGTAAACCTTCATGCCGGCACAAAGAGATATAAGCCGAAATCATAATCATTACTCATGCAACCCACACATTAGCAAGTACCTACACATGCGAAGAAGGTCGTTATCATGGCAAGATTAATGGCACCTTGATATAAATATATTTAAAGCTTTTTATACTTAGTACTTGCGAGAACATACTATCAACAACTAATCTATTTATTAGTACGTCTCCTAAATAGAAATGTTCTATTTATATTTCCATCCTTTTCCATAATATTGATGAAAGTTTTTATAAATTCATTTTATTATTTTGTGCACGTAATGATTTTTACGGCCACTTCAATAGATCGTTGATTATAGCTTGAGAATGATTTCGAAGGGGCCGTCTGCGTTGAAGTCTTTTATATGAACTCATTACTACGCATTCAAAGTGAAGTACATACCTATTAACGCGAAATGTTACAAAGGCATAGACATATAAATAATATCAGAACGTTCAAAAGGATTAAATAGCGTAGCCCGTTTCCATACAAAAGTATTTAGGTTTTGACGTCTGAGGAAATGTCTAGAAATGGATCCTAATTATGTGATTTATCAAATTACGAATTTATTTATAATAAAAGCATTATTTACATTAAGCAACATGGCATATCCATCGCCTCTTGCATAAGCATATTAATGTTTGGTCTGCCACTATTTATAAATTTCTGTAAGGTACAAAGGACAGAGTTGCCTTATTGTTGAAGTCTCAATTTTTTTTTCGGATTTATGTAACCTAGTACGTAGATTTCTATGTTATTTCCTATAGCCTAAACGCCGTGACCTATTTTGAAGTCAAGTTTTCCTTAGGTAAACGTCTTGGTCCGCATGTCTCGGCGCCCACAAAACACAAAATATGTTGTCAGGTTTTTGCTTTGTAAATACTTATGTTGTTATTATGTATTCATTTTTCATCTACCATTGATTTAAGAGGGGAGAGTAGGTATTGTCCAAGTTCCAAACATTTCGCTTATTTTCATAAGTGAAATGAAATGCGAAATGAATTTTGCCACCATAAGTGGCAAAATGAAGAAATAACTGCACCGGTTGCATTGCAGAGGTTGCATCATTTCATATGCAACTCCATACTTTAGTCTTTTTTTGTATAGAAAACTGTGTGCTTGTCATTTTTACGGCATGAGTGGCGTCCTAAATTATTAGATTCATCTTAAAACGTCCGTGTGTTTGTTGCCCTATAGGTTTGAAGTCATTATATGCCTTCCGTGGCATGATAGAGTCGAAACTGCTAAACCTAAGAGGTCCAAAGGAAAGCAGCAGATGTCGTTAATAGCTATGTTTTCATGGAAATTGCTTTAGGCGATTCTAAGATATTTAGCTTATAACACATTTCTTTGTTTACCAAGATGATTAGAGTCTCGTTAATTTTGTAAATTTTATCTATCTATGGCTTGTTTGAATCAAAACTGCTGAATCGTTTTGAATCTGCCTTAGCCATCTTTTATGGAAATTGGTTTATCCGATTCCAAAATAAATTAGCTTACAACGCGTTTCTTTGTTCAACCATATGATAAATCTTGTTAGTTTCCTGAATTTTCAATTTAATTCAGCATGAAGTATCCATGTCACGACATCTCCCCTAGGTGACATATCTTGACAAAATTACTATGCAATGGAATGCAATGCAACTATGTTGCACACGGCAGCGTCAATCTTTCCGTGGCAAGGGCCCTGGTTCTTTTCACATATCGCACATGTAGTATAACACTTCTTTGCTCATATTGCTATGCTTTTGTCGAATATATATATTATATGTAAGGGTATCATCATATACAACAAAACTATGGAAAGTTAAAAGATCTGGGAGAAATGAGTTTCATGATTACCATTTGTCATACATCGTGATGGCATGACACTATCAAATCCTCCAGTTTTCTTCCTTCGTCGAAAAGCCGTAACTTGAAATCCATTATGACTTAAACATCCACGATTAGAAGTTACATCTATTCCCAACATGGCTTTATCTAATCTCCACAATATGCAATGAGTAATAAACATTATCTAATAAAAACATTCATCAAATTCGCAAAGGTCGTAATTCCGCACACGTTTCTATTTTCGTATGTGGAATAGCAACAGCTATTTCCACGTAATCTCTGGGCAATAGTACCGTTGGCCGACATCCCGCCGCGACGACATGGTCGCACGACACGACATGCAGCTTGATGTGTTGACGGCGCCTATACACTCATAACCAAAGAAAGTGCTTCGAATTGACTTAAAAATTACAAACTGTATGCAGCTTCCTTACTATTTTATCCACAGCGGGTTAGCACTTGACCTCGATCATACCTGATGTTAAGTGAAGATAGGGCCGAAGGTGGTAGCGTATTGATCCGGAAGCCCCATCTTATTTGGGGGACTGGCTATCTTATCCCTGACAACCGGAACACAACAATGCTAACATTGCTGTTTATCGGTAGATTTAGATAAGATGGTGGTAGCTAGCCAGGCGGACATTTAATATGCCCTACCACCAACCAAACCGAGTGCTAAATATGTACCCCGCTGGGGATCGAACCCGGGACCTCCGGAACGTAAACCCAATGTTGTTTACATTGAGCCACGGAGGCGGTTAAAAAAAGTATTTGAGATGTTATTAGTTACAGAAGAAAAATTCTTCAATAACGAAATGCCACATATTTAAATTAATCGATTCCAATGAAGTCTCCGTTGAGTAAGAATATCGCATCGATATCGCGTTCCTACATTTAACCAGTGTTTTGTAAATTTGTTGAAGCCCATTCTTAGATCCACGTACAATTTTAAACTTTCAATTCAGCTTGGAGGATGAGGCCTTGTCCAGTAGTTGGACAGTATGGGCTCCTAATAATAATAATAATTCAAATCGATCAAGGAGTTGATTTGAGAAAATTGCTCACCCACATACAGAGCAAACAGAACATTCTTAAGTCGTTTAATAATTGTATTTTGTATAAGCTCTTCGCATATCACACCATTCCATTTTCCGATAACCTAATGTTAAGGACCAATGGCTAGTTCGATATTAGAAACACGGTATGGACCGATTGGTTCAGTGGCTAGTGACAGTGCCTTCGAAACCAACGGTTACGCGTTCTGTTGATGTTGTTTTTTATAATGAATACGATACTCACGGCAGCAGTGTTACGCTCGACGTGCGGTCGACTGTACGTATATGTTATGAGTATACTGCACAGTTGAATCGCTCTTTACAACATCAGGGTAACCGTTTAAAAGATAGATATAAAGATAGATAGAGACCGAAAAGAGATAGATTTGTTTTACTCGTATAAGTATAATTCTGAAATACCAGATGGTTTGCTACATTCATTCAAAAATCGTTTAAGTCGGTTTTCCGTATTAATTGATTGCGAGGACCTGACTGGACTATTCGTATGATAGATCAATATTTTTGTCGAGTTAAAAAAATAAAGCATAGTATAATTAGAACGAGACATGATTTTTTTTGGAATTACACGATTTATATGTCTACAAGTACTGGTATATTATCTAAAAATATTTAAAAATAAGTTATCGATTTTTTTGGAAAATTGGTAATTCTCTTCTTGTGTTTTTGCTGGTATTTAATAAAAATAATAAATATTTGAGATACTTACACCAATCATCTAGTCCCAAACTAAGCAAAGCTTGTACTATGGATATTAATAACGGATAAATATACATAAATATTTATATAAACATCATGACTTGGGAATAAATTCTTTAGTATTCTTCGCACAAACATTTACCCCTTGCGGGATTCGAACCCGCAAACGTAGACTTCGCTGACAAGGTCACTATCCACTACACCAATCGGTCGTCCTTTAATTTTGTACCAACCAATTTTTCACTTTCTTTAATTTTGTAAATACAAATGTAAACGTAAAAAAGTTTAACAGCCCATCCAATATCATATTGCTGCAATATCCCAGTGAGAAGATATTTATCCCTCATTAAGGCGCCCGGCCCTCTGGAAACTAATTTGAACAACTACAATTACAATCTATTGCTCTGCAATCACCAGATAAAAGTAGTTACGTCCCATTACGTAGCAAACTAACCACCTTTAACAGTTACTCCCATCGATGTTTTTATTTCGCACCTACATAGAGGCAATCTTCCCACTAATTATTTCCGCGTCAAAGAAAGCAACATCATCGGCGGTGGCGGCATGCGTTTTGCGACAACTCCGGCTAGCGGTGCGCGCCGGCGCAGCTAACGGAGCGACACGTAACGTGTTATGTCACGCGGCCTTGGCCTAGCGCTTAAGTTACACCGCGAGCAACGGACCGCGCGATTTCTTTACAATATACGCCATGTTGTTTACAGTTTTCAAGGTGAGGTGATTAAATTCAAGTTTTTAAACATTGTGGACTGTTTTGTCTACAGTTATGTTATAATGTATACCAGTTGACAACAATGCCCATCACATGTTAGGGGTTAATTTAAAAATATTATGAGATACCTAAACTTATCCGCACAGACAAAAAAATAGGTTCTAGTTTTACCGGTCTTCGAAACTTAACTAAGTGTTCTACTAACTGCAAGTCAAACTTAACACAGGGGGAAAAAATACACTGCTGTGCCATGCAACCTCCTGCATTGAAAAAAATTGAATAATCCCAAACGTAAGAAATCTATTATTGAGGTAATATTAAGAACAACAGTATGGTTGACATTTCCGGCGTTAAGGATAATAGTCTTCGATCATCTACAGTGTGATCAATGGTACCTAATAATAATCAGTTTTCATATAAACTGTAATTGACCACAAATGTAAAATATTATGCGATATTTTTCGTATTTTAGTGATAAAAATTATAGATGGTTGAGATTAGTTTGCGCCAATGTAGTAATTTAAAAAATTATGTTCTTATAATTAATAATAAATAAATAACCGTGGACATACATAACACGGTAATTGTTTCGACATTTTTATTTTTGTATGAAAACACGGAAACATAAATATATAACTTTTTTTTTACCTGTGTTCGATTGCGGTTTGTATAGTATACGCTTAAATATGTGGGACACAGAAGCATTGTCACCCTGAAGACTGATAAGGACTACCTACAATTTCCCTGACAATTTTATGTTTCACACCGGAACACAACCATCGGGCATTGATGCTTGGTCATAGTGGCAGAAATAGCTAGAGGTGTTACTCACCACTTTCCCGGAAAAGGGAAAGAGATTTCATATCAACAGCGTAGAGCAGTCTACTATTGGATGTAAACCTCTCCCACGGCACGATATTCATTGCATTCCATGGAACGATTTGCCATGCTGACGCTGCTGCCCATCATTGTTCAAGCTGTTGTTCTTAGTCGTCTTCTACATACCCACGGGAGAAGAGGGTTAGTCTTATTCTACAATGTCGGGAGCCGCCCAACTATCTACGACACTAATCTGCGGTCGGCAATCTGCCCAACCAGCATGGCACTGAAGACAAATTCTCTGGGGCAAATCGTAACTCGGAAGAAGTTATTGTCCAGCCGTGCACAGAAGAAACTGTTATGCGATGCTTGATATATTACACATAACCAATGCATGTAAAGAACTGTATGTAATGTATAGGAATAATATGAAATCGAATGCATTGAAGTATTTGTAAAGTTATTGAGTTCTCCGCTTATTTCAAAATGTTATACACATTGAGCGCTTGACCTCAATCACACCTGATTTTAGGCCAAGATGAGGGCGATGGGCAAAGTGCACTTACACGATACCATCAACTTATTTCAGGACTGGCTATCTTAATTCAAACAGTCGGAACACAACAATGCTATCAACACATCACTGCTTGGCAGCAAACTTAGATACGACGGTGGTACCTAGTCAAGTGACATTTAAAAATGCCCTACCATCAAGCAACCGTTCAAATTTATCGGGGTACTCCACGACGGGTAACTGAGGAATGGGTACATCAACGAATAACCGCCATTGATATATCTAGATCATGATTTCCTATGACTAGATATAACATTAGCGGGACTGATAAAAACGCTTTTATTACAAGTAATTAAAGAATATTCAGAAAGTGATTAAAACATCTATAAAACTATTGCGTGTTCAATAAATCGTCTTCTCTTTATTGCCCTAGGCAGCAATAACGTCTAGTACCTATTACACGATCATTATGCGAGATTGATAACGTCTTACAGTAGTTGTTATGTATTACAGCCATTAACGTACCTTTGCATCTCCTTAGCATGTTAAAGTCAATTATTTGCTTTCAATCGTTTGCAGTTCAATGTTTGCGTAGTACGAAGCCACGGGAAACGTATTGATGGGGCTTAACTAACTGCATGCACTCCTACGCCATTAGACGAGTTTATCTCATCATAATAAATCGTAGGCTGGCATTCCGCCGGCGTTTCCATTCTACAAAGCTCGAGGCAATTTCACGTATGCCATAATCTGTCCAGGTTATGTCATGAGATTTAATAGTTACGTAGATACTATCAGGTTAAATAGTTATTAGAAATACATCGGTATACACTTTCGTGAACATTAATACAAGTTTAGTCATATCGTATCGGATGTCTATGGGAATTGTCATGTGGATTAATTAACCAACAGTGGGCGGTAGCGGCACGTAAATAACCTTCAAGTACAGGTAGAAAAGTTTATTGCTGAGTCAATGATCCATATAAACTGATAGCCTGAGAGAAGGCAATCAACCCCATCTTTCAATAGATTTACAACACAGCTTACTTAGTTGCACGCACAACGTTGTACAGAGCATATAACATGCAAGTAAAAATTTACGGTATTTACGTTTAACTAATGTACATAGTACTGTGTTATATACTGGATGAGTTTTTTTAACGTAAGGAAAAAATAGGGCATATAAGGTAAGTAAAATGGGAGGTCTGGCATAGGTAGTTTAATTTTTTTTTCAAAACCATCATCGAATAAAGCGTTAATTGTGTCATTAAATAAATAACGAAATCTTTATTCGTCGGGGGTTCAATTTAAGGTATTTAAGTGACTACCTGTTTGATGTAGTGGTTAGAAACCCTGACTGTTATACCAAAAGGTCGCGAGTTCGAATACGCGCATCGTTCGACACGCATATCCGAGATATGGATAACTCGGATAATTTTCATTCATAAACTGTATATATTAAAAAAAATGAGTTTGTTACAACCATCCATCCAACCAACCATCCATAATACAAGCCCAGTTTCTTAGTGTGCAACTAGATGGCTCTGTGTAAATGTGCAAGGATAATTATTTATTTATTCCAATGGACTTATTTAAGTCTTTCAATTTTAGGTACTGCGAAAAGTTGCAGTCTCAGAGGTAAATAAGACAAATATTCAAGGCTGGGCATTATGCGAATGACTGTGTTATTACGCCTACGTGTAACTCTTTGAAAGGTAACAAAAAGCCAACTTCTGATGGATTGCTGACAAATCGCTTGTCTGGACCGAGCTTTATTTGCATGTATTCAATGGGAGCACGGATAATTACGTTGAAGTATAAAAAGATAGGTATAGTGAACGAAATAACTCGTAAGTACCTGAATGTATCTATAAAAAATGCCTTCGGGCCCGTCGAAATGCTCGATTACTCAAATTGTAAAAAGATGGAAGAGTATTACAAAACCATGAAAAATCGAGTTCGTGTTCTACCTCCGCTACTTGTGATTGGATACAAAGATTTGGGTATATTCGCATGCATTTTAATAAATCAAATATTAAATTAACCTTTTTTGTGATGCTGTTTATTTTTCAAGACAACTCAAGTTGCAATTCAGTCGAGAGCTCATGTCATCTCGAAATTTTAAGATCGCTCCTTGACATACATATCTAAATAAAATCCTTAAGTGACCTTGAATACATATAGGTATACCTTTGGATTGTTGTAAAGTTTAACGCTTGTAAGATTTTAATATATGTATAGAGCATAATATAAGGGTACGTACTTATAATGTTTATTTTATTTTCCACATACAAGCCTAACTTTAGTCTTAGATTAGTTAGTAAATTATAAACATAGAATATAAGTATAAATATGCTTAAAAATATTATATCGAACTGTTAAAATAGAGCGATTGTAAAAGTCTTCCGTCAGCACATACTCGTAACTTCAAAGTCCCTTATGCTGTCAGAAACTTTACTATACTTTAGTTTTATTTTTACACTTTTTTGTGGTCCCATACCTACCTATACTAATGTATCATGAGCATATAGGCAAAGCTTGAATGATAACATAAGGCAAGCTTTTCTCTATGTATATACTTAATACCTTTTATAAATATTCATTCAGCCAAAAAAGTATCGGGAATGGATGATTTGTTTATGGTTCCAAATTCAATGTATTTTTTTGTTGTTGTTAGATTGGCCTAACTGTTCATTTTAGTGCGAAGTTTGAGTTGCATCTGTTTGTTATTTATATTAAATACAGTGCTGTTTTAGTGACATCATATCTAATGTGTATTGCAAATTTCATAATGGACAAAAGTATCGAACAAAAATTTTGCATCGCTAATGGAATTTCGTGTTCGGAGTCACTGAAAATGTTACAGGGGGCTTACGGTGAATCGAATTTATCAAATACACGTATTTATGAGTGGTACAAAGCGTCCAAAAGCAGGCGAGATGTGATGGCAGATTTGCCTCGCTCTGGTAGGCCATCAACGTCTGCAACTGAAGTTAACATCGCAAAAGTGAAGGAAATAGTGACTGAAAATCCTCATTCAACTGTTTTTTCAACTATTTTTCTATTTAACAGATTCTCATGGAACTTGGTATGCGAATTTCATCCCCAAGACAATTACAACATTATGTGACATTATGTTCAATTCCTCAATTCTGATGCTGCTTGAATGGCAAAATAGAGCAGTGACGTCCGTCCATTAGCTTCGAAGGCAATCACGCATGACATCCAGTGGGTCACTGCGCCACTGTGTGAGTACTGTATTGTTTTTTTCTTTCAGAGCAAGTTATATTAAAGTATTCTATAATATTGATTGGGTTTTACCTATGAAATTGGAGTTTTTTTCTTCGTTAATCATATGTACCAATTCATGCGATTTTCAAAGCTATATCCAAATTTGTTTTTTATTTGGAAAATGGAATATTATTTCAAGGTTTCACATGAAATATTTTTTAATTTCTGGGCTAAATCATATAATAAAAAAAAATTGAACAGAGCTCTTTTCATTTCTTAGATTCGCTGAAACTTTTATAAAGCGGTTACTTATAAAAATTAAAGCTGCCTATACTTAACTTAATGTTATCCATCCGATAATACATACAAAGTTTAGCTAACTTTGGATTTGTCGTTCCTGAAAAAATCAAAAATGTTTGTATGGACAAAAAAAGTCTTAATGAAATTCTTCATACAAAACGCCAAATTCATAGGTAAGGGCCATATTGATTCGCATTTAATTCGAAAAATATTCTACGGCGCAGGCCAGGAAGCCTTCCGCTTTTATTTAAGTTAGATCAAAAGGTTAAGTCTCTTAATTTTATATCAAAAACAATTCTCATTCCAGCGACTAGCTCTAGCTAGCGATTCTATTACTTTGTGACAAATTATCAGGTTCTGCAAAAACTGTTGATTATTTCATGATTTCGATAGAAATAATAGTTTCTCTGAACCTCAATCACACCTAATGTTAGCTGACAGCGGGAGCGCGCGTTATGAGAGACTGGGGCCGGCTATCTTATCTTAAACAACCCAAACGCACACAATACTATCAATATTGCTACTTGGCGGCAAACTTAGTTAAGATGGTAGCCAGGCGGACATTTAAAAATGCTTTACCAACAACTAAACTGAATACTCAACAAGTATTCCGCTGAGAATTGAACCAGCAACCTCTGTTTTGTAAACTTTACATTGTTCACATAGAGCCAGTGAGGCGGTTAATTTCTTAAAATTGCAGAATATATAGATATATCGGCCCGTTATTTGTGACTCAAAATTATTTTCTAGCAGTATTAATGTAAAATATAAGAGATTGACTTGTATTTTTTATATAATAATCATAATAATATTTTTTTTTTTTTTATTCTTATATTTTAACGAGGCTTAGAAGTGCATTGCACTTATGCCAGCCTCATGGAATAATAATTATGAAATGCTTTATTGCACACAAAATAAAATACAAAGAATATGTAACATAAAAAGTAAAAGTTGTACAAAGGCGATATTGTTGATAGTGATTTTTACCAGACAACCTCAGTCAAAGAAGCCTTTCAATCAATAGGTAGTTGGATAGTGCAAAGTAAAAGGTGCTTAACTATAAATTTACATAGACGATGCAAAGAAAATACATAGGTATAGTAGAATTAACAAAGATTACTACTTACTTACCTAATAAATTAATACATAATAAAATACCTATCAATATATAACAGTACATACAATTCTTTATAGATTAAAGATAATATTTCTTTGACACAGTTAAAGCACTGCAAGCGATTCTGCGTGATGAATATTTTGTGGTTCGTCAACTGAGCAGCCGTAATGCCGTAGTAATTTGTACGGCAGCTGATGGGCTAAAGCAAATTGTCTGTTTTAGACCCAAGGGGCACATCGTGACCAGAGCTTAAATATTTAAAGAGATTTTTAAGGTAAAGCGTGGAAATGTAATTAATTCTAAATCTAATTTGTTTATGTTAATAATTACTATGGCAAAATTATTTGATATTGAAGATTGAGTATTCCCAAAACTGTATATGTTAACATGAAACAAAGAGATTTTACCTGTTCATTATGTCCTAAGGAAAGTTTCCTCAAAGATTAAATGAAAAAATTGGCCATATATCATTTGAATTTACATTAAATTTGTTTAAGCATTTAATAGGCCCTCTAATGACTTGACATTATTAATAATCCGCAGTTGGCTCTCAACTATCTGAATTGATATCCAGTGATGAATGTCCTTTCAAGTGATTTACATAAAAACATTTGAATTTGCATTTGATGGTCAAGAATATTCGAGTGTGGAAAACTGATGAGGCATTAAATTATGATAATTTTGTTATGAAGCCGTAGATACGCGTAGGCGTAGATACGTATGGGATATGTTTGCAATATAAATATATTACTATATAAACCTGATGTGTAATTCCATTGAATTACTTACTGCAATGTCAAAATATTGTCACTACACAAAACAGTATCCATCTTTATGAAAAACTTCACGACTGTTTTGTATACTATGTCATTAAAAATCCTATAGCTAGTAACAAAATAAACTTGAAAGGGTTTATACCTTCTGGTAACCATAATACAAGCCTAATTGATTAGTGTGCAAAAGATATTTATATTTATTTAAAATCAAAGTCAAAAAGGCTTTATTTTGTAGGTACACATACACTTAAAATAGTCAATTTTATATTTTTTAAAGCTACTGCTTGTTCTATATGCAATTTTCCCCTAAGAAGAACAAACAAGAATCTCGAGGGATGGCTCTTTTAAAAACAGGTTTTTATATTACAAATAGGTTTTTACATTTCATTATTAACTGTGAAATAGCCTGGCATGCGAACGAGCTGGTTATATCCAAGGATGTTTATCATCTCAATAGTCTAATTTTTATGATATACTTTCTTAATAAGTTTCTGTTTTATAGTATTTTAAAATTTATTGCAAGGAAGATTTTGTGTATCAACAGGAACCTTATTGAAAAAGCATATACAAACCCTTCGAATGAATTATTGAATTTGCGGAGGCGACTTATGTGATTTATTTCTTGTATTGGCAACGTATTTATCACTATTTCTCTTAAATGATGCAATATTTTTTTTGGCATGTATTAAATTTTCAAAAATGTACTGTGATAAGAAGGTTAGAATATTATAGCCTATAAACTTATCTCTAAGTGACACTGCAGGTCTCAATTGGTAAATCGCACGAACGGCTCGTTTATCAAGCTATGGAAATAACTAAAATATACTAATCTAGTATTTAGTATGTCCAGTGGCGCCTTCATTGGATAAATTAAGATTTATTTTTAAATACAGATTAATCGAAACCATCGCTCTGACTACACTCGAGAAGCCTAAAAGCTAATTATAAGTAATACCAAAATAACTTTCTGAACGGTTATTTTCGAGGATTCACGATTATAAAGAAGTGGCCGCTTTTATCAATAATTTTAAATTCTCGAAAATAACCATAATTAAAACTTTTAACCCAGGGTACCCTTCATCCGTTTCGCAGTGTTTGAGCAACAAATAAACATCCATCCATCGCATTTATAATATTAGAAGTTAGATTAGACTACTTAGATGTTCATGGGACCATGCTGGCGGTAAACCCTATTAAAGGAAATATTAATCATCAAAATCAGTTAACAATTGTTAAAGATATTGCGTAACAAATATGCAAAAGTGTAGGTAGGCGGTCTCGCTTTTTGAAGCCTGCTTAAAACCGCTTTCAAATCCGTTCAGCCATTTTGGCGTTACAATTTCACAGCATAGCCACTATAGCTCTTTAGCTATCATGCTGAGCGACTTTTTGCTTTTGGATTAATCGTCAGCTTCTACGTTTCGACTCCTCACCTAAGTGATTACAGGAAAGAAAAGAAAGAAAGAAGATGTTTATTCACCACTCCGACACATATACAACAATTTGTTGGATTAGTTTAATACAAAATACAATCCATTAACTCGTAAAGTTGAATGGTTTGTCCTCAGTTTTTGTAGAATTGGCGACGAGAAGATATTTGATATACAACAAGGATGTGTTAATAGAACCGACAAAACCGTAGAAGGATAAGAGAAATATCAATATTATTATGAAAATAAACATCTATTTACCGTTAAACTCGTATTATGTTTATTTTACTTAGTTAGGCTGATTATTACTGACATGAAACCTTTGTGCAATATACCTATTACAGTAACGGTAGACGGCGTCATACTCGTATTAGTTCCAAACCACGAGCAAGCGCGTCATGCTGTCATTGTTATACCTGTTACATGTTGTGTTACTACTCTGGTGCAAATATTATAGTCATTCAGTAAATTTTAAACTATATTACTTTACGGCAATAGCCCATTTATGAGTATTCTTAAATATTCGTCACGAAATTGATAGATTTGGTAGGGTAGATTTGGCCCAAGCTTGTTCCGCTAATGTCCTACACAAATTAACACTTATTTCTTGTAGTTTTTTTAATGAATCAAAATAAAAGAATGCAGCTAACATGACATGGCGCACAGTATTGGATGCGGAATTTAATAGAGAACAAGTTCAAACACAGTCCAAAGGAATTGGAACTCTATGTATAATCATTACAATTGAGAGTTGAAAGTCGGGTGTACCGCCGACACCGATCGGTGTTCGCGAGTGTTGAAGGTATAAAAGTATTTTGGACACCGATCGGTGTCGGCGTCCGCCTACAGGTTAAAGCCATGCTTTACGTGTTTACATCAAAAAATAGTTACAATTACGTCGTTTATTTTACTTTCATTTATATTAATTGTATTGTTAACTTCACTTTAATTTAATAGTCGTATTGCGTCAGGTAGTATTCGTTTTTGATTACATTTCAGTCGAATTGTCAAGTCGCCGGCCTATGAGGCTGACTTGAAAACATTGACTTAGACTGGTCTGGCACAAATCCACCAATCCGCCTGATTCTGCGGATGGGTTAAGTTAAAGCCCATGCTCTCTTTTAATGAGAGGAGGATGTCCCAACAGTATATACGTAGGTTCTGTATCACGCCAAGGCTTGGAACCGTTAAATATCTTCCAATATATAAGTCACATTTGAGATACTTCATATTAGTTCTCAAAATAGGATTACGAGCCATTCAAGGCTTGATTCAAACCAAATAATTTATTTTAATGCAGAATTTAAAAACCTTGGCACCCCTGCGATAAACATATCTGTTGTAAAGTTGTAGTAAAAATTATTTATTATTTATTCTAAATATTTAATAAATTCCAAAAAATTTAGTCAACGAAAATCTCTAAGACTATACTGATTAAAAGACTCGAGTGGCTTTACCTATTGCATCAGTTGAAACTTTACAACCCTGAACATTACCCAGGTCGTAAAGTTACGAACTGACAGCTGTAAATAAAATTTAGTTTATAAGCCGGTACTCCTTTCTATGGTTTACAGAGGATCCACACTTGTCCGTTACACAATACCAAACAAACAAATGCCGAAGAGTAAGCTGTAGACATGCAACGGGTATAATCAGCTATTTCCATCGCTAATACAGACCTTGACCGTGACTGCGCCTGCGCAGCGGTGCGCTCCACTCCCGCACGCCCCTCCGCGACTTCGATGCCTCCCCTCCTTTTCGCAAAGACTATGTCTTCATTTTGAATAGGATAATGCCAAATTTAGCGGTTGCTCGGAGAGGAACTTCTCATATTTTCGACGTATTAGTTTTAAGCCTCCAGATAGTTTTATTTTAATAACTTGTGGAATATGGATGTAGTAAGTAAAGATCGGGTGGTTGTATGCAATGAAAACTACGTCCAGTATAGAAGTAGACACAGAGACGGAATAATGATAATGTATATGGATGACACATAATTATCTCACCTGTAGGGCTCGATTTTCACGCGCTTATCTATGTCTATCACTGTTACATATATGCGAGTGTGTCAAACCTATCGATGTCTATCGACATTGAAATCGCGAGTAGTCAAAAGTCGAGCCCCTTCCATAAGTTCTTTATTAAGAAGACTCCGCTTCATTACACTCATAGACTATGTGTGATCGATCTTATAATAGAGAAATTGGTGGAGGAAACATGTTTTCATTATCCATTTACTCATTTAGTATTTACATTCTTATATTGTTAGTATTCATACTTACAAATCTACCGGACTCTACCTATTTTTCCAAATTCCTATAATATACACTGCACAAAGAGAGTTATCACTATGGCTGAACAACAATCACGCTCTTTAACTTTTCTGATCAATGCGATCAAATTGTAGGCATAAACAACAATTTCGATGTATATAATTTTACAGTTCTCTACTCTATGAGTGGAAGTGAGCAAGCGGCGAGCTTGGCCGTAATTTGCGACGCGAAATTACCGCCGCTTGTGTAATGCTGCGCAATGGCGTATTATTTTATGATTCCACGTCGTCGTCTGGCGCTCGCGCATAACAGTATGATTGGTGTAATGTTCTATCTACCTGACAATATTTTAATGGCTTTATTCGACTGATTCTTTAGTTTCCTTGATGAAAATGATGGTTGATAATTTTTACATTCAAAATATTTTTAAAAACAAGCTTTAAAAGAGATGATTCTACCTGCAGCATCAGTTCATGACTAACAACTAAATATATTGTCATCGGAACTGAACCAGTTTTCAAACTTTCAGCTCTATAGATAAACAGGAAATGGTTCTAATTTTAGAACTGACGTACACACATTCGAGGTAGGTAAAATAAAGACTTGTAAAAATATTATATTATAGGTACCCTAACCTGCATTTCAGGTATATATTTATATATCATTTGAACTTTTTTTTTATTTGCTTTCTAGATAACTTTTCTTAAATAGTTCCATATACTACATGATTACACTGCACTACGCTCCATAAGTTTTACGGAAGTTTTTTAACCGCAATAAGAAATAAGGTATTGTAGGTCAATAATTTCCTATGGTAAACTTTTTTTAAATACCTTGGAAAAACACACAGCGTCATCTAGTTCCGCACAGGCAACTAGGCTTAACTGTTCTTACGTCTAATAGGGATAATGGATATCGCGATGAAAATTATCAAAAGAATCTTTTTTAGTATATAGTCCTGGAAATAACAGTCACACAAAAAGTAGCCACAATGTAAAACTAATCACACACTGAATCGTCTGAATTCTACAAACTTGAAATCAAATATTTATTGAATTGATGTAATAACTTTGATTGGATCTATTGTAGAGTCGCTGAATTCAATAGTTACCGACGGTTTTTATGCCACATCATAACATGCAATTGTCTAAACCAATATTCTACAGTTTTTATTTAATTCCTAAACCCACAAAGGTTTTACCATCACCATGGTTGCAGTACTTAATACTTTTGGTAATAACGTGGCATATATCTGATCATACATACTCGTACAGTATTTTTTTTGATAAACTGAGTCAAGTCATTAAAAGATGTACATAGCGTTCTGAACACAAACGAGTACTACCACCTTACAGGTAGGATGTAAGTTTTTACTGCGGGTAGGCTGCACGGCGACCGGTTCGCATCCTGCTTGTCCCGTGCCTGGCCACTAGTAACACAACATTGTTAGGTTTAACGCACTCACATAAAATGCCAGCACAACCACTGACCATAATTAAGGTAAATTAATAACAACCAGACGTATGAAGAAAATTAAGTCATTTTGTTTGATCAACAAGCAACCAGAATCTTTAAGTGTTTACGTTTACCATGAAGATTGTTAAATGGTTGTGAAGATCTTTAAGTGATGTAGTGACGACCTTTAAAGCAATTTCGATGTTCAAGATGTTAACTCAAAAAGGCGTCGCAACGATGGTACTTTACGTAAGCTTTTGCCGTCGTAAAATGAATTTTATGCTAAACCATTACAATGTTGAAATTAATAAGGAGATGCTAAAAAATAGCAAGCATAAAGCCCCTTAGGCGCTAGCTCATCATGTCTTTTGATAACTATAAAATGTTTTGCAGGATTCCAAGCCCACATTTTTCTTCTTCCGAAAAGCGAGAGGATTAAATTAAATGATCAATTTTAGTAAGAGAGAGTATTAATAATAACAGAGACTTTAAAGGAAATTGAAAAATTTCAAGTTTGAGAAGACATCAAGATAATCAGGTACAAGATATTCATCGTTACAAGTCCCAACTATTAGGGCTCGGCCTCCTCTCACTGGGAGAGGGTATAGGCTATAATGAACCACGCGGGCCCATTGCGGATTGGTGTATTTGTGTCAGACTAGTGACCACCCGATAGTCAGTGTTTTTAATTCGTCCCTGTAGGCCACCGACTTGGCTTAACGACTGCCTTCAATTAAAAACAACCAGGACCGACTATTTAACGTGCCCTTCAAAGCACGAAAACACTCATATTTTAATACCACTAGTGGTCACCCATCTAAGGACTTGCCGCACCAGACATTGCTTAACTTCGCTTATTGAAAACGAATAGATAATGCAACTGCGCCACATAATAGAACCAACTCGTCTCTTCCCGTGGGTGTAGTAAAAAGCGACTAAGGGACTTTACGCCAAAAAACATCTGCACGTTTTAGCGGCGATAGGTTCACCCCTTGCATGTGTGCATTTCTGTATATTTCGAAAGGTGAACCATGAGATGTTACTACAAGCATTAATTTTTTTATGATTGCGATATCTTTGACCACACCATTTGGAATAAACGTAGTAAGTAGGTAATTTCGTATGTAACCGCCTCCGTGGCTCAGTGTAAACAACATTGGGTTTACGATTCGGAGGTCGCGGGTTCGATCCCCAGCGGGGTACATGTTTAAGTACTCGGTTTGGTTGGTGGTACGGCATTTTGAATGTCCGCCTGGTAGCTAACCACCATCCTATCTAAATCTGCCGCCAAGCAGCAATGTTCATAGCATTGTGTGTTGTGTTGGGGTTTCCGGGTGAGTACGCTTCCACCTTCGACCTCATCTTCACTTTACTTCAGGTGTCCCGTCGTGTATAAAAAAAAAAGTATAAAAACTGTTTCAATTGCTTTACTAATTAACAAGAGTAGTTAGGAATGACTTGAAACCCTGCGTAACCATAAACAAGATAAACGTAAGCAGATTTATTACTGAGCACAGTCTTCAATAGAGACGTACTTATAATCGGTCATGTATGTTCCTGTTTATGATTGGACTAAACGTTAAATTGTTAACTACGTAGGTTGGATAATCCCTTGTAAAATTGTAAGGGTTATTACTATTCATTTCGATTGTTTTAATATTACTGTTTACGAATTTTTGGACCTATTAATATTTAGGATCGGTTTTAAATGTCCCTTCCACTGTCTTTCCCAAATCCACTGATGATGCGATTGCTGCCTAGTCTTTTCTTTTTATGCACAACGGGTTAGCACTTGACCTCAACCACACCTGATGTTAAGTGAAGATGAGGCCCAAGGTGGTAGCTTACGACCCGGGAACCCCATCTTATTTGGGGGACTGGCTATCTTGTCTCTGACAACCGGAACACAACAATGCTATTAACATTGCTGTTTGGCGACAGATTTAGATAAGATGGTGGTAGCAAGTCAGGCGGACATTTAAAATTGCCTACCACCAACCAAACCGAGTACTAAATATGTACCCCGCTGGCGATCGAACCCGCGACCTCCGAATCGTAAACCCAATGTTGTTTACATTGAGCCACAGAGGTGGTTTTGTTTTGCTTTTGTTTCGATTTTCCTCTATTCTATATACACCGTTTTTATAACTCTGACCGGTCAGGTGTCTAATAATCTGACTCAAATCAACGATCGGCACTGGGCCCACGTGATGGATTATGGCTTGTAATAGTTCTAGTAAGAGGAAGCTGTGACCCAGCCAGAGAAGCAGTGGGCACATGAGAGAGTATGTGTGATTCTTCAAGGAAATGATCTGCATTCTCACTTTCCATGACATGTTCAGACTTTGGCGCCACAGAGTCCTTGACTTTCAATAAAATTGCCTTAGTATTAATACCTACCAAGTTATATAGTTCTAGAGTGAATATATGCTCCCCGTGTTCGGTCTTCAGGACGCTGACGGGAGTGTATTAGGCTTAATATGATTGCTGACGTCAGCTCAAATGACTTTTATGCAATCATAGATAGCCCCAGTGGTGTATGGATTGATAGGGGATCTCCAACGGCCTCCTGGAGGTATCTGCTGAGAGATTTGACATTGTAATTGTTGGTAGGTTCATTGAGCTATATGTACCTAAGAAGTGTAACTCGGTGCAACTGCCGATGACATGCATGTTTAGTTAAGTAATTAAGTATTTTTTTTGCATTATTTTAGTTCTTTCGTGTTTCTTTTTAGTATTGCTATCCTACTTATGTGAACCATATAATCCAAAAAAAAAAATTTACTCTAATTATATGTTAGTTATTGTAGGTTTGAAGTAATGTCTGATATGCTTCCGAAAATTCTTTCACTAACAGTAAGCTACACTATTCTCGCATATTATAGAACTGCTTGATTATCTGTTTATATTCCACGTATGGCATATAATGGTATATTATTATTATCATTTTCTAGCCCGAATTAGACTATAAAATTCTATCCTTATTGACACACATATATTTTCAATATTTTCAATATTATAACCTAATAGTTAATGGCCCAGTATCGTACCATTTAGTACCTACCTATTTATTACGCTTAAGGTAACATGCATCAGCTTAGCAGAATGTAGGTAGAAATGTAACGCTCTAATGAGTAGACAAATCGACAGAAGTCTACAACCTCACGTCACGACGACACAGAAATGTGCTAAATATGTCGAACGAACGCAAACTTACCGTGACATGCCACTATTAAGTTATTTGAACTGTACCACGAATGGTGGACCAAGAGACACAAAATGTTAGTCATCACGAAACTAGGATTCGAAATAAGTAGTCCAACATGTAAGTAAACACTTGAAATTTTTGTTCTAAGTTTAAAACATGGTAGTAGTGGTGATGTAGCATGAAGTGTGCTTTACATACAGGATGGAAAGAAAGACGGTCAGTGGACGGAAATTGGAAAACTCAAAGAAATCAGTCTTTTATTTAATAAGCAACAAGCTTATAAGAAATTGGCTTGTTATATCTGAGAATACAATTTCTTACAAATTCATCATTCCTAAATGACGAGAAAATTCACTTGTACTTT
Organism: Oegoconia quadripuncta; assembly: GCA_949316235.1. NCBI lineage: Eukaryota > Metazoa > Arthropoda > Insecta > Lepidoptera > Autostichidae > Oegoconia > Oegoconia quadripuncta. The sequence continues at coordinate 24,063,407 of OX438746.1, read as the reverse complement.
TATTTCTGAGAAAAAGGATCTTGACTCACAAATTCCACTTGTGGTACGGAACTTTATTTTAGGATTATAAAATGACATGGATAGCAAAAGGCAGAATATGTTTTTATACCATGATGGTAATTTTTCAAATACCAGCATGACAAACCAAGACGATTGACTAAGTAGCCAGTCTTCAACACTCCAAGATATATATGGTAGAGTTACTGTACCTACCGCTTCTTTATTCCACCCCGTATATTTGAAAATTACTTAAAGTTCTAAATATAAGGCTTTTTTACCTAACCTAATGATCATCTGGTCGCTAGTTGTATGAAGGCCTAGACTTATCAATCAATAAATAATAATATCTTCGTAGTATTCTGAGACTCTTACAGTAATGGAGATGGCGAAACCGCATCGTTCACTAACGCTGAATTGATTGGGTGGTGACCTCTAGGTATAGCGCCAAACAGGGGCAATGCAGTACCAAAATCCGTAATTTGATGATTCAACGAAAATAGATAGTACCGAAGATCATTGACCTCGAAAATTTTAATAAATTATTTGTAGAAGAATGATACGCTTATTCACTAATTCCATGTAAACAGGTATTTGATATGACAGCACCATCGTTAACATTGCTGAGTTGTGCTTGGTGGCGGAGGTTCATACAAAATTCATGGCTGGTTAATTTTATACACAGTCACTCGGAGGTCAATACTCCGACTCCATGTAGGTCAGTCCACATCGGCCCTCCGGCCGCCTGATCACCGAACACCGATAGGAGCTAAAAATTGCGCAGATTATCTTCCAATTATATTGGAGTTATAATTACAGTGCTTTTTTATAGATTAAATGATAGTTCTTGATAATTTTGACTGTATTTGTTCACGTAATAAAGTTTAGTAATTAATAAATTATAGAAATTAATAAAAATGATGCAATTAATTACACAAATTTTTCTGTATTACGACAGTTAATGTTTGGATACTCTTAAGTTTAAATATTTGCTCCATAATCACGCTTTAACAGATTGCATAACATTTGGTACAGATATGGACTATATCCTAGATTAATATAGTTTTTGTACGGAAATTTTAAAGAAGTTCCATGCATCGATAAACTCATCTCAATCCGACACCTGGAACAGGCATTGTCTAGTGTAGGGCTCATTAGTAATATTTTTACTTGTGGCGGTTGTACCTTCAATATTATTATTATTAACTAATTGGATTGGTGTGCGTCAATCTTGTTAGTAATCCTTCAGGATACATAAAATAAAATTTTTTGCGACAGTAATAGATAACGAAGTGATACCCACCTATCCGGCTTTCTAAGGTCTATCACCCCTCGTATATTGATCAATATTTTAAACACCTATTTGAAACGCAATGGAGCAACTTATTTGATGCAATTAATGCTCTAGGAATCGATCCCGTAAAACATTTACTCTTCATGACAGGACTTATGTTTTGGCAAGTGTCTTATAAGTATAACACACTTGCCAAAACATACATCCTAGTTTCCTAAAATTAATAAGAACAAATGGGCGCTTAGAGTTTGATTTTCAACACACTTGCCAAAACATACGTCCTAGTTTCCTCAAATTAATAAGAACAAATGGACGCGTAGAATTTGATTTTCAGTACGAAATTAATTGTGTTAACGAGCTAAGGTATTGGGAGGCGGGGTGTTTTTTTTTTTTTTTATATGAGAGGGCGGCAAACGAGCATGCGGGTCACCTGATGGAAACCAATCACCGCCGCCCATGGGCACCCGCAACACCAAAAGGGTCACAGATGCGTTGCCGGCCATTGAGGAAGGTGTCCACCCCAGAATAAGTAGGGCAGCCTGAGCGATGAGGGATTCTCCAGCAGTGCTGGTACCCTCCTGGGGTACTAACTCTTTAAATACCGCTACCATTCTGGAGAGAGACTGGAAGGTGGGCCTCCGGCGCCCTCGCTCACCGGACGAAGCGCAGTGGCAAAATGCCACTACTCAGACGTCGGTCTTCTGCGAGAGGGTGGTACTTCCTCGGTCGAGCCGGCCCATTCATGCTGCAAGCTAATAGCTTACAGCGTGGCTCTACCACTACAAATTGTGTGCCGATTGGCCTATCAAGGTTGTTATTTACTTGACCTTGACAGAACCAGAAGAAGACGGATGAAAGAAAATTGCCTGCATCAGAGATGAGAATGTTGAGATGGATAAGTGGAGTGACGAGGATGGATAAAATAAGGAATGAGTATGTAAGAGGGAGTTTAAAAGTGGCACCCGGTTGAAAGGAAATCGTTTAGCTTGGCAGGGACAAGTTATGAGGAGCGATGAAACGCATGTTACTAAGAGAGTGACGAATATGGATGTCGATGGTTGGAAAGGAAGAGGAAGGCCACGGAAAAGATGGATGGATTGTGTGAAGGGTGATATGAACGAAAAGGGCGTGAATCCTCATTCATATCAGCAGTTACTTCCTCAAGTAACTGCTGATAGAGATGATTGGAAGAAAAAGACGTACTGCGCCAACCCCAAATAAATTGGGACCAGGGGCATGAAGATGATGATGACAGAACCAATCAGAGTGCAATAAGTAAGAGGACTATCCAATAATTGATTCGAAGTTTATGGGCATTTGTTTTATTATCATATTTTGACAGATGCCCATCCCTATTATTAGGAACTGCGGGCTGTGTGACCGGTGATACATAACACCGTTATCAATGTAGTCAGCTAAAAGCTTTTAATAAGTGTAAGTAATTAGCAAAATCCACTCAGTAGCACTCGTGCCGCATTCGCATTCGCTATTCGTTTTCAATTACCGAAGTTAATGTCTGGCGCGGTCAGTCCATATATGGGTGACCGCTAGTGGCATTTTAATTACGAGTGTTTCTGTGCTTCGGAGGGCACGTTATATAGTAGTAGTTGTTTTCAATTGATAGCAGTCGTTAAGCTAAGTCAAAGTCAAGTCTAGTCTGACACAAATCCACCAATAACTGGGCTCCCGTAGTGGATTATGGTCCATACCCTCTCCCAGTGAGAGGAGGCCGTGCCCCAACAGTGGGGGTGGCTGTTGATTAATAATTGAATTTGAAAATTTAACTAAAATCCGACTTCTAAACATTTTGATAAGATCTACCGGGGGAAGCCTAAATCCAGCAGTGGACATGCTGTGGCTGATAAAACTATCGCACTTGATTGACTTTATCTACATTTCGAATCAACATGGCGTCCATAGATAACATAGGTACTATATTTTTATAGCATACGTACATAAATATAGACTGCTAAAATTAAAACCCTTCCTTTTCCAGTTGCCGCAGTCGGGTAAATATAATTACTTAAGATTATTGGATTAACTTCTTTTAAAACGTACACTCATATTTACCATATTCAATATCTTTCTATTCATAGTTCTGTTACTTACTGGGAATTCCAAAAAAAAATTCTTACCTCGAATAATATGACAAGTGACAGAGTGAGCGTTCGGGAGGGTCAATACTCTGTCAGCAATGTCAGCAGAGTCTGGGAGGGTCAGCAATGAGCTGCCTGCGTCCGCGCCGGAGAGGCCGGTACCTGCTCCTGCCTGGTTTGGTCTGCTATTTCCTCCACCAAATATTACGGCTAATGATATGTATGACTCATTTATCACTATCATTAAGAAGAAAAATACAAATTTTACTACTTTTTACTTTTAATACTAAATAGCTAGTTTATCATTCTATGAAAACCTAGAATAATTTGAAATGATTAGATCTATGCTTTCAGGATTAAAGGGTCGTCAGATATCCATTCTGCTCTATCTCGTACACATTTGTATAAATCTATACCACTCATTTGGCTTCTTGCAAGCACAAAAACATATTTTTTTTTAACATTTTATTACAAAAATAATGTATATTTTGAAAATGCAAAATATATAAGGACTATGCCATAATTGGTTTAATTATTACTCAAAGATTCGACATTCTGCGTAAAGTATTTCATATTGCCAATTACTTATTTGTCCTTTCCCAGACGTAAGTCTGGATTATTTTTGTCTCGATAAAATTTCTAGGAATAGTAGTTTCGACACGAATGGTCACCTGCATATGTCCTGTATGTTATTTCGCAATTAATACAAAGTGACTGCTTAGCGCATTGATGATAAAATGGGGCTGGTCCTAAGCCACGTGGAGTCTCACCAATAATATTTACCAGATTTTGATTATAATCCATATAAGTAACCAGAGGAATAAGCACTGTTCACATTGGCTATTCGTTTACGATTAGAAAAGTTAAGCAATATCTGGAGCAGTCAATTCTTGGGTGTGTGACTAGTGTTTCCAAGCTTCAGAGGGCACGTTAAATAGTCGATCCCGATTATTTTCAATTTAAGGCAGTTGTTAAGCCAAATCGGTGGCTTACAGGGACATCTTAAAAACATCGTCTGTCGTGTGACCACTTATCTGACATAAAATCCACCAATTCAATTCATCTAATCATAACTTACACTAACATTTCATAACCTATCGTGTAAGCTTTAGTCAAAATTAAAAGACTAGATACACATATCATTTTAGATTTTTTTACCAATTACCAATCCACATTCTCCTCCCATTGAGAGAAGGCTCTGCACCAATAGCAGGGATGTGTAAGGCTCTTTATGATGAGAAGTAGTGTCGTCTCTATTAATACGATTGATCTGATCTATTTGAAATTATATGATTTATTTTATTCTAGTAACATTGCAATTTTCCAATGGGTTGTTCTTTCTTTTCAAAAAAACAATAGAAAGCACACAAGCGTTTCAGAAGAAGTGTTCGTACAGAAACTTTGAACGAGTGTTTAACAGTTGTTTGAGAGAGTAACCCTAAAATCATAACTATATGATTACACGTGTGTTTAAATCTCTATTTTTAGACACCGATAATTTTTATAAAGACTGCCCTACTAGATAAGTTATGGTAAGATCCATATATAACTAAATACGGGGCTCATGATATCACCTGCTAATTTATGTATAAATGAATCGGCGTATTTATGTGAATTTTCAAAGTGTTGCCATTTACTCACACCTCTGAAACCCAATGGCGATGCATCGAAATTGCCTTCTTAACGAGTGGTTTTATGGGGTTTTTGGCCCAAAACTCGTCTTACTATTATATCCCGCAACTTAGATAGTTTCTCGGTCCGATATAATTATTTATACATTCGGCAAAATAAAAAATGCAAGGTATTTTGGTGGAGCCGTAATAAGCTTTTAAAAGTCTGCTATAAATTCGCGTCTTTATTTAGCGAATTAACTTTGAATGATATATAGTCGTACCTAAGCAAATCTGTAAATAAAAAGAAAGTCGAGCCAAGCCATCAAAATCCCTCTAAAAAGGTTTTTAATACAAATGTTTCTGTTTCATAATCATGGTGATATATGGAACAGAGACGTGGTCGCTCAATGTGGGACTCATAAGAAGGAACAAGGTCACCCAAAGAGCAATTGAGAGAGCCATGAGTTTCCCTGCAGGATCGAATCAGAAATGGAGAGGTCTGCAGGAGAACCAAGGTGACCGATATAGCCTGAAGAATTGCCAAACTTAAGTGGCAGTGGACGGGGCACATTGTTCGTAGGACCGCCGTCTATTGGGGCGGAAATGTTCGCATGAGGCGACCACGTACCGGAAGACGCAGCGTGGACAAGCTCCCCACGAAGTGGACCGACGATTTGGAAAAGATCAAAGGCCGCTGGATGCGGCCAGTGCAGGACAGACCGACCGTTGTGGAGATCTTTGGGTCTTTGAGGCCTTTGTCCAGCAGTGGATGTCTTTCGGCTGATATGATGATATGATATGTAGTTAGCAAACGATTACACATAGCATTTTACCATGAATATGACAACTTATTTGAAAATCCGGCGGTATTCAGATACTTATTTCCTCTTCAAACGTGCATGAATCTCGAAGGGTTCTGTTGCTTGAAGCCTGCCCTCGCGTGCGTGGACGCCACTCCTGAACCTTTCCACGCCAATGACCGTCGGTCCTACAAGCGATGTACCCCGCCCACTGCCACTTTAAGTTTGGCAATTCTTCGGGTTATATCGGTCACCTTGGTTCTCCTGCAGATCTCCTCATTTTAGATTCGATCCCACGGGGCGACACCGAGCATTGCCCTTTGGGTGATCTTGAGCCTTCATATGAGGCTCATAGTGAGCGACCACGTTTATCATCATATATTTAATACAGAAATGTTCCTTTATTTTCGTTTAATTCTACTAGGCCGCAGTCGCGGTCGATAGCCAGTTATTCAATAACACAAGCTTATATTTGTACTGCGTAATTTGACCTCTGAAAGTCACGGCTCGGTGCAAAGTATCGCGGTGTAGTTACAAAGTAAACTATGAGCTCGCTGTGAGGACTCTGAGAGGCCTCTAAGGCTTATAGCTCTCTTAGAGGACAAGAAAGGTCGTTCACCCTACTGTAGACGTTGGAATTGGATGGATATTGCTTTGTAATTTTTATTTTTGTTGTTTTTAAATTAATAATATAAGTAAAATTTACTTTTGTTTGTCTATTGAGACTAAGAAAAAACGACGATGGCCATGCAATGGACGGCAATGAAAGGCTTGAACTGTACAGATTTTTCACGTCCATGAATTTAAGCGTACTTTCCTAATTATATAATGCTTACTGTAGAGATGGGAGATACTGTACAGATAGAAATCATTCAGGTTGGGTCTGGAAATTTCACTCCAAATTTTGGAAATATTTTACAAGTCTTAGAACTTGTGTTTCTTTTAACAATATTGAGATAGAGCAGTTCGTCCAGGCCCTGTAGGTGTGTGTCTATTCAAGTTTTAATGATTGTACTATTGTAATTATTAAAATTTGAAAACTGAGAAATGTATATCAAAAGTAGAATTTCCCCACAGCGTTCTGAACCAGTTGGTTCAGAACGCTTTATATGAATATTGATAAAAATATTATTACTTGAAAGATTTTAAAACTATTTTATATAGGACACTATTTAATAAAACTATGTAAGTTATTTATTAATGCACAATTTTAATCACCAATTTAATATTTATTACGATATGACTTTGGCTAGTCCATACTATTCCGCAATATAACAACTAGCTTGAAAGGACGCAGTTGCCTCGCGGAAATTGTGCAGTCACAAAAAATATAACCGAAATAGTTTCGTTACTGAGTTGCCTTCACTTACACTCTGTATAATTTGACTCATTTTGGAGAGTTTTAAAATTTAATTAAAATCAAACTCAGGTTAGAATCTAATTTTTTAAATATTTAAAATTTTGAAAAACCTCGATATACTGAATATCCATCGAAACACCGAAAAACTGCGTTAAAAGCTAAATATTTTCGAAACAGCTTAACCAATTTTGATCTAACATTGCTAAGAACCTTTCTTCGTTTAATTTTTACTACTGAGATACGTCCCGACAAAGACTGGACACACAAACACGTACATACACAACGCTATCAAACACATAACACCCGTCCTTTTTCTTCGGGTGTTAAAAATAGCAAAACTGTGTCGGTAGATTATGTTAGACAATATTTACGTTATTTAATCAATAATTGTTATTCCATATGAATATACATACATAAGTATTCATTGTAATTATGGTATGTAAGTTGTGTGATGTGCTTATTATTACAAGCTTTCATTTAGCTTGCAATGTTCGTATGTGAGTTGTCCGTTTTTAAAGTTTGCAAACCATTTTTCAACCACGTGCTGGTATCAAATTGAGCTGAAAGGCATATTTATGTAACTTCGGTGACAATGCAATATTATGGTACCATCGAGCTGATCTGATAATGGACCCGGGTTGTAGGGACTGGAACTCCGTGATGCCAAAGGTCAAGATAATCGAATATGTACTAGTTGGATTTGTTGCCACGATAACGATGATCTGAAGATGGAGCCAGAAGATTTCCACTGGAATTCCTTGATTGAAGTTTTTTGTGTTACTCTTTTCAACTAGAATAATATATGATAGTCGTGAGGAAGTATTAAAAGCTTATTTCTAAAAGTATTTTTAATTAGATCTTATTGTATGACGTGGTTATGGTATATTTACCTACGCCTGTTATAATACGTCCTTTAGGGTACTCTAGTTGGAATAAATCCTTCCATCCGATCCTGAGGTTTACAATATAGTTAAGCATATTGTGTGACCTCTTGACATTCATGGAAGATTCTCCTTCGTATAAGCTATTTATATCATAATAATGTCATATGAATGAGTGAGTTAGCCAATCAATGGATGTGGATGAAATTTAGTACCCTGATACAACTCAACTAAATTACACATATAAAACGAAGTCGCAGGTAAATACTAGTATGAAATAATAGGGAACTAGGTAAAATCCTAACGCTATGTGTAAACTTCGTTAATAAATCCGATGCAATGACGTTGTCATTTTCATATAACTAATTGATTTCTGTAATCCTAGCTGTAAAGTATGTGGATAAGGGAACGTATCCATACTACGGGAACGGTTTTGGAGGGGAAGGGGTCCCCAACATACCATACTTGGTCAAAAAATTAAAAAAAAAATTGCTTAATTGCTGAAAGATCACTGGAAGCCGCAGGCAGGCAGGATGCAGGCAGCGCATGACCGATCGTTGTGGAGATCTTTGGGGGAGGCCTTTGCCCAGCAGTGGACGTCTTTCGGCTGATATGATGATGATGAACATTACTGTAAAAATATGTAATGGACCGTTTCCTAAATTTAAAGCCTGATTTTTGTTAAAATGAAATATAAAAATGTTCTTGTCTTGTAAGTGTTTTAGAAAGAAAATTTTTAATTTTGCTCATTCTGCGTTAGAAATGACAATCAAATACGAGTTATAAGCTAAATTAAATACATTTACTTTTTGGTGCACTGACAAAATGTTTGAGTAGCAGTTAAACATATGAACATATAAGTAAAAATATTACGTGAAAATGGGGGATAGGAGGCGGGGCAGGAGGGGGGGGGGGGAGCAGGAGGGCATAGATGGATCTAGAGATATACTACAGATGGTCAGAGATGAGGGGGTGGGGTCTAAATTTGCCTAAAACTGCTCACGTAGTATGGGTACGTTCCCTAACCTGCGCTACCGTATGTATTGACAAACATCTCAACAGTCAGACGATTCGTTAAACATTTTGCAATACATGGACCACGGGCAGCGGTGTTTGTACGGTAATTAAGGCTATATAAACATTTAATCGGTCTTTCAACCTGACGCAAGTGCTGTACTAAAGTCTATATTAATAATTAAATAGACAGTGCGATTCCCGGGTAACAAAATGACCAGTTTATCCATTCCCGGTGCTATAGAACGAAATTTAGAAAAAGCTAAGTGCGAGTCGAACTCCGGCAACGAGTGTTCCGTACTATATTTATTTATAAATGACAATTGCTTTAAAATGTCATTGCATATACTAAAATAAAAGAAGCTGTGAAATTAAGTAATAGTAATTATTTCCAACTCTCGTTTCAAGTAAATACCTAAACTGTGATTTTATCGACTGTAAATTAGATAAAGAGGATTCTTTGGGTGGTGAAAATAAGATTTATTCTACTTTAACAACAAGCGAGACGAAAGCAAAACAAAAACAATAAACTAATTAGTCAAAAAGACAGGCAAAAGGTAATAAAATGTTAAAGTAAAAAGTATACAATACTCGAATTACTATAAAAAGGTGCTTATATGGCCGTAAAATAAAATTTTCCAAAGAGCTCTCTTATTAAAAAATACTCAATATAATGTTAATAATGTTTCTTCAATTTAGACCTTATTTCCAATGGTCATATTTTTTTACAGAATTTTCTAAGCGATATTTTTAGACATAGGCCACGAGACAATAATTTTGAAGTGCTTTGTTTTCCTTTTTTTCAATGTTAAACCAATATTACATAAAAATAATATATTATTGAGATTGTGCTTTAATAAGAAGCCGTGGACACCGCAGACTACGCGAAGAGCGCGGAGGTCGCTTAGGTGACCTATAACTGGCCACCCATTGTTCAGATTAACTTTTTAAAAACGAGCAAATTCTAAATTGGGTATAAATCATTTTTGGTACTTGCGTTTGCTCTCTCTGTATATATTTTTATTATCATCATCATCATTAGCCCGTAAACATCCCACTGCAGGGATATAGACCTTCCCTCGTATATGAGTGAGTATGGGCCGTAGTCCGCGACGCTGGCCCAAAGCGGGTTGGGTACTTCACATGCCTTTGAATTTTTATTTCTCAGGCATGCAGCTTTCCTCACGATGTTTTTCTTCACCGTTTAGGAGCAGTCGGATAAATGAACATTCATTTTCCTGCCCTTATCCCACTCTAAGTGGGGTCGGCACAACATGTCATCCTCTTCCACTCTTCTCTAGCAGCCGTCATCTCCGTACTCACCCCTTTCACACACATATCATTCCTCACGCAGTCTACCCACACCTTCTTTGGTCTTCCTCTACCTCTGTATCTCTCCACATTCATACTTAACACTCGTCTTGTTACGTGCCTTTCATCCCTCCTCATAATGTGCCCAAACCATGCTAACCTATTACTCCTCAGCTTTTCTGTTATTGGCGCCACTTTTAGACTTCCTCTGATATACTCATTCCTGATCTTATCCATTCTAGTCACACCACACATCCATCTTAGCATTCTCATCTCTGCCACATGTATTCTACTTTCATCAGTTTCTTTCATTGCCCAACATTCAGATCCATACATGGTGACAGGTCTTATGATGGTTTTATAAATTTTGCCCTTGAGTTTCAGGGGCATTCGTGGGTCACATGTAGTCCCAGAAACCTGTCGCCATTTCATCCATCCTGCATTTATTCTGTTCCTCACATCCTGGTCAATATTGCCGTCGTTCTGAAGTAATGAACCTAGGTACCGGAAATTTGAGCAGATTGGTAGCAACTCCCCTCTTAAGGCGATATTGGAAAAACTAGATGGACCACCAAAGTCGCAGAACAGATGTTCGGTTTTCGTTCTGCTGATAGTAATAAAATTAAATTTAAAAACTCATTAGTACATGGCCTGCCTGGGAATCGAACCGGACCTCCCAAATTGGGAGACCGTGCCTTAACCGCTGAGCCTCCGACGTTATTGTTTTTTTTTATACTGAGTATTTAATCAGTTTTCCACACATTTTGGTCGACTAAATATTGAAGTTTATGGATAACTGATGTTTTTTCCCGATTTCAGAGTGTGCTAATATCCAGGAGTCCAACTCCTGATTATGTTCCAACATTTTTATTAACATCTAATAAATCTAGCTAAAACATAAATAGTAATTTCGTCACGTATCTGAATTTATGATTGAGCAGGCCAGTGAATGTATTCTCGTATATCACAAGAGATCAGGTTGATACTACTTATGGGTTTATTATTTAATAAAACAGTTTATAATGTTTTAATCATGATATATTGCTTATCAAAATACAGAGTAACAAAGAGTTTGTTTCTTAAAATATGATATTATGACAATGATCAAAATTTCCTTCACCGTTTAGGAGCAGTCGGAATAATGTACGTAAGTAAATAAATTAAATTTAAAAACTCATTGGTACATGGCCTGCCTAAGAATCGAACCCGATCCTCCCAAATTGGGAGACCGCGTCGTAACCGCTGAGCCACCGATGCTCTTTTTTATTAATATCTTAATATCTTATCTTAATATCTTTATTGTACACAAAATCGTTACAGAAATATGCATTGTATATAAGATGTACAAAGGCGAGCTTAACTTAATAATATATTTTTATTAATATTATACCAAATTCAATACAGGAACAAGTAGTTATTTCTTCCACCAGCGCACCGCATCGCCTTTAGCTATCGACGATAATAAGCTTTCTTGAAATTAATTTTTTTGTCTAATTTTTACTTTACTTAAGTGCACTTCACCAACTGAGCCACCCTTGCCAACAATAATTAATACCAAATCTTATTTGCATACCTCAAACCGTTTCTGAAATAAATGACCGTGACAGACGGACAGACTTAGAGGTTCCATATGTTACCTTTTGCCATCTTAATTGAAGAACTTCAAAACGGCCGACCATTTCTCAAAAGCATGTATTTTCAGTTAGATCGTTTCTACACAAGAAAGGACTCATACTAATAAATAGATTCAGGAAAGTAAATGGAAAGAGTAATTTTAATATCCCATATTTGTTTATTACATAGAATCTAAGCAATTGAATGCAGAGATAAATCAAAATATTCCTCGACTTGTAGTTTTGCCATGTAAGTATAATTTAATTTAAAATTACCTACGCTTAACTCCACTCCTCCCTGAACAAAAACTGGATACCACCTTATAGGGAAAATATCCATCACGGTGATCGATTGAAACCTTCGGCCATCATAGAAAATAAAATGAAGATGTTGTGAATATAAATAGCGCAAATAACGATTGATCATTGCCGATGTAACCTATTTATAATTTTGTACACCTTGAGTCCAAGTCAGATGCGGAGTAGATACGTGTAGGTACGCAATGTGTTACTGCCAATTGCGACAAAATGTCACAGCAAATTTTAGAATGAAAGTTATTCAAAACATCGCTAATGCACCTTGATGGTTCGGCTCATCTGCCGGACACAATGGCGTACCTACGGGGAAAAAATTGCCAATTGTGTCCAATCTGTGCAATCTGCGCTTGCGGTTACGACAATTGCAGGAATGGCAAGTCATGTGGTGTGCGTTGCGCAAACGGTCTAAAGGGTTGCGCATCCGTTGTAAGTATATGAAACTTTGTAGCTGTCTGTTTTCTTTCTTCTCACTAGCAAATTCAATGCTGACAGTTGTTACATAGTAGCATAGATCTTCGTAATTATCCTAACAAATGTGGTAATTTTCCTTTCATAGAAGTTGATGAAAAAGAGAGCAGAGTTATGTCTGTGACATCAAGACATGATGAAGTTGAAAACTATTTTGGCCGGAACCACTTAATATAGACTAATAATAATGAATATTATGAGAAACCATAGATTTTGTATTTGATCCATGTCGAGGAGCAGATTTGATTCTATAGCTGACTGATCATTGATGATAAACTTGGAAGGACTGACCATCAGAAGAGCTGCAACAACTTTCACCGTCGCGTTCCAAGCATCCCATCGGTGGCTGAAGATAATAGATTCTACCTATGGCCTAAGCGTGATGTGGTGCTTCTTCGCGGGCATTATAAGCAACGGATATATTTTAAATTGAGGTTTTACGAATAACGAAGAAAAAATAGAAAGTATTTTATTTAGTTTAAGATTAATTCGGAGAGATTGTAAAGTTATGTTGGGGGGTTTCAACGTGAGTTCCACTGCACCAGCCACTACCGAAAGGATAATTATAATTCCGAACCCTAAGCTTCAAAAGTGGCAGATTTAAAGTGTAAATTTTGAAAAGTTACGAAATCTCATATTGTATTTCTGATAACAGAGATAACAGATAACAGAGAAAACCTTACAGGTTTTCGTAGGCATCTTATATAAAGATTGTCAAATAATGTTCTATGGAAAAAAAAACTAAAAAAAAAAACAAATATTGTTAACGACGTTAAATAAAGATAACCAGATAAATACACTTCTGTTTTGACAATATTAGTATATTATCATATCTAATTTTAGCCTTGTTAATATTATGAATTTCTACTTAACATTAATATTTTTCGTTAGGTTTTTTACGTTACTTCAAAAACATTTTATTTTACTCCCTAACTAAAATTATTTACAAAGTAAACCAGGATAATTAACCACGATTTAATTAACACATTTTTGGCATTGCTTCCGTAATTTTAATCTTACCATAAGCCTTATCTGAATAAGTGCTTCCATATTCAGAATATTTAATTGGAAACATATTTAAAAAGTCTTAAGTGCTTATTATGATAAGCATATATATATATAACATAAATGAATTATATATTATGCTATTTCTCCAGGTTTGTAGAATAGTGTGCAGCTGCCTTAAGCGCGACGTAACGCTTATAAGATTTTAAACCTTAACCCAGTATAATAAGAATTAGCTGCGTGGCACTACTGGCTTACGGTCTTACTACTAACGAATAAGGTTACCATGATAAGTTTAATAAGTCCTGCATAACCAGTTGTAGTCAAGTTATTATCGAATAATATTTTTTGTGCATGTTAAGATTCCATGTCGAATAGGTGACATACTCCGATTACTGAAAAAATAGGTGACATTGTTATTGCCGAAACAGGATGTACTCATTAAATGATGCCAGGCGTACGTAATTAGTAAATCTCCACAGTAGTTGCATACAGTGTTTTGATATATTCATATCCCTAATAATATATTTATACAAATATCAACAAATATCGAAAGTACGTTGCTAAATGAATAAATTGCCTTCGCACTAACTTTTTAAGACAAGTGATTTTCCATATGCTTACTATTTAGTTCTTATATATTTTCTGTAGTTATATTCCCTTCAATCGAAATGCAACATTCAAAGCAGTACCCATTAGGATTATTATTAGATATCTTGAAGTCCAAAAATGAATCCGTCATGCATCATGCATGACACACTTGGCCAGTATGTGGGCGATACCTATAACAATATGTATATGAATATGTAAGTGTATGTATATGGTTCTCGTACCGCAAATAGTAGTTTCCTAAATGTCGGTCGTTCCGAAGATGGTGGTTAAGTATAATAAAGGCAATTTTAGTACTCTCCTGCGTGCCATCCGGTATTTAAAAAGCAGATGTAATTTGGAGGGAACTGGTTTACAACCTTTTAGTTTTGGTAATTTTCTTATTATTTTGAATGATTTTTATTTCTTATTTCAATTGAACCAAGAGTTTTATATTGTTGAATAGATAAAGGAATTACTCTTTAGAATTATAATAATAAAATAATTGCAATACCAGTGCATCACCCTGATGGGAATTGAACCCGCGACGTTCGTTTTCTAAGATTTATGTTTCTAATGTTGTTAGATCTTGTTCTTCCTTTTTAAACGAGTTACAGGATCGTGGATGCTGACGATGCGATTGGTCCAGACTTAAAGTACTCAACATGTTAGAACTGTCTGAGAGCCAGAGACAGAACCCTGATGAGCTGACATGCCATAAAACTAATGTCGAGGATATAACTCCAATTTTTTTAAAAAGGCAATAGGCCGGTTACATTTCACAGAAGCGGTAATAGCAGAAGTAAGCCGGATCTGGGGTGAAAGCTATAGATAGTGAAGTCTATTTTTTTTATGCACAACGGGTTAGCGCTTGACCTCAATCACACAACACAACAATGCTATTTACATTGCTGTTTGGCGGCAGATTTAGATAAGATGGTGGTAGCTAGCCAGGCGGACATTTAAAATGCCCTACCACCAACCAAGTCTTACACCGACTCGACTAAATGGAGCGATGATCTTAGCGGAGTAGAGCAACATGAAACAACGGATTGCGATTGCTGAAGATCGCGCTCCGTGACAGTTTAAGGGAAGCCTATATCTAGCAGTAGATTAGATGATAATGAAGGAACTTGCAAGCCTATCCCCAATCCACCCGCAGCTACTGGAGTATAATGTAAACGGGCAGCAGAACAGAAAGATAAATTAGATAGAATGTACTTTCTGTTCTGCTGCCCATCTTACCCAGGATTAAAACATAGGATATTTTTATCCCTATAAAGTGAGTAGTTCCCGCTGGAGAAACATATTCCACGAAGGCGAAGCTGCGGGCGGAAAGCTAGTGTTTAATAATTATGATAATGTTTCTGATGATGACTTATATAACTTCAACTGTAATATATTCATTATCTTCATCAGCTTACAAGCATCAGACTAGAAAGCACAGGCATTTCTTCACAATGAGGGTAGTCCACCACCTGAATCTAGTCGTGGTTAATTTCTATTTATTTCGAAATAGCAAAACTACAAATTTCATTTTACAGGCTAATTTGTAAATACCTGTGTGACCTATGATACTAATATCTCGCCATATAAAACTCACTTGGTCTCAGTCTTGTAGCAGTGTTTGATTTTCTAGATAGGTGTACCTTAGTTTTTTCGTCCTCTTTCTGATTATATTTTAATAAAAAATCTATCTACACAGGTAGGTACATCAAACACATTTACAATAAATAATATCCCCGCAATCCTTTCCTTTCGTCCGTGAGAACCTCGACAGATGTGTTTCTATCGCGGGAAGGCTTTTTTCTCTCTGCAACTACAGTCACCACACGATCTTAAAACATCGTATTTCATATACGTTCTTCTTTTTATTTTATTTTTATTTCATCTTATTTATTGATTCACGAACATATGTTGCACTAATACAGGCACAGCTTAATATATATATATATATATAAAACAAAAAGGAACTAAATCCACACCTAATTATAGGTGAATACGGCATGCACAATACAATAAATACATTTTATCGGAAGCATAAAAATCTTTAGTTCAAAAGTAACAGACTTTTTTAAAGTTTTGCTAAAGAGTCGAAAGAGATGTCTAGACTGTCACTACATTTGTTCTGATTTTTTGAAGCCCTATTCCTCACCTATTTTAAGGTCACCGTACACTCTACAAAAATGATCAATGATCAACAGATTACCTGACAGGAAACAACTAACTCGGTGTTTGTAACTTTATTTTTCGGAAATATCAATTTATAGAGTAAATTCGAAGGTTTTGTGTGCAAGGGTTACATCCGGTAAATGTGACACTTGTGAGATTTTTGCAAGTGTTAATTTCGCGATGTTCGATTTTTTTTTAACAAAAACCTGTGTAGGAGCACCGGGGAGGATGTGAGGATCGCAGGATTCATCGACCTTTCCAGGTATTCAGATCATCCAACTGGAAGACAAGCATGAATATTTTCGTTGTTAAATATACAAATTCTCTCCTTCGACCTCT
The DNA here is from genome assembly GCA_949316235.1 of Oegoconia quadripuncta. Classification (NCBI taxonomy): domain Eukaryota; kingdom Metazoa; phylum Arthropoda; class Insecta; order Lepidoptera; family Autostichidae; genus Oegoconia; species Oegoconia quadripuncta. Next base: position 24,046,538 of record OX438746.1, on the reverse strand, counting down.
CTTTGTGTTTCCCAAATTGCTAACTAAAAGGCCAGAATATACTTTTCTACGTTTTTTTAGATTTTTTTTTTAGATTTCATAATAGAAATAGCGAAAAAAATAGAGGAATTGCTGTATAAATTGTTACTTTTTCATTTCAGTTTTTAATCTATATGTTGTTTGTTTTGTTTAGATATTTTAATTGATTTTTTTATTTTATAATGATTACTTTTATCATAGTTTTATCTACAATCAGGATATACAGTCAGCATGAAAATTAAATGACGTCGCGATTTTCCAAAATGGGTGACTTATTCATGAATTAAATGACTTAAACCGAGTACCGTTGCTCATAGGATTTGTTGTAGGTATTGTTAGTCCACTTTTACACAAGTAAATACAACATAATATCAGTACAGTACAAATGTACTAACGAGTAAATCATTTACTTGATGAAGAGTTCGGGTTGTTTGGAAACATCGGGACATCATTTATTGAAGAAGCTTCATCATCAACATCTCAGCCCGTAAACATCCATCCCACTGCAGGGATATAGGCCTTCCCTCGTATAATGAGGGAGTATGGGCCATAGTCCAATACGCTGGCCCAATGCGGGTTGGGGACTTGAAAAAGCTTACCGTGGTATATTTAAATGTACAAGTCCAATTATTTCCCAGAATAAGAAAGAAATAAATTAAAGTTGTTCTTACTGTATTAATGTGTACGTACTAATGCGATGTGTATTTAATTTACTAATGCGATTCGCCATATCGTAATTATTATGTATCTATTGATTTTTTATATTTTATTCATCCAACAATCCAATTCTATCCAACTATTTAACTTTTAAGTAATATTTTACATGTGAAATTTTTGATGTTTTTTTGTTTCTCAGTCATGATGAAGCTGATAGATATACGAATTTGGATAACATTTGGTACACAGTTTAAATATACTTGCTTATCTCGATAAAATGATTAATTCCCGCAGGATAAACAAATTAGATATTATTTTTCTCCGACGTAGATATCCAACTAACGACCTGTATGCACACTGCGATGTATTATCAGTAAGAAAGCTCTACATTTTACAAACCATACTACGAAAGCACACTTCATTGACATACGATCCTAGGAAACTAGAAAAGAGAAAAAAGCACATTGTAGCTGAAACTAGTTATTGTAGGACAACCTTTGCTAAACGTCAATATACCTCACAATCCAGCTATATGTATAACAACATAAATAAAATTTTAAATATATACGAGGCCTTAACCGCCTCCGTGGCTCAATGTAAACAACATAGGGTTTACGAATCGGAGGTCGCGGGTTCGATCCCCAGCGGGGTACATGTTTAGTACTCGGTTTGGTTGGTGGTAGGGCATTTTAAATGTCCGCCTGGCTAGCTACCACCGTCTTATCTAAATCTGCCGCCAAACAGCAATGTTAATAGCATTGTTGTGTCCCGGTTGTCATAGATAAGGTAGCCAGTTCCCCAAATATTTGGGTTTCCGGGTCAGTACGCTTCCACCTTTGGCCTCATCTTCACTTAACATCAGGTGTGATTGAGGTCAAGTGCTAACCCGTTGAGAATAAAAAAAAAATACCCATCAAATCGACACGAAGTTAAAATTAAACTGATAAAATGGTTGAAATCAATTCAGTATGACGAAACGGAGAAACTCCTTGGACATAGCTAAGATAAACAAAACACACACACAACCACACACTCGCACGCACACACACACACACACACACACACACACACACACACACACACACACACACACACACACACACACACACACACACACACGCACACACGCACACACACACACACACACACACACACACACACACACACACACACACACACACACACACATAATAATAAGAGTGGTTTAAAATTAAGTGATAGTATCTAATCTATTAATAATTACAATGTTTACTATGCTTAGTTAAGGAAGAGCAAGATTTTCTGGCACAGGTATCCTTATACCTAAAAGGAAATCTTAACAATACGTTGCATGTGATTCCTAAAGAAAGAAATAAACATTTTTTCAGTTTCATTTTCATTTTACTATTTATTTTATTTTATTATTAAATTATTTATTTAGATTTTTATACACCCCTGTCACCGTTCTAATGAATTATTTATTAATCTGAACCACTGCCTGTAATCCGCCGACAGAATACCTAGTCTAGTACCTATACCAATCTGAAACTTTTCCCCGGTAAGAAATGCCTTCACAATAAAATTGTTACGAGATGAAGATTTAGTATGTTGGTTTAGCTAAACTCTAAATTTAATATAAATATAATATTAAATATTATATTTAGTTTTACCGTTCATACCGTTGTTGGGTTCCAACCAAAAATGTCAAGGAACCTAAAAATAAAGTAATATTTTGTTAAAATTTTATTTATTTTAAGCAGCACAAGCTTCTCCGATAGGTTATTAGACAAAAGAGTTGAAAGATATTTGACCGGAAGAAAGTAAAGAGGCGGCCTCTTTGATGCCTCTCTTCTTGTGCCGCAATAAAAATATTTACCCGTAATACGCAAAAGTTAACCAATCTGTTATCTGTCATTGTAAAACTTTCTTTTGGGTGCAACAATATGCAACTGAATAGAGAGCGGGCTGGGTTCCAATTTGAGTATTTTACTACAGCTCATACAGATATAAAGGCGGCGTGGTCTTCTAACACTATTATCGTAGGCATTTGATACTTTATACTAAATAGTTTTGTCAAAGGCGATAAAGTTAAAGAATGTTTCGTTTAGCTCATTGTCAACTTATTAAAACGGTATCAAACACAGTTCATGAAAATTACATATTGTAAAGTCTTAAATATTGGAAATGCATTATGTTCCATGCACGACTCTACATTGTCTGACTGATCACACAACAGTCTATCTCTTAAAATCCCGGTCACATCAATGAAATCACAATTAATCACAACCAGTAACAAATAAACTATCCTGGTTTTCTGAATAGTTGTATTTATAATATAAATAATAATATATAAATAAATAAATATTTCGGACACTCACACCAATCATCTAGTGCCAAACTAAGCAAAGCTTGTGCTATGGATACTAGATAACGGATAAACATACATAAATATTTATATAAACATCCATGACCCGGGAATAAATGTTCGTATTCATCACACAAACATTTACCCCTCGCGGGATTCGAACCCGCAACCGTTGGTTTCGCTGACAGGGTCACTATCCACTACACCAACCGGTCGTCGATTATTATATCATAATTAGCTCGGATGACCCGTTTACTCCTTTGTCTTGGCATTACAATACATAAATATTATTCTATATTAATAAAAATCAATGTTCTGACTATCTGGCTAACTCGACCGATATGGATGAAATTTGGCAGTAACTTTGGTTATTTAGTGGCCCATTACGAAGGGATTTCTTAGAATTTCCATTCCTATGGAAGTCGAAAGGGGGAGAAATATTTCATACAAAAATCAATACTCCCGAGGACTCCAGAAAAATGAAAATTATAATCTAAAATGTGTAAATAATTAAACCGCCTCCGTGGCTCAATGTAGACAACATTGGGTTTACGACTCGGAGGTCGCGGGTTCGATCCCCAGCGGGGTACATGTTTAAGTACTCGGTTTGGTTTGTGGTAGGGCATTTTAAATGTCCGCCTGGCTAGCTACCACCATCTTATCTAAATCTGCCGCCAAGCAGCAATGTTTAATAGCATTGTTGTGTTCCGGTTGTCAGAGATAAGATCCCCCAAATGTGTTGGGGTCAGTACGCTACTACCTTCGGCCTCATCTTCACTTAACATCAGGTGTGATTAAGGTCAAGTGCTAACCTGTCGTGCATAAAAAAAAAAAAACATGTATTATAAATTTTGTAATTCTTTCTAAAATAACGAAATCTCTAGAATAAGGCCATTCCTATGTCGATAGTTCTATAAAAAATGGAGTCAGAGGTATTTTAAAATTCTTTGCTATTACTGTGATAAAAATGAGTTTATTTCGTCACGCGGACGAAGTTGCCGGTCTAAAGCTAGTACCACGATGGCGTTCCCAACAACAACCTGTGCACGCTTAAGAAGTTGTATTGTGTAACCTAGGGATTGAATTTTGAGTTTCACAGTCGCGTATTTCGCAACTCAGACAAACTCAGAAAGTCTGCAAACTTTTAAATTCAATTTACGATTGACATTAAAGAAGCACGCCATTTTTTTGAATTTTGAACGTTTTGTTCTTTGTATATGACCCTCAAAAGTCGGTACAAATGCTTGAGAAAAATTCTGACTCATGTGTAAATGTCCGCTAATCCACACTGGACCTGCGGAATTATATTTTCTCTTTGTGTTCTAGTAAGACATGCTCAGCAGTGGGAAAATATTGAATATTTATAAGTGCTACACTTATTGCTACTTTTTAAAATTTAACAGGGCATATGTTACACTGTACAGGATGTTTTCAAAAATAATGACGCTCATAAATCTCTAGCCAATTCATTCACTAACCACATTATCGTTACCAAAAAACACTCATATCTCACTATAATGCATAAAATTAAATACTAAACCACATCCATTGACGGACCCGGGTGATTTCCGGTGAAATCCTGACAGGCAAAAAACTAATCCAAACAAATACATGACAAGTATAAGGCAGATGGCGCCTCCAGCCCGGACGGAAATCGAAAGGGATTTTTTTATACATTTTTTGTATTGGGAAGAAAAAATCAATGAGACTACTTTATAGGACTAAAAAAGTAGTGAAAGCATGGTAAGTTTTACTCGTGGGAATTATAAAGTTATATCATTATAATGGTCGTGGGGATTGCAGTTCGGAATAACAGTTGCACACCATTGGATGACCGGTGGATGGACTTTTTTTCAATTCATCAATTTATTATCAGCCATGGAACGTCTAAGTGATAACTAAATTGGTACAATTCGTAGAGATTCTCACTTGGTTCAATTTCTTAAGATGTAAAATAACAATCAGTTTAACCAATAATGTTTCAGTAATAAATAATAATAAATATTTCGCACACTTACACTAATCATATAGTAGATACCAAAGTACACAAAGCTTAGTTGGGTACTAAATAGATAACAGATAAACATAAAAATATTTATATAAAATCCATGACTCGGGAATAAATGTTCGTATTGATTACAAGAACATTTACCCCTCACGGGATTCTAACCTGCAACCGTTGCTTTCGCTGACAGGGTCACTATCCACTACCAATCGCCGTCGGAGAATATTTGATGTTAAAAGATTTTTTTTCTTTTTTTGGTATAATAAATAGTTTAGTAGGTATTGTACGCGAATTATCGTCACAAGAACTTAGAAGTAATAATAAATTTACTCCGTTTTCTATTTCAATTCTGAGGTTGGAAAGAGATCACTTAAAGAGATCAGTCCACCTTTGTAGGCGAACTATTGTCTGTACTCTGTTATTGTAATATTTTGGTGCTATAAAGAATATATTACAATATTTTTCATTCCTCAAAGAAATAATAATAATGGTAATGGTTGAAATAGTTTAAATGTCTTTTTCTGTGACAGATGTGATGAGAATCAAACAGATGATAATTCAAATATTTAATAACTATTTAAGTATGTAAAAACCAAAAAGGAGGTATCATAAATTTATATAAGTACATACATACATACATACATACAATCAAAAAATATTACGCTCTTTCCTGGGGCAGTCAAGTAAAAACCAAAAATCCGACTGCAGATTTTGTATTTGGCGGGGGCCATGTTGGATTTTTTACGTTAAAACGTATCACGTATCATGCCACTCTGGGGATCTAGACAAATCAACAGACCCTATATATACATGCTTACATACCCCTGAAAAATTGGGTAAAAAGCAAACAGCTCACAATGTGGAAATTGTCCACATGACTTCAAATGTAGGAAGTCATTAAGCAAATATTGTCACCTTGGGGACTTACTTGTAAAAAATGCCCCATAGGTAATATTCAAAAATTGGTTAATCTGAGATCTCGGAAAGCCATAAAATATCGAATTATGTAGGAGCCCGAACTTAGAGATTTAAATCTCGCTCATTAATTATGATAATTTATATTAACGTTCTCTCAAATTGAAATTTACAGTAAGTACTATGCGTTTTAATAAAAATTTACATTAATTATAGGCATTGTAAGTAAAATTTAGGTATCTGTTGCTAATATAATGATGATTAAGTAATATAAGTAGGTAGTTTTTGTAAAAGACAAGTCGAAAAAAGAAAACCTTAGGAAATCCATTCGTAATAAATTGATTTAATTAATATTTTCGACGTGTCCGTCTATTTGTCTGTTCATCTATATGTTGCAGCAATATACACGGACACTATTAAGTAGAGCTTTATTAAATATACACGGACACTATTAAGTAGAGCTTTATTAAATATTATGAAGCTAAATTTTGAATTTTTTAGGGTTTTTGGCTATTTATATAAAGTAATGGTGCATTTTCTCTAAATATATACGCTATCGTGTAAGAAATCTTTCGTTGGATCTATTAAAAAAGTTAGGGTACTTTTTTGCTACAGGAATCCGTTTACGAAATATTCAGCTTTATAGCGGTTATATTGTTAGGTTTACGTATCTCCATATACCTACTACCCCGTCTAACTAATTATTTATAAAAATATTAAGTATTCAAAATAGCTACATACATATAATAATAATAAATAATAATAAATATCTTTGCACATACACACAGCGCCATCTAGTTCCACATGAAGCAACTAGGTATTATAGATACCAGATGGTTGATAAACTATGCAAATACGTTTTTTTTGTAAATAAATACACATATAAATGAAAAATATCCATAACTCGGCAACACATGTCTATATTCATCATACAAACATATGCCCCTAACGAGATTCGAACCCGCGACCTTTTGGTATAGCAGCAGAATTTCTAACCACTACACCAAACAGGTCGTCGTCATATATTGGATGAGTTTTTTTATCGTATAGAAAAAATAGGGCATACTAGGTAAATTAAATAGAAGGTATTGGCATAGGTAGTTCAATTTATTTTTTTCAAAACTATCATAGAATAAAACGTTAATTGCGTTTGTAGCCTATGCCACATAATTACATAATTAAATTAAGTAAATAAAGAAAACTTGGAGAAAATATGAGAAGCCTAAGAATCGCGCCAATCGCATATCAAAACCGACATGCGCTTGCGTTTTTGAAAAAAAAAATAATTAAACTACCTATGCCAATAACTTCAATTTCACTAACTTAATATGCCCAATTTTTTCCCTTAAGTTAAAAAAAATCAGCCGGTATAAGATATTAAAAGGAAAATTATGTCATATAACAACAAAGCATGGGTAGTTGTTGTTGGAACACGAAGTGAAGACCCGTGGCTTGTTCCTATTACTGTACATTTCTATCTACAGAACCCTATACTGCATGACCCGACATGCGCTTGGCCGGTTTTATGGACTGTGGGGATGGATATATATCTAAGTAATTTTGTATCAAATATTGTTTTTATTAATATTTTTTCAACTTGAAAATATCTGGGGGCACGGCAGTGCCCCCGCCAAGTCGAGCGCGAAGCAAACACTGCCGTACCATCCTTTACTGGAACCATTTCGCCGCATTTTCAGGCCCCTATTTTAGAACCTCTGGATAAGACTAGAACGCAGAAATTTTCGGTAAGCTATAATCACATACTTAAAATCCAAAATTTCAAGTCTGTAGGTCATTTAGTTCCGAAGTTAAGCGAAAGCAAAATTTCGCATTTAAGACACTCACTCACTCACTCACTCACTCACTCATGATCATCAAAATAGAACTAGTACTTCCCATAAACTCAGAGAGCTGAAATTTGGTACAGAGTTATGGTTCAATGGCCACATAAAGGGAAAACTATAAAAACTAGGATAATCGAAGATCTGGAGTACCTGGTGACCCTGATTAGGAAACGCAAGAGCCCAACCAAACTATTAGAGATCGACATATACCGCCTTTACAAAAAATATTCAACTTGGTGGGCCGCTTCATTTGATGTCAAAAATCGAAGGTCTGAAGTATCTAATGAAGAACCCTCAGCTGGTCTCAGCTGTATTAGAGATATGGTAATGTCCCCTTCTACTATTGGTACATAGAAAAGTCGACTGTCATCGCAAAAATCCAGCGTAGTGGGACACATCTTCTAATTTAATCTAGCCTATAGCATCCCACTGCTGGGCGCATGCTTCCCCTTCTGCTTATAATACGCATATAAATAAAATTAAAGGAAAACTCAAGATAAGACTACACTGGCTTTTATACTTATACTTACAAGTTTACAAGAAGAAATAGTCGAACGATTAACATTATATCTGACGAAGAACCCTCAGCTGGTCCCAGCTGTATTAGAGATATGGTAATGCCCCCTTCTACTATTGGTACATAAAAAAATCGACTGTCCAGCGTAGTGGAACACATCTTCTAATTTAATCTAGCCTATAGCTTCCCACTGCTGGGCGAATGCCTCCCCTTCTACTTTTAATACGAATATAAATAAAATTAAAGGAAAACTCTGGATAAGACTAGACTGGCTATTATACTTATACTTACTTATACTTATTACAAGTTTACAAGAAGAAATAGTCAAACGATTAATTTTATTCTACTCGAACATTACACAAATTAAATAAACAAACGAAAATTTGGTCAAAATATAATGCATTGGCTAAGAGTGGCGGTGATACCCGCACGCGTCGCTAGATGGCGTTGACTGTATTTTAAAACGCGCTTACGTTTTGTTTTTCCGATAACCTTATATGGCAAAGTGGCAACCGGCCGCGTTACAGTCGTTTACGACATTCTTCTATTGCGCTTGAAAATGTTTGCTAGGGATTAGGAGGAATTATTTGCATTTCGTTGATTTCGCTGATTATTTCGTGAGTTTTGCTAAGGTTAATTGGCAGGTTGTTATTATATTAATTCAAAGATTTAAACAGGTCAGGAATTATATGGTTAGTGACGGATTACTGATTATTACTTAATTATCTGAATTAAAAGTAGTTTCAATTGAATACTTTATTTAATTGTTAATTATTTAGTACCTACTTTTAGTTTTCTAGGTTTAATTTACAGTTAGGCAGTACTTCGAATCGCGTTCGTGTTTATAAGTACTTTTCTAGTATTCTAGTTTAGTTTATTTAGTTAGATATTACTTCGTTTCGTTTAAAAATATCATTAATTTAGCTGTATTTCAGTACTAGGTAGGTAGTACCTTTGGTAGAAAGTTCATTGATAATTAATTATATTGACACTTGTCTAATAATTAAGAGTTAACGTTTTGCTTATAGTTTGTATAGATTGAGTAGGCAGAGTAATATTTTCTTTAAGTTTTTTTTATTAAGACAAAAGAAGTCATAAAGATATAAGTAGGTTTTAGTCTAAATATTATCGGTATTTCTGATTTGTTGTCCATATACTAAAGGTCGTTGAGTTTAATTGTGTTTGATTTCGCAAAATAATAATTATCGTAAAAAATGTCGATAATATTAAAAGACGACGATGAACTTAGTGGCTACCAAGTAGTTGGTATGCCCAAAGACGGGTCTTGTCTCTTCCATTCAATATCTTTCTTGGTGTATGGTAGAACTGACTCAACTTGCAGTATCAAGCATATTTGTAGAAACGTGGGCATATATATAATATGCCCACGTTTCTACAAAAAGAAGTGAAATCCCACCAAAAACATTCTGTAAAAAACTAGCCAAGTCTCGATGGAGCTGCTTGATTATCTCTAAAAAGTAATGAAATCTAAACAAAGTCGTGCCAAGTGTAAGGTTCCTTACTGCGATTTCTTTATTATTATAGTTAATGTTGTGTGACTTGGCCGTTGAAGGGTATACAGGGGTACAAAACCAGGTGCTCCATGACACCATTGCACCAATCTGTCGCCAGAACCGCTATTAATGTTATTAATTATATTATTAAGAATGTTCAACGGCAAACTATTAGCGAATAATCTGTGTGGCGTTTACATAACATTCTTTATACGTTAGTGGCTTTATCAAGCCTACAATTGACTGGTTATTGAATCAACGTTTTCCAAGTGGCAATTTTCCATCGTCAATGCGTAGCGGTTCTGGCGACAGATTGGTGCAATGGTGTCATGGAGCACCTGGTTTTGTACCCCTGTGTACTCTTCAACGGCCAAGTCACACAACATTAACTATAATAATAAAGAAATCGCAGTAAGGAACCTTACACTTGGCACGACTTTGTTTAGATTTCATTACTTTTTAGAGATAATCAAGCAGCTCCATCGAGACTTGGCTAGTTTTTTACAGAATGTTTTTGGTGGGATTTATTTTATCAGAATATACAAAGTAAAATATACAAGAATATAAAAGTAAAACAACAGTCGCGTTTAAGGTTCTGACTGTATATCTAGGCAATGTAATATGACATGATAAGAATATTCATTTATGTCCTTTAACTTAATAATAATAAAATTATTTAATCTGTGCCCGTTATTAAATAATGTGTTTAAATATTTTTAGAAATACACTAAACAAAAGTGATATATTATAACATTGTCTTAGTGTGCATTATGCAGCTATTGCAATAGACCGAGCGTGGGAGCCAGCCGCAGGTGCGGTATTACAAAGACGATGCGTTTCCTATGCAGCCTGCAGATGCATTTGCCATAGATAATATTTGTTATAGACAAGGCAAATTTATTTTCAAATATATTTATCGTTAACTAAAAGTTTTATATAGTCTTCAGCCAGCATATTATGGATAAGTCAAGAACAGTTTTTCATCCTAAAAACAATGTACTCGGTTTGATCTCAATAATTTATTTCTGTTTAGTAATAAATTAACTACATGCAGCAGATAAAAGAGAAGTTGAACGTCGTGTCGTATCAGGAGGTCAAGAGGAAGGCGGAGAGCAGAGTGATATGGAAAAATCTCCACCGATAAGAGCATGGCTCTTAAATAAGATGATGATGAATAAATTATATTGGGGGTCTCTATCAGGCCGCTTCCAAGCGGTCAGTCTGGAAATCCGGGAGGCCAATGTTAAGCAGTGGACGTCCTGTGGCTGATATTGATGATGAACAAAATATATATTGTAGGCAATTCTCTCACACACTAGTTACAAATTATACAAATTTCTATTGCCAACCATCACTATGAGATTGCAATTCTGAAATAATTTTAATATTAAATAAAAATATAAACTGATTATATAAATAAATACAATTATGATATCATGTATTATTACTGCGCTGAAGAATTACTATTCAGTAAATTTTTAGGCTTATGTTTACATGACGATATGGTAGATATAGAAACCGAACTAACACTATAACACCTATACCTATATTCTTATTAAATAAATGCTTACTTACAAGTGAAGAATACTAATAAACTTAGTGACTATATTTATTCGACTCTAAATATTGTTAAGTCTATGCACATTGACAGAGCCTCAGAGATGACTTTTTTGCTAGTTTGTACATTAGATGTGCATTCGTTACTTACAGATACGTTCGTAACTTACGTACTGCACTATTACATACATATTAATGAGACTTATTTTGCTCTATTATTTAAGCTATCTTGGAAAGTTATTTATAACAATATTGCTATATAAATGGACTAACGATAGTTTAATGCAAGTATTCAGGCGAATAGAGCACTGCAATGTAAAATATAAGCAAATCAAACCCTTTCCCACAACACCTGTTCAATCGAGTTTTTTCAATAAACCTTTTATTGATGAAAAGATTTGATAGCAAGGTGCAAAATCCAAAGAAACTGAACACCTTATTAGCATCCCTGGCCCGAAGCATTCCCTCAGTTCAAAAACAAAACAAATCGATATCCGATAATAGCATCCAAAATTATGGCCTTAGTAGCCCATTCCTGACCTACCATCACCAGCTGCCCTTCGTCGACCCATATGTTACAAAATATAGGTCAATTACAACACGGACGTTAGACAACAAAAGATTCTAAGTTCGTTTAGTTTAAGGTCATTTTCAAGTGTTTGAATAATTAAGAGCGTTCAAAATGCCGATTACGAAATTGGACAGTGGTAATGAATCTTCTAAAGCATGGCATCTGATTAGTATTATTTTATGGTAGAAAATTGGTGACAGGTGCAGGTGTTTGCAAGTGGTCATTTGTTAAATCCAGTTCTCGATTCATTTTAACAAATGATCAGTGTTCTGATCACCTTATTATTTGAACATTAAAGTGATTTTTGATTTAGATTTTTTCTAGGGAAGTAAATTTTAATGGCTTATTCTAGTGAAGGAAGATAGATATTTTTTTATTAATGTTTTTAAATCTATTATAGAACGAGTAGCGATGGCAGCTACTCATAAATTCTTAGCTGTTCTGGAAGAAGGAATCCATATTATCTCTTGAATGGAAATCTTAACAATTAAACTAGAGGTAAGGTATTTGGACTGTAAACACATTCAAAGTCCCGACGTAATTAACATTTTAAGTGTTGGTAAGTACGATTTACCCACGATTAAGTCTGGAGCCGCAACAATAGTGGTTCTCACATCATAACAGTCGTAATAGACGATTCCTCTAGTTAATATTGCTCATACAATAACTCGAATAGATGTAACTGACATAGGGTTCTGTCAGATATATACAACACAATATAATACAATGGCATCCAACCAACCAACTAATATTATAAATGTGAAATGTCTTTATTTGTGTTTGTGTGTATGCATGTTTATTACCTCTTCAAGACTAAACGGCTAAACGAAATTTGGATAAAATACGGTTGGTAGACAGATTAGGATCTAGATTAATATATAGAGTAATTTTTTTGCTGAACCGATTACAATATAAGATAAAGACACTTTATTAATAAAAAGAAAAATACGTTTTGCAGAAACTTGATAGTAAGAGTAGAAATAACAATTTGGCAGCCCTTTGACTAAAAGCAACCTTTGAAATAATGAAATATACCTAGCCGCGTAAGAAAATATATTTCATGTGGCTTAGTAAACTTATTAAATATATTTCACAAAGCCAAATCCCCATTTATATTTGTTTCATAACAGCGATTAGACACAGCCCGCCCCTTTCTATGTTAAACAAAACTTCTATATTGTCTAGTTGTGTTTTTGAACATGTTAATGTACTGAAAGGGTTTTAAAATGTTTAAGGAACTCTGACATATTTTTCAATGGTTTCCACGAGCCGCCGGATGCTTCTTGTAAGTAACAGAAGCAAATCTAATGTCAATGTGAACCGAACAATATTATGCGACGCTTAATGAATTTATCGTGGGGAACAAATACTGTAAACAAGTACATACCCACCGCCTAGCTTGTTGTGTTTTTAGACGCGGTTTTTAGGTAGGTGTTTTTATTTTAAATTTTCAACATGCGTATAAATTTCCTACATAACTAAAACCTTTTGAAATACGTTGCATGCGACTGAACTTTAAGAGGGGTTATTTCGTCCAATGTTAATATCTTTTTAAATATAGAATAAAATAAAAAAGTCACTTTGACCCGCACTTTAGAAACCTATATTTCCCAGAATTCAGGATTATAATAAAAGTGGCCGTTTTAATCAATAATTTGTAATTCTCAAAAATAATCCTAATTAAATATATTTATATATTATTTATAATTAGCTTTTATAGTTACCTGTTTGGTGTAGTGGTTGGAAAGTCTGACTGCTATACAAAAAGGTCGCGGGCTTGAATCCCGCTTGGAGTATATGTTTGTATGATGTGTACAAAGAAGTGTTCCCGAGTTATGGATGTTTTCATCTGAATAATGTATTTGTGTAGTTTATTAACCATCTAGTATCCATAATACAAGCCTAGTAGCTTAGTGTGGAATTAGTTGGCGTTGTGTGTATGTCCAAATATTTATTATATTAATATTATAGGTTTTTCGAATGCAAAACAGAGCGAAGTTTTTGATTTATACTGTGTTTAAAAAGAAATCTTAATTTATCCAATAAATGGACAGAATAAACCCTCTTAAGAAATAAAAACCATTCACTTCGATCAACTCGTAAAGAGGCAAGTAATAAATGTTCACGGATAGACATAACTTCCCTATGTCGTGACTTTCACAGCTTTTCAAGGAAAGGTTTGCCCTGATCCTCCTCTGGGTGGCAGATTAGTGATCACTGATTATGGGGAATTGACCATTAACGCCGCTGTCTATAATGTGACTGGTGTATGTTGTTAAGTTCACAAAGCCATATCCTGGTACACACAGCTTTAGAGGTACGTGAAACACCTACGAATTTATGTCACTCAGTGTTTACTGAAACTGTCTCCCACACACGCACTCATTGGATAGCTAGTTATGGAGCCGTGTTAATCGATCGATCTTGAGATTGAGATCGCGTCCCAGTCTCATTTACTATTTTTTTGATACTATTTTAATATGCAACAGATTCTCAAGCGTCAACTTTAGGCCATCTCAATCTTGAGAACAGTTTATTGATACAGGCCTTAGTCACCTCTGTTTTGGTTTCTTGTTATTACGAAATTTAAAACCTCAACAAATCAGTCAAATATTGCTAAAATAGATATTTTTTATTACTCAATTTTACCCATAAAGCTCAAAAGCTAGAGGCAATTCACAGGTGGTTTATGTAATTGTAATTCGGACTGTACGACACCCACGAAAAGAGGCAGGTTAGTGGTAGTTCTCTCTGTTAGGAACCAACTAAGTTTATGACATGAATTCAACAATATCTTTCACGGTGCCTAAATCTGACTATTCATAATAACCCGGTGACAGTATAATAATCTAACACAGCGTAGATCTTGTATCATAGTTACACAGTGCCGCATAATAGCTGGTAGTCGGCGACAACGTAACCGCACCGTAATGGCGGCGGCGGTGGCGGCGCGCGCGCAATCTTCCATGATAGTGAACTTGAGTTTTTTTCGCAGCGCGCGTACCGTTAGGTTGGGCTACATTCCGCGGTTACGGCGACCGGCCGCCAGGCGGAGCCACAGCCGCAATCAGTACGCACCAAGGAAAAATAATGTTAGAATGAGGAACTCGTATGTTCCTAGCTAACTAATAATGAATGTATGAATGTATATTGTTAATACGTTGATTCATGAGATAAAAATGATTTTAAAATTAAATTTACACATAACAAATTAAATTTTGAATAAAACACTAATAATTAGAAGTAAGAAAATATAAACAAAGATCAACGAAAACTAATAACCTGTAGGTATATACCTAGTGTTTATTTTTTGCAATAACACAATTTACACTGCCAATTCAGATATATGTTTATTTATTGCAAGTCGTATAGAGTATAGATTGAAGATAAATTATTCTAATATCAATATAAAGGATGGCAAACCGAGCGTCTTATATCTAATTGTTTTCTTTTTATGATTTATTTATTTGAAAGTTTATAACCTAATGTATACAGGATGAAATTTAATTCGTGTAATCCCGGTTTACTGGTGACTCCAGTCCGCATTACGAACAACTTTCCACGAGCCGAATTCGGTCAAATTCGATTACACATACCATTCTGAAACCACCATTAATATGGAGGTCCAACAATTATCGGCTGAATTCGGCGAAAGTTGGCTTGACAAAGTTGTTCGTAATGAAGAATGGCGTCACCGGTTAATGGGAATTACACGAATTCAAATTCGCCCTTTATAAATATGATTAGAAAAGTAGTGCTACATTTGTAACCTTTTTTGTATTCAGAAATAACCATGTCAAGTGCGAATATGACTCACGCATCAAGGGTTCCATACAAACTTGTGGATATTTCGTCCATCATAGGAATTAGTCTCGATATTATGTAAGTTTATAATATTATTTTTATGTCATCATATAGTTTAAATATGTAGCACAAGTAAAGGAAAATCCTGCTTCTTTCCTTTACTTTGCTTCTTGCCAAATACTATGAAAAAATGAAAATGATTTATTGTGTACCCATAGTTTAAGTAAATAAATACCTGTACCAGGAGTCCTCGTTCTTCCATGATGACAATTGCAACAATACCTATTAACCTATTAAATACAAGCTTATTATTACATTCTACTTAAATCTACCATGCAAGCGAGTGATTGCGCATGTGTGTGTGTATGGGTGTGTTTGTATGTGTAGGGGTGTGTTTTTCTGTGTGTGGCATATATGTGTGTGTGTGTGTGTGTGTGTGTGTGTGTGTGTGTGTGTGTGTGTGTGTGTAAAGGGGTGTATGTGAGGGTATGTGTGTGTGTGTAAGGGTGTGAGTGTGTATAATGGTGTGTCACACGGATGTGCGGTTAAAAGTACTACTATACTATATAAGTTTTTATTTATTAGTGAGCGTTAAAACATGTGTGTATTTTTTGATAGCGTTGCCTTAGAAGCATCGTTTTTATACTGCTCCAAGAACCATGTATTGATCTTAATTTTAACTTGATACCTTGATCCTGAGAAAAACGTATTGACAGACAGACAGATGGACAACGAAGTGATCCTATGAGGATTTCTTTTTTCCTTTTGAGGTATGGATTTCTAAAAAATGCAATGCCCTCGAGTTTAATAAAATTAAGTAAATATTCGAACACTTACTTACACCAATTAGGCGCGAACAGGCAAAAATGTAACTATGGATATTTAGAACATGCGTGTACATGAGTGTATAATTACTATAAATAGTTTTTATTATTTTCAGTAAGAAATCATTCTAATTCCTCATTTCTGTTTCCACAAGTAAATAAGTGACCAGTAGATGTCTTATCAGCGCGCTGTAATTGTGAATGCGAAACGATAACACTATTAGTATAAATAATGTTATACTCGTAGCGCTGGTAAATTATCGTAACAGCATATTACACAGTAAATCTAACGATAACTTCGATCGTCTAATCTATACCTGTGTAACATTTGACCAAGCAATTATGAAGTTAAAAGTTTTACGTAACACCTAAGCGCTACAATAAAACTAGATAATAAAACAAAAAAATGTCGGAAAATAACAACCTCTCTAATGCCAGATCTGAAGCTTTGAAGGCTGCGCGCGCTCTGGGTCAACGACCTGCCATTGCCAATGTCAGCCATCTTGAGTTCCGCAGTCGCTTACGTTCTTCACGTAAGAGGCTGTAACGTCTTGCGCTGGTGTGGGTTCGTAATATTCGTTTTTCTATGTCAATACATCTATGTGCGTGTGGTTAGAAGTGAATGTGTACCGTACTTATAAGCAGCGAGTCGCAGAACTGCGCTTGTGTTTGTAAGTTTATGCTCTACTCCGGTAACGCGCTAGGTGGCGCTTTATTACCATTAGTACTCTAGGTCCATTAATTTTAATTTCTTAATCGGACCCAGATTCTTGAACGACCCGATAAGATCGTTTGCTATGAATTAAACTTGACAAGTTACAAAACATCATTGCGATCTAGAACGCATATTATTGGGTGTTCTGTAGATAATTGATAAAAGTTTACATAAAGTACATACGACTTGACTGAACAGGTTCTAAAAGTCTAAAAATTTTGTAACTGTGCTTTGTAGGAAAGTGAAGAAGTGGTCCTACGGTTAAATTTTGACTGGCTGAATTACAAAAGTGAATCTGTAATTTTCGCATGCGCATTCAAAAGCAATCGATTCATATTCATCGCATCCCTGAACGCATGTTGCTTTTTTTAGTAGCAGTATATGTTTAATTTCACACACACATGTCTGAACAAAAACGAAAAATCTGTTTAAATCATTTAGTGATTGACAATCGGGGGAAATTTTAAATTACGGATAACAATGATGTGCAACTCTGTGATTTCAAAACAAAATATTTAAATCTAATCTAAACGTAAAACTAATTCTTTTTTCAATAATAGTCTCAATTGAAAAAAATGCTGCCAGTGCGTAGTTGAAAGTAAAACGTCAATGAGTACCTCTACTTTAAAACAAAAATTTTGTACAAGTTAAAATATTGTATATAAGTTTTACGGTATGATAAATAAATAATAAATAAATAAATATCTTTGCACATACACACAGCTCCATCTAGTTCAACACTAAGCAACTAGGCTTGTATTATAGATACCAGATAATATAACTACACAAATACATTTTTTTTGTAAATAAATAAATACATATATAAATGAAAAACATCCATAACTCGGGTACAGAATGTCTGTATTCATCATACAAACATATGCCCCGAGCGGGATTCGAACCCGCGACCTTTTGGTATAGCACCAGAGTTTCTTACTACTAAACTAGGAAAAGTTATACATTATTTTTAGGGTGTCTGGCAACATACATTTATAATTTAATCTGTAGTGCTGTGTGGTTACGGTACTCAAATAGAATAGAACCAACCCGTCACTTCCCGGGAGTGTCGTAAAAGGCGACTAAGGGACTTTCTACCGAAAACATGTATAGTTTTGCACATTTAAAACGGCGATGGGCTCACCCCTTGTCACGCGTGCATTTCTGTATATTTCATAAGCTGAACTGTTATTAAACTTTTAATGTTTGGAACAACCAAACACTATTGTTTTAGATATCTCTGACCACTCCATTTGGGACAAAGGTCGTGACGTTATGTATGTATGTATTTAATCTGTAAATTATAATTATTTGTGCCATCAGCTTTACATTGTAAAATTATGAACATCGGACATTTATGCGCATTGGGCCTATAATTACATTTAATATCACTCTTTACAGTATGCCACTGCAATTTCTTCATCGCATTGGGGCCCACAGATTAAATAAACGAAATATAGTCGAAACCGCTGATCGTAATAGCCTGCCCTGTAATAAATATTAAAGCACATGAAATATGGTCCCAGATTGCCTTTTATAATTCTTTGCAAAATCACTCGCTTACCACGTTACAAGTTTGTTGTCAACTGTTTATTTTCATAAAAGGTCGTAAGTTTTTAGCTTTAAGTGAAACAACATTTTAAATTAAGGCCATAATGTTTTATATTTTTAATAATTCTTAGGAACCACCATGGTAAAAATACGTCTTTCTTTTCCGTGACTATTCATCACTAACTAGGGAAACAAGTCGTAAATTGGTAACTGACTTAATAATTAATTTAAGTCCAAAGTGCATCAACAGATCTTCATTACCTTGAAGTGGCGTAATACAAAATAGCCTCTGACTAAATTAAAAATGTAAACTCTGACTGCTATACGAAATATCGCGGGTTCGAATCCCGCGAGGGGCATATGTTTGTATGAGGAATACAGACATGTTTTCCAAGTTATGGATGTCTTTCATTTACATATGTATTTATTAACAAAAAAAAATGTATTTCTGTAGTTTATTAACCATCTGGTATCCATAATATCTAGTTGCTTAGTGTGGAACTAGATAGCACTGTGTGTATGTGCCAAGATATTATATTTATTTATATGTTATTTTATTATATATTATTTTATTTAAATTACTTCATAATGAGACAAATAGATATGCATCAAACATGGACTACTAACATTGTAAATATGATATATTTATAGGTCAATTATATAAAAAAATCTATGTTGACCTCGGATCTAGGAACCTTCACCGAAATGTTAATAAAGTTCGACAACCCCATCCATTGTTCCACGCGGATCGATCCTATTTTATTTATTACAATCGCATTCGTGATTTCCGCATTTTATGACGTTCATAATTTAATAATTGCACAGGACTCGATATGTGAAGAATTTATTGGTGAATTGGTTTTTATTATACGACGAATAATGTTTGCACTTTGTAATTGTTGCTTTAAACTTGCTGTGGCTATTGTAACTATTCTCAATATTAAAATCTATCGGTAATGCTGCTCGGTCCCGATGAGAGTTTACTATAGCGAGAGCGATATGCTTGAACCATAATAGACAGGGTCTTGCACTACTTGAATACTCGAGTATGGCGCCAATGGAATAGTTTTAATTATTTACTATTTGGTCTATTACGATCGCGTAGTAGTCCAACGACACTCACGGGTAAACAGGGAATGCAGAGGAGATGATGTCACAATGGTAATAGAATCTTAATAGTAGGTTGCGGGAATGCAATTGACCTGATTGCAAAATAGATTTTTACCAAGTTCTCTTTTATAACAAAAATATAGAAGTTAATATATCCGGTTAATATAGGGTTTCCGGGTCAGTACGCTTCCACCTTCGACCTCATCTTCACTTAACATCAGGTGTGACTGAGGTCAATTACCAATCCGTCTGCATAAAAAAAAATCCCCCTGCGCTACCTAATGAAAACCTAATTAAGACGAAGTACATTGAGTACATGACATTAATATGATATCGATTTTATTTCGCATGTAGCTATTGATTCTACATCAATAACTAAATAAATAAACTACTTTACCGTGAGTGTCGTCGTTTATGTGATTTACAATTTTATTTTGCTTTTATTATATACTGATTTTATAAACATTTTATGATAATTCCACATATAGTTTATAAATAGGAGTAACTCTATTGTTTTTCGGCCATTGCGCATTAATGAAATGATGCTCCATACTTGCCGACTGTTAGTACCGATTCACTTCCGTTTCCTTTACTATTGTTACGAACTTCCTTCTCCTTTCATACAATACGTTATTTATTTGAGCAGGAAAATTCTACTAAAATACATTTTTATCTGCTATAATGATTACCATAGCTATTAAACTCGACTAGTGGCGATTACTAAGCTAAGCTCATAAACAAGTATGAGATAAAAAGAGAGTTATTTAAAAGAAACAATGCTTTGTTAAGTGGTGCTCCACTTACCTCAATTTCACAACTTTAGGATAGCTTCCATACTATATATAATATTGCTCATTAATCAAATCATGAAAATACTTGGCGCACTTGCTCTCCTGCCTAATGTGCCCCTCCACCTGTGCTAAGGAAGACCTTAACTTTGCTGCAGACAATGCCGTAGCTGAATTCGGGACGGATCAAATATATTCGGACGCATTGACGCGAAAAAGAAGATTCATTGATGGATAAATATCATTAATACTATAAGTTATCGAATTTTGATTTTTCAGCATTATTGCCAATATGGACTTTCGAACAGTTGGTTACCCAAGTGCCTTTATTAAAAACTTACTTTTTGCAATTTCTCATAAAAAGACACAAATAGAGTAAAATTTCTTTTTGAAAATTGGACTCCCATAATGAAGCGAAACAAGCAAATTTAGTCATTAATAATATCCAAAAGCGTAATATAATAAAATACCGTATTAAGCAACACTATTAAATTATATAAATACAAGCTTTTCGCCCGCGGTTCGCCGATGTGGAATAACTTTATCACTGATATGTTTAATTTGTTTATCCCGCGGGAACTACTCACTTTATCAAGATAAAAAATATCCTATGTAATCCAGGGTAGGTTCAACTTATACATATACGAAATATCATCGAAATACGTTTTGCCGTAATTGAGCAATAAACAAATAAACAAACCAACATCCAAACTTTCGCATTTGTAATATTATAGTTAGATTAGACAAGTATTTTGTTACTAGCTTTCAGCCCGCGGCTTCTCCTGCGTGGAACAACTTTATCGCGTAAATTTGTTTAACCCAGGGGACTGCTTTACTTTATCGGGATAATTTTTATCCATATGTTGTCCAGGATATTTTCTACCTAAATACCTAATTTAATCCAAATCCGTTCTTCCGTTTCGCCGTGATTGAGCAACGAACTAACAAACAAATTTCCAAACTTTCGCATTCATAATATTAGTTACATTATTTCTATACTCGACACAGCGCGCATTTTCCATCTTACATATTGACGAGCACAACTCAACGGTCGTAACGTATTTTACTTCAATTGATAGCCAACTACCTGTATAGCTTACCCTCAACCTTTTGAGAACCTTTTATGTATCACGGGGGGCGTACAATAAGTCGGGAACATAACAATTCGAACGTGGGAACGCTGGGTTGAAAGGAGTCGTGAATGAACGGTGCCACCTGTAACGGATGGTATGAAGAACCAATAACTCCTGCGGTATGTTCTATCAATAGCGTGAAACGGAACGCAAGTGATATTCTTCAGACATGTTTTTTCCACAATTAATAAATAATATATTAAATATTTCGGATAGTTACATCAATCATCTGGTCCCAAACTAAGCTTGTACTGTGGATAATAGATAACGGATAATCATACATAAATATTTATATAAACATCCTCGGGAATAAATGCTCGTATTCATCACACAAACATTTGCACCTCGCGGGTTTGAACCCGCAACCGTTGGATTCACAGACAGGGTATTATCCGCTACTCCAATCGGTCGTCAATTTAAGTAACTATTGAGGAAATTTATCCAGCAGTGGGCACCTTTCGACTGATGATGATGATGATCAGGAAATTTTTTGTCTGAAGGAGTTTCTGCCAAAATGGACTACATCAAAATTATTTAACAATTTATTTATTTTAATCTGGACTGTTTCCCTGCTGGCCATCGTCCTCATCTAGTTTATCTAGGTATCTTTTCTAGAGTAATACTTCTCCATTCCTTGCTAAAAATGTCGAGGAATTAAAAATGATGTTGGTTTAAGGCGCTCACAATATTTGTAGGTATCGCATTTCATAGTAAATATATCGTAAAAGTTCTATAATGTTGTGCTTGTAGTGGGGCGGAAATAAGGCGAAGTCTACTTCATCGTAGTACATCGCAGGGCAACGAATTCACGAGCTCCGCGGAGCTGGAGAAAAAAGCCAAACGATTCTAATTCGCATCGGCCCGCTATACCAGCTTGTTCAGAACCGCCGCATCGAAAAACGAAATTTTTCAGACCCTTTTGTTTGGCCGTTCTGTCCACATCCTTACTCCAATTTACATTACATTACTTTTCATATTTATTGTAGGGAATAAATAAAATATTCTGCTTTGGGTATTCTATTGTAGTCTGTAAAAAATTTCGTTGTTATCATTTCTAAAATTATAATTCTTTTTTTGATAACTTCCCCATTTCACTTGAGTCTATTTATTGCTACGTAATACTAGGAAAATTATAATTTAAATTAAATATTTAAAAAATAGCTATAAGTAGCCACTTGCCCCAAATCTGTGTTGATTGAAATCATAGGCACTCAGAAGGCTGGTTGCTTTGTCCCGCTGTGCAGCGAAGTAATGCAGTCCAAAAATTAAAATTTGTATGTTCACTCTACTATGGAAATAAATAAATATGTAATTATTCTTCTAATGACAGCATAATCTCTAAAATGCTAATCGATGACGGTAGTTCTATATAAATTAATATATTTGCAAGTACACATAATGCCATCTATTTCCACATTCAACAACTATATTGTGTAGTACATCAACCATCAGATATCTATAATACAAAGATATCTGATGGTTGATGTACACAATTATGTTTTAAAAAAAAAAAAAAACTCGAAATACTTCAATAACTCAAGTACACGTATCCGTATTCATCATACAAACATATGCCCCTCACGGGATTCGAATCTGCTGCCTTTTAGTATAGCAGTCAGGGTTTCTAACCAATACACCGAACAGGTCGTGTATAAAATGCTATATGACGCTATTAAGACACGCTATGTTTTCCTATTGCTATGTTTCACCGAGATAGAAGTACGAATTCACGATTCACGCCAACGAAGTCGCCGGCGGAAAACTACTAGGATCATATATACTAGGATAAATAGAAAACAGTCATCACTATCAGTCGTTCACGTCCAAGTTCAATAACAAAACATGGGAAAAACAACCCGGTGGTCGCTAGCATCCATAACGCATGGCACTGTGACACCTATTTGTGAGTCAATGGTAGTTGCGTAGATTTAGACTATTTTTAGCGTTCCGTACCTAAATTGACAAAATGGAACTCTTATGAAATTGTATATAAGTTTTACGGTATGATAAATAAATAATAAATAAATAAATATCTTTGCACATACACACAGCTCCATCTAGTTCAACACTAAGCAACTAGGCTTGTATTATAGATACCAGATAATATAACTACACAAATACATTTTTTTTGTAAATAAATAAATACATATATAAATGAAAAACATCCATAACTCGGGTACAGAATGTCTGTATTCATCATACAAACATATGCCCCGAGCGGGATTCGAACCCGCGACCTTTTGGTATAGCACCAGAGTTTCTTACTACTAAACTAGGAAAAGTTATACATTATTTTTAGGGTGTCTGGCAACATACATTTATAATTTAATCTGTAGTGCTGTGTGGTTACGGTACTCAAATAGAATAGAACCAACCCGTCACTTCCCGGGAGTGTCGTAAAAGGCGACTAAGGGACTTTCTACCGAAAACATGTATAGTTTTGCACATTTAAAACGGCGATGGGCTCACCCCTTGTCACGCGTGCATTTCTGTATATTTCATAAGCTGAACTGTTATTAAACTTTTAATGTTTGGAACAACCAAACACTATTGTTTTAGATATCTCTGACCACTCCATTTGGGACAAAGGTCGTGACGTTATGTATGTATGTATTTAATCTGTAAATTATAATTATTTGTGCCATCAGCTTTACATTGTAAAATTATGAACATCGGACATTTATGCGCATTGGGCCTATAATTACATTTAATATCACTCTTTACAGTATGCCACTGCAATTTCTTCATCGCATTGGGGCCCACAGATTAAATAAACGAAATATAGTCGAAACCGCTGATCGTAATAGCCTGCCCTGTAATAAATATTAAAGCACATGAAATATGGTCCCAGATTGCCTTTTATAATTCTTTGCAAAATCACTCGCTTACCACGTTACAAGTTTGTTGTCAACTGTTTATTTTCATAAAAGGTCGTAAGTTTTTAGCTTTAAGTGAAACAACATTTTAAATTAAGGCCATAATGTTTTATATTTTTAATAATTCTTAGGAACCACCATGGTAAAAATACGTCTTTCTTTTCCGTGACTATTCATCACTAACTAGGGAAACAAGTCGTAAATTGGTAACTGACTTAATAATTAATTTAAGTCCAAAGTGCATCAACAGATCTTCATTACCTTGAAGTGGCGTAATACAAAATAGCCTCTGACTAAATTAAAAATGTAAACTCTGACTGCTATACGAAATATCGCGGGTTCGAATCCCGCGAGGGGCATATGTTTGTATGAGGAATACAGACATGTTTTCCAAGTTATGGATGTCTTTCATTTACATATGTATTTATTAACAAAAAAAAATGTATTTCTGTAGTTTATTAACCATCTGGTATCCATAATATCTAGTTGCTTAGTGTGGAACTAGATAGCACTGTGTGTATGTGCCAAGATATTATATTTATTTATATGTTATTTTATTATATATTATTTTATTTAAATTACTTCATAATGAGACAAATAGATATGCATCAAACATGGACTACTAACATTGTAAATATGATATATTTATAGGTCAATTATATAAAAAAATCTATGTTGACCTCGGATCTAGGAACCTTCACCGAAATGTTAATAAAGTTCGACAACCCCATCCATTGTTCCACGCGGATCGATCCTATTTTATTTATTACAATCGCATTCGTGATTTCCGCATTTTATGACGTTCATAATTTAATAATTGCACAGGACTCGATATGTGAAGAATTTATTGGTGAATTGGTTTTTATTATACGACGAATAATGTTTGCACTTTGTAATTGTTGCTTTAAACTTGCTGTGGCTATTGTAACTATTCTCAATATTAAAATCTATCGGTAATGCTGCTCGGTCCCGATGAGAGTTTACTATAGCGAGAGCGATATGCTTGAACCATAATAGACAGGGTCTTGCACTACTTGAATACTCGAGTATGGCGCCAATGGAATAGTTTTAATTATTTACTATTTGGTCTATTACGATCGCGTAGTAGTCCAACGACACTCACGGGTAAACAGGGAATGCAGAGGAGATGATGTCACAATGGTAATAGAATCTTAATAGTAGGTTGCGGGAATGCAATTGACCTGATTGCAAAATAGATTTTTACCAAGTTCTCTTTTATAACAAAAATATAGAAGTTAATATATCCGGTTAATATAGGGTTTCCGGGTCAGTACGCTTCCACCTTCGACCTCATCTTCACTTAACATCAGGTGTGACTGAGGTCAATTACCAATCCGTCTGCATAAAAAAAAATCCCCCTGCGCTACCTAATGAAAACCTAATTAAGACGAAGTACATTGAGTACATGACATTAATATGATATCGATTTTATTTCGCATGTAGCTATTGATTCTACATCAATAACTAAATAAATAAACTACTTTACCGTGAGTGTCGTCGTTTATGTGATTTACAATTTTATTTTGCTTTTATTATATACTGATTTTATAAACATTTTATGATAATTCCACATATAGTTTATAAATAGGAGTAACTCTATTGTTTTTCGGCCATTGCGCATTAATGAAATGATGCTCCATACTTGCCGACTGTTAGTACCGATTCACTTCCGTTTCCTTTACTATTGTTACGAACTTCCTTCTCCTTTCATACAATACGTTATTTATTTGAGCAGGAAAATTCTACTAAAATACATTTTTATCTGCTATAATGATTACCATAGCTATTAAACTCGACTAGTGGCGATTACTAAGCTAAGCTCATAAACAAGTATGAGATAAAAAGAGAGTTATTTAAAAGAAACAATGCTTTGTTAAGTGGTGCTCCACTTACCTCAATTTCACAACTTTAGGATAGCTTCCATACTATATATAATATTGCTCATTAATCAAATCATGAAAATACTTGGCGCACTTGCTCTCCTGCCTAATGTGCCCCTCCACCTGTGCTAAGGAAGACCTTAACTTTGCTGCAGACAATGCCGTAGCTGAATTCGGGACGGATCAAATATATTCGGACGCATTGACGCGAAAAAGAAGATTCATTGATGGATAAATATCATTAATACTATAAGTTATCGAATTTTGATTTTTCAGCATTATTGCCAATATGGACTTTCGAACAGTTGGTTACCCAAGTGCCTTTATTAAAAACTTACTTTTTGCAATTTCTCATAAAAAGACACAAATAGAGTAAAATTTCTTTTTGAAAATTGGACTCCCATAATGAAGCGAAACAAGCAAATTTAGTCATTAATAATATCCAAAAGCGTAATATAATAAAATACCGTATTAAGCAACACTATTAAATTATATAAATACAAGCTTTTCGCCCGCGGTTCGCCGATGTGGAATAACTTTATCACTGATATGTTTAATTTGTTTATCCCGCGGGAACTACTCACTTTATCAAGATAAAAAATATCCTATGTAATCCAGGGTAGGTTCAACTTATACATATACGAAATATCATCGAAATACGTTTTGCCGTAATTGAGCAATAAACAAATAAACAAACCAACATCCAAACTTTCGCATTTGTAATATTATAGTTAGATTAGACAAGTATTTTGTTACTAGCTTTCAGCCCGCGGCTTCTCCTGCGTGGAACAACTTTATCGCGTAAATTTGTTTAACCCAGGGGACTGCTTTACTTTATCGGGATAATTTTTATCCATATGTTGTCCAGGATATTTTCTACCTAAATACCTAATTTAATCCAAATCCGTTCTTCCGTTTCGCCGTGATTGAGCAACGAACTAACAAACAAATTTCCAAACTTTCGCATTCATAATATTAGTTACATTATTTCTATACTCGACACAGCGCGCATTTTCCATCTTACATATTGACGAGCACAACTCAACGGTCGTAACGTATTTTACTTCAATTGATAGCCAACTACCTGTATAGCTTACCCTCAACCTTTTGAGAACCTTTTATGTATCACGGGGGGCGTACAATAAGTCGGGAACATAACAATTCGAACGTGGGAACGCTGGGTTGAAAGGAGTCGTGAATGAACGGTGCCACCTGTAACGGATGGTATGAAGAACCAATAACTCCTGCGGTATGTTCTATCAATAGCGTGAAACGGAACGCAAGTGATATTCTTCAGACATGTTTTTTCCACAATTAATAAATAATATATTAAATATTTCGGATAGTTACATCAATCATCTGGTCCCAAACTAAGCTTGTACTGTGGATAATAGATAACGGATAATCATACATAAATATTTATATAAACATCCTCGGGAATAAATGCTCGTATTCATCACACAAACATTTGCACCTCGCGGGTTTGAACCCGCAACCGTTGGATTCACAGACAGGGTATTATCCGCTACTCCAATCGGTCGTCAATTTAAGTAACTATTGAGGAAATTTATCCAGCAGTGGGCACCTTTCGACTGATGATGATGATGATCAGGAAATTTTTTGTCTGAAGGAGTTTCTGCCAAAATGGACTACATCAAAATTATTTAACAATTTATTTATTTTAATCTGGACTGTTTCCCTGCTGGCCATCGTCCTCATCTAGTTTATCTAGGTATCTTTTCTAGAGTAATACTTCTCCATTCCTTGCTAAAAATGTCGAGGAATTAAAAATGATGTTGGTTTAAGGCGCTCACAATATTTGTAGGTATCGCATTTCATAGTAAATATATCGTAAAAGTTCTATAATGTTGTGCTTGTAGTGGGGCGGAAATAAGGCGAAGTCTACTTCATCGTAGTACATCGCAGGGCAACGAATTCACGAGCTCCGCGGAGCTGGAGAAAAAAGCCAAACGATTCTAATTCGCATCGGCCCGCTATACCAGCTTGTTCAGAACCGCCGCATCGAAAAACGAAATTTTTCAGACCCTTTTGTTTGGCCGTTCTGTCCACATCCTTACTCCAATTTACATTACATTACTTTTCATATTTATTGTAGGGAATAAATAAAATATTCTGCTTTGGGTATTCTATTGTAGTCTGTAAAAAATTTCGTTGTTATCATTTCTAAAATTATAATTCTTTTTTTGATAACTTCCCCATTTCACTTGAGTCTATTTATTGCTACGTAATACTAGGAAAATTATAATTTAAATTAAATATTTAAAAAATAGCTATAAGTAGCCACTTGCCCCAAATCTGTGTTGATTGAAATCATAGGCACTCAGAAGGCTGGTTGCTTTGTCCCGCTGTGCAGCGAAGTAATGCAGTCCAAAAATTAAAATTTGTATGTTCACTCTACTATGGAAATAAATAAATATGTAATTATTCTTCTAATGACAGCATAATCTCTAAAATGCTAATCGATGACGGTAGTTCTATATAAATTAATATATTTGCAAGTACACATAATGCCATCTATTTCCACATTCAACAACTATATTGTGTAGTACATCAACCATCAGATATCTATAATACAAAGATATCTGATGGTTGATGTACACAATTATGTTTTAAAAAAAAAAAAAAACTCGAAATACTTCAATAACTCAAGTACACGTATCCGTATTCATCATACAAACATATGCCCCTCACGGGATTCGAATCTGCTGCCTTTTAGTATAGCAGTCAGGGTTTCTAACCAATACACCGAACAGGTCGTGTATAAAATGCTATATGACGCTATTAAGACACGCTATGTTTTCCTATTGCTATGTTTCACCGAGATAGAAGTACGAATTCACGATTCACGCCAACGAAGTCGCCGGCGGAAAACTACTAGGATCATATATACTAGGATAAATAGAAAACAGTCATCACTATCAGTCGTTCACGTCCAAGTTCAATAACAAAACATGGGAAAAACAACCCGGTGGTCGCTAGCATCCATAACGCATGGCACTGTGACACCTATTTGTGAGTCAATGGTAGTTGCGTAGATTTAGACTATTTTTAGCGTTCCGTACCTAAATTGACAAAATGGAACTCTTATGAAATCTGCTTACAGTTCAGTTTGTACAGGCCATATTATAAAGCAACTCTAAAAGATCCAATCTCACTCCTAATACAATTTTTTTGATATTTTTAAAATTTATAATAGCATCTCAAGTGTCAACTTAAGTTCATTGCAACCTTCAGATCGTTTTACTAATACGGTACTATCACGTCTATCACAAACATTTACTTCAGAAACTAACGTTAGATCATCATCAGCCCGTAAACATCCCACTGCAGGGATATATAGGCGGGCACAATGCGGGTTGGGGACTTCACATGCCTTTGAATTTTTATTTCTCAGGCATGCAGGTTTCCTCACGATGTTTTCCTTCACCGTTTAAGAGCAGTCGGATGAATGCACATAAGTAATTAAATTAAATTTAAAACTCATTGATACATGGCCTGCTTGGGAATCAAACCCGGACCTCCTAAATTGGGAGACCGCATCTTAACCACTGAGCCACCAACGTTCTTAACGTCAGATAATTGTACATAATATAGTTGTTGTAAGTTGAAGTGGCATTATAACTCGATGACCTAATAGCCGTTGGGCATTGAGGTTCTGGAATAGAGATGACGACGCACCGGCAAGCGGAGCGTGGGACGTCCACCCACAAGGTGGTCCACCGACCTGATGAAGGTTGCCAGAAGTCACTGGATACCGGCTGCTTCCAATCAGTCGCTCTGGAAAATATGGAGGAGGCCTATATTCAGCAGTGTACGTGACTAATGTGATGATGATGAGATATAATATAGTTGTAGCCGCCGTTTTGTGCGATTAATGATGTTCGAATCATCATATGTAGTTTTAGTTAATTGTGCAATTAAAAGAGTATTTAATTGATTGATTGTAGAAAATGGTGTCACAAATAACAATGTGAACTTACATACATACATACACAAAGTCACGTCTGTTTCCAGTAGGGGTAGGCAGAGACCATAGACTTCCACTTGCTACGATCCTGACACACCTCTTTTGCTTCGTTCACTCTCAAACGTCAACTTAAAATAGTAAAGATTTTGATTTTACTTTTCGATTACAAAGGGCAAATGGAAAACTGAAAAAAATTAAAAGTAGTCTTATGCAGCGTCATCTTAAAACTTGCACTACACAAACGACAATACGTAACATGTCATAAAGTACAGTGTGTAATACTTTCTCAAAATAATTTCCTATCACTGAATTGTCGTTTAAAAACTTTGAAAAGTCACGAATATTTCGGATAGTTTCTTTTTACATTAACCTACAGGAGCGAGTTATATAAGACTGATAATGACTTAACCAAGCTGTATTATATTGTAGATGTAGGTGTCGATGCAGTTACAATATAATGCGATTTATAATTCCTGAGTAATTGATTAGGATTACTTTAAAACTGCATTGATAGTATGAAATATTAATCGCCCTAGTCACGTATCGCATTGAACTGGTTTTTTTCTATGCACAAATTGTAGGTTAGCGCTTGACCTAATCACACCTGTGATCGAAGCACTGTCACAATGAAATGTCAACATAATTAAGGTCCGTTACGTGAGATTTTAATATATTTTGCAATTATTAAGGGATTCATCATGGCGTTATTTTAGAAATCTTTTATCATACAATTTATTCTCCAAAATAATTCGATTGTTCTACTTATAAATGCAGTCCGTCTAAAGCAAAATTTTTCTTGATATGAGTATTTTGTCTGTACAATAATAATGTTTTATATCACATAATCTTTATGTTAGTTTATAATAAAAAATTGATATTAAGTTATATAATTTGAAAAGAATATTAAATTAGAATTATTATTTATAAAATGATAAGTTATATTAAATTCTCTCTAGATGCAGTTACATAGCACAAATAATTGAAAAAAGATATCCAAATACAAATCGGAATCGTGCTCTGACATATTAAACAAAAAGTTGTGTCGTTAAATGAAGAAAACCCATCTTTTGCCGTGGTGATTCCAATACGTTCACCATTATCATCATATTTGTCCCAAGGCGTCCACTGCTGAACATAGGTATTATATTTATTTAATCTTTAAATTAAAAAACATGGTGACCATTACGTTATATCAGTATAGTGAAGGTTAATTAATATGAACAAAGTTTCGCCAATTAGATCGACCAATTTATTTGAAAGATATTGAATTACAATTTTATCTAGATAACTTATCTACAACTAGTCACATACTATTCGTGTGTTGTCAGCAAGTTGTCAGAGAGTAATTACAATTAGAAACACACCATTATAAGCCTTATTTTTTGTGAACGCAGCCGCACGAAGCTCGTTTGCCATAATTCCAGTATAATCAGATCTCGCTGCATTCACATTTCCAGTAACTTCGCGTGGCCTGATTACGCTGGTGTGATTACACTCGTCGTGCCGTCGTTTGTACATCCCGCATTTTTTTTTATTGCGAGAAGTTTAATTAATTACGTCTTACATACTAATTGTATCAATATATGTTGATTGCAACAGGTGTCTAATTATATAATATAAATAACAGAGACTTCGCTTATCATCCATATAGCCACTTCATCTTCGCCATGCGCATTACATCGTATATTTCTTTCATCATTGTTAGGGCACAGCCTCCTCTTACTGGGAGAGGGTATGGGCCGTAATGCACCATGCGTGCCCAGATAGATGTCAAACTAGTGGACACCTGAAAGTCAGTGTTTTTAAGCTGCCCCCATAGGCTACCGACTGGGCTTAACAGTCGTTAAGCTAGGCAGTCGCTTTCAATTGAAAACAACCGGGATCGATTATTTAACGTGCCCTCCGAAGCACGGAAAAGTCACTTGTTGTCACTCATCCAAGTACTGACCGCGTCAGATATTATTTAACCTAGCGCCACGAGGACTTCTGTTTTTTTTTATTTAGAAAACCAACAGCTGTTTTACAAATAGTATATTACAATTGGTTTACCTTAACAATAGCCAATTACAGGTTTTCCTAAAGTAATAAACCGCGGTAAAGGTACTTGGATTTAATTTATAAATTTAATAGGGGGTTAATTTTTAAATTTAATATTGTAATTGAAATCAAGACATACTTTTTGCAATTTTTTTAGTCCTGCCGGAAGTTTCCAGGCAATTGTATGGTTTGGTTTCTTTGGAAAATTAGACATGCTTATATAATTACAAAGCAGAATTATTAAATTACCTAAGCATAAACAATTACGTTACAATTTATTTGGAAATGTAAGTTTGCTGGCCAAGTTCTCCATTTACTTTTCACGCAAACATTAACAGCCTCACATCCCCACTTCTGGTGTACCGGAGAGGGCATGTACCATAACCTACCACGCAGGCCCCAGTGCATGTTAGTGGGTATTTAGTTGCATAATCACCAACAAGGTCTACGGCTGGATAAGCTACTCCCATGGTTAACTTTCAGTCTTTCCTGAATCCTACAATCTTGGGATCTTCAAGAGCAGGGTATTCACCCTTTCAGATCTCAGAAGATGCCTATTCAGGCTTCTTCTGAGATCGCGTGCTTTATCTTCGGCCACATCGTCACTTCTCATCGAGTGATATTGTGGTCAAACGCGTATCCAGTTAACCATTAAAAAAAACTTAACTACTGTAACTTAGCAATACGACACAATATCGAAATCTCTTATTTGTAATAGAAAAAATCACGATAAAATTATTTCTTGATTAACATATACCCACTGTTTAGCAAATTGGCACACTTTAAATCAATTATATGATATATTTTTGTATATATTATCTTTGGTATAACTAAACTGCCTTGTTTAACTCAATCATAGTTAAAATATATCTTCCTTTCAATTTCAATTGCAGTTGAAACAGAGCGATATATCCGACTGAAATAAATGTATATAATGTTATAAAACTTATAAATAAAACATTAAATAAGAATAAGATCTCGGCTCCACGTACTCCGAAGAACAACTTCACTTTAATCTATCCATTTTCAACTATAAGTCGTAATAATAAAGTCTAAAGCATGTTGCATAACGATTTATATTGGACCAATCGATTGAAACGACTTACGGTTCAAATTATTTCGAAGCAATAAGTTTCACTTTCATCTTATAAGAATTTAGATTTAAGTTTTAGGGTGTTAAAGTTGATAATAGAATGTAGAGTGGTGGTTATTACGTCGTAGTGTGTTTTGTGACGAACTATTGCGCGTAGAATATTGCGCGGAGGCCGCTGAGGGTCGATGGCTTCTCGGAGACACGTGAGCGGTACCGTTACCCTGCACACGCCGGAACCTCCAACACATGGAAAGGAAAATCTGTGAAATACCGTCGGCAGATTAATTACTGGAAGCAAAGGATTTTCTGGAAAATTCCGCTGGTAATAAGTACTTGCAAGTAATGTCCTAAGGAAATCATGAACTTAGAAAGTTTAGAATTTAAATTTTAAACTTTACGTTATGGAAACTGTATTTTTTTAATCTGGAGGATCCTAGTGGTCCTGATCTTTCATTTGTAATACTCGCAGAAGTAAAGTTACTATAATATAAGTAATCTACTTCTAATATGAAGATTTTCAAATTTCTAACAGCTATTAAAGGCGCAAAAGAGGGGTGAAACCTATGTCTATCTGTGTGTCTGTGTCTATCTGTAGCATTTTCGAGCAAAATAGCTGAAAAGATTTGAAAATGGTTTATTTACGAAAGCTATATTTGCCAGATGATTAATTGCCATTTCACTTTTTTTTTTCCATGTACAACGTGTTAGCACTTAACCTCAATCACACTTTGAATATATGTAGTTGATTTGTATCATCATCGTCATATCAGTCACAGGACGGCCATTACTGAACACAATTGCTTTGTATTCCAGACCTCTATTTCATAAATGTGAAAATGTAATTCATATTGGTTTAGTTTAAACATAATACATATATAGAGACAGTCAGTATTCTTAGTAATGTATTCCGAATTGTCATGGTAAATTACATTTGTCAGGTTTATGAAATAGTACGATGGTGATAGTATTACAATTTCCCATGGGTTCTCTAAACTTTCAATTTGTATAACAACACCAAGTAATTTGAATGACATTGGTTTATTTTTAAAAGGTTTCTAATTATTTATTTGGAACAATAACTTGATCATATTGGAACGGAAAATAATCCTTGTTGCTTTGTAATAAAAAAATATAATTTTAGGATAAAAAAATATAATTTTAGGATCTCTACCTCGCCAGGGAGAAGCAAATCGAATAAATTAATTAGATACTAGATTTAATTTGATTGATATATTATGTAGCATTATAGAGCCAATTCGGCAGAACCAATTTGATAACTATTTTCGAACATTATCATGTGCGAGATGGTTTTCAGCCATATTGTGAAAATCGTATAAGCCGTTTTGAAGATATTTATTTCAGTACAGTTGGTTTCTTCACCAGATTGATATTTTAATAGTCTCCGGAGTTTTCTTAAGCTTCAATTTATTGCAAAACTTTCAAGTTGTTGGGAATTATAATTTTAATTAATGTCCTTACTATTAACCAATTAAGTACTAACCGGAGGAGACTATACAATAAAACGAGAGTAAACTTGTTCCTTTATATTTATAATTTTTTATATATTTATGATGATGACCCTGCGTTATTTAGCACTTATATTAAATCTGTGATGTTTCAATTAATTAATAGTTATAGTAATCATTATATCATCAAATTAATCGGTGTATTCAAGAAACATAATTACTTGATATTGCTACTTCAATTTGTTTTCTATAATCTTGCCGACGCTACGTTTGATATAGGCTAATATGAATTTGTCTATGAATTTTAAACACTATCTCTTAGCAAACAAAGCTGAAAGTTAGAAATACTTTCATTTACCTGGTTTGCTTGCATGTGTGTATATTCATAATATAGTCAAAAGTAACTTTGAAACATTGTATGTGTAAAATAAGTTGTTTATGTCCTTGCATGACCGAGATTTTGGCTACAAACTTCGTATGCGTAAGAATGATGGCTGTCTTACTAAAATGTATTTATCTTTCAGTGGAAAAAAATAAGTCAGTATAACTTAATTTTTCTTGATGTTTAAAACAGATCTTTCTTTATTATTATCAAAAATTAAAGGAAAACATTCCATTATATACTTAATATGATAATGGGTATAATGATCATAGACTTTTCTATTATTTATTTTATTTGGGATCATAGCCTCTTCGACATCATCACAACCTTGATTAACTTGTAATGAGGTGAATATAAATAAATGGATAAATATGTGATGCTTAACAATTATAACAAAAATAATTGGTAGTTATTAGGTCCTATCTTTACTCGCACGTATTACCATTTTATTCAGAGCTAATAAGTAAAAATCATGTTAATCAGAGATCTTTTATAGACTGGCTTTTCTATCGCAAATTCGATAAAAAACATATAATGATATGATATCAAGAATAGTTTAGCTTTAAATTAGAAAAAAAAATCAGAATTAGATCAGTAATTTTAGGAAACTCGACGAGCACTAAAATGTTATTAGTGGACTAAAATGGACCAGTTTTTCTATACTTCAATCAGTGGATTACTTTTAGTCAGTAAATAAACACCAGTTCTTTACATGGCTCGCATTGTTTTCATACAACTACTCAGAAATCGTTAGGTAAGAAGTATTTATCTACACTAAATATTTATAAGTTGATTTTTAGTTATCTAGTTTAAACTAAATGGAGCGTGAAGTTAAGGAAAGATAAAAGTAGAAAGCTCCCGTTGATGTCTTTCTTTTGATATATGTGCCAACAGAACATCTGTCGTCTTTATCCTTGTTGCTTACGAGGATTGTTTTAAATAACCCCTAAATAAATATAGATTTAAAAAAATCCTTGTTGCTGTCAGCTTTCATATTTACCGAATTTAGATTTTTTACATGTTATTAATGTGAATGTAGTATCGTAAAGCAGTGAGATGAGGACATTACTCCACCAACAAGAGCTTAAATTAAAGAATAAGTTGTTTGGTCTACTTGGGCTAGTTAAAAAAAATTGTAGGCGTAAATAATGTTATTTTGTAATCTCTTTATAAATTACATCTCTTCATATTATTTTATTATTTTTATGTATGCTGCATACATATAATATATATTTCCTGAAATGTAATAATCCGAATACTGTATTGTCGTGTCATATTTTATTCTTAATTAAAGAGCAAATTTGTTAATTAGCCCCTAATAGGTTTAGAAAAAACACGATAAATAATATGGTCCAAATTTCAAGTCAAGTCTTAAAACGCAAACAAAACAACAAGATTGACAAAAAAATGAGGAAAATCGTATGAAATGGTAACACTGTCCATCGTCGAAACAAAATCAAGGTTTCCGGCTCGCTCTTGGTAGAGTTATGACGATTTGTTTGTGTTCTGTATGAATTCAAATTGAAATCCACTATAAGGTCGTTGTCACGATGTAACTGATTGGTATATTTTCGAACTGGCTACAAATTGGGAAATTATTTACCATTCCGTATCCGGTACCGAAATGGAAGATCTTTAAGTAACATTTATTGACTATTACTTAACTGGCATATTACGAGAAATGATTTTTCCGCTTCAGTTACGAAAAGTTGGTCGAGAAAAAAAGTAAATAATAAAATTACGCATTTTTGACCTGCATGTATCTTGAAATTAAATAATAGTTAATTTTAATAAAATTATAATATAATAATAATAATAATAAAATAATAGTTAATAAAAAAATTAAAAAAATACTATTACATTATATTACATCTATTATAGACGTAATATAATGCAATACTATAATAATACTAAAGTGAACTCTAGAATAGACGGTGTATTCTAAAGAATCATTTTAGTATTATTCCATAAAATCCGATTCGAGCTCGTAAATGAAAACACTATTAACTGATTTTCGAGCTTTAAAATTATTGGGGAGTATAATCTCTTGGCTTCATGGATTATGAAACAGAAAAATAATAAAAATACACATATTTAAAAATCATGTTCAGCAAAGAATTGATCGGAAGGAGGAAACGCGGTCTCACGGAATTATCAACTTATTCGGTGACTGACTATCTTATCTCAAACAGCCGGAACACATTGCTGCTTGTCGGTAGACTTAGATAAAATGTGGCAGCTGGCTAGGCGGACATTTAAAATAAATACTAGCAACCGAACCGAACCTTGGAGTCGAACCCGTGATCTCCGTTTTGTAATCTTTATGTTGTTAACATTGAACGACGAAGGCGATTTAAACTTAAAGACATCCATAATGTGTTAGATATGTGTATTCACAAAATCACCCATCCAGTATTTGCATCTGAAAACTTTTACATTATTCCATTAGCCCTAAAGATTTATTCAGGTTCATGAGTGCAAGCTCCAGTTTGAAATATATTCCAAAAACAATGAAAGTCGGCTAAATTTTTAAATACCTAACAACTTTTGTTTCGAGAAATATACTGTGTAATTTATACTTTTGGCTTTATATTGTAGTTCCAATCATATAGTTCAGGTTTCCAATACTTATAATAATTTGTTCTAATATTGAAACTTTTGTATAGAAAATCGTAGTTTGTATCTAGTCCGTTAAGTTTAGATAAACTATTTATATGAATTTGCACCAATACTTAACCACCGAACCCGGTATTTTTTTCAAATTTATAGGACTTATTCGGTTTACCTATTGATCGTCTGGAGGCTAAGCTATGTGTGTATAATAAAAATAAAACACATCAACAGTCTGTGTTAGTTCACTACTGGACTGAAGGCCTCTCACGAATACAAATTTACCTATATTCAGTACTTAAGACTAAAGCTAGATAAGTTGGAAGGCAGGTACTTATTAATGGCATTGTTTTTTCTCACGCTGATTCACAAGCCGACCAAAATAAGTGAGCTGGTCTCTGTGTCCTCATTTTTTGCCGCAAACAACTTTTGAGGGCATTACCCTTTGGTTCTTTCTCTTTCGAATGGAAACACCTAGCATGACGCCAGCGCCCAAACTATCGCCAACTACTATCGTGGAAGGTCGTCGATTAAGATGCATATCTCCTCTATCTCGTTACAGTATGCTATAATAATTACGATATTTCGAACAGGACCTTTAATGGTAATGGTAATTTTCCTACAAAAAGTCAGATGTTTTGCAAAAATGGTCAAAAAACATGTTGTCAATTATTATTTAAATTGGACTATTTAATATAAACCGGAATGATGTAACCTCTTTTTTGCAAACTTAAGCAAAAACCTAACCGTGTCGAAACCGCCCACGGAAACTATCAAAACGCCATTCTACTTTGGGTCCGAGGACCTTACCCTAGACATTGGCTTAGCGCAATAAGGTTGTCGTCGGTCATCGGCCGTCCCCTCCCGCGCCCCTTCGACCTCTTTTCGCCAACCCAGCGACTTTATAACGCCAACCGAAACCAACAATAGCTAAGCTAGCTAACAACCACCTCACAATGGCAGGCTTATCTAACCTTCGCTCGAGAGAATGTATGTCTTCACGCTCATTCCAATTCCAAATCTGATTAAAGAAGCTTTAGGTTAGGCCTCTCTATAAATGGACGAGCTGTTTTAGTTACAGCTTAGTTCTTCTAAATTTGGTCGTTGAAGATTGACGACACTGATACATCACACAGGATTTTTGAAGTACACTTTGTCAGCGGCTTTTGAAGTAAATTTTGAAATATAGGGCATATTTTTAAGCACACGTTTCTGAAGAGATACTATGAATAAAAATAGTTTAAGTTAAATGCTATAGAGGTTAGGACCTCGGGGACGTAGTTTACTTCGATTACACACAAACTAAATATTCTTTTATATTCATTATATTTTCGTACATTCTTCCACATTGATATCCTTTCCCTAATTATATAAATCTATTTGGATCCTAATTGTTCATTAATAAATTAAATCAAATTTCTTTATATACGTCCTTCCAACTATATCTCTCTAAATACAAACTACTGTACCTTTTAACATTTTTGATTGTCAAGCATTAAAAATGTAACTAAAACGTCAGGAAGATTTAAGTAGACAAATGCAACCTTACAGTAGCGACAGTAAAACCATAGCAATCACTATAGCAAGTGTAATAATGATCAAACTCTCGAGATACTGAAACTCCACCTTAAAATGTCATCCATTTCAACAGGTCTATAATTATTATTCCTGATTGGATAGCCTCAACTTCCAGATTTCAGTGTTGGAGACTGGCAGCTTGGACAGCCGTGGGCTGTCATGTTTTGACAAGCTAGTCACTTATTCGTCTAGTGTTTTTATAGATAGTTTTGTGCTCCTGAATAAAGCAATTGAAAATATTATTTAAATGAGTTTCCTGGTCGTGTAGCCCCTGGCTCCAGCGAATAACTAACACAGAGTGTATAACTAATTTCTACTACTTCTGAATCTTCCAGTTACGAAGGCAAAGGCTAAAAACTTGTTTAATATTGTATCTAAGAGACAAGAAGGTCTATCAGACGTATCCAAACTGTTTATTGTAAATGAAGAAAAAATTGATAGACTAAAATCGTCTTCAACAAAAAAGCTTAAGCTTCATACTCACTGAAAAAGGCAACAAAGTCTACCTATCTAATTTAATACACTAGAAGTTTCATCCGAGATAAAAATATTGTATGTGTGTTGTTGCTTTAAACAAAAACGCCATTCGAGACATATTTTATTATCTAGGTCATACTTATGGTGTTTATCTGAAAAGAGGAGATTGTAACGAACAAAATGACACCAAAAAATTGACTTTGACACAGCGCATGCGCTGCTCGCGTGCACGCTATAATCAATGAAGACACGTCAACTTCAAGTGTAATCCCGATAGAGGTGGATGGTGAAAATAGGGTTAATATGTTTGAAACCATCTACAACGACTACTAGAGTAAAAAATATAGTATATAATTATATACTACATTTTTTACGAGTCTTAATTAGGACTCGTCGGATCACTACTTCAATGTTTTAGACAAACAGAAGTTTGGACGAATATGCTGCTTCAAAGATGTTTCATGCAAAAATTAACCCGCCGTGTTCAGGCACAGCAGTTCATTTTTGACATTTCATTAGTATGTAATTAAATTAATTAAATTTAAGATACAGTGTATATTGAATAGCATATGAACCTATTTTTTTTATATATAGCTTTAAAATATACATAAGAGATTTTTAAATTAAATACTTGAACTTACCTTTCATATTACAGTATAAATGTATCCCATGCTCAGTACAATTAACTTGATAACTGCCGAATAGAAAAGTTTTGTCGCAAGAATGCTGTCGGTCTAGTAACATTCTAATTAGTTAATTCCTATGATAATAAGATATATGTAATTATCACATATATCAGACTAAATCTAGCCGCTAGGTGGAGAATTCAATCAGTCAAGTGCAAGGCTAAGCTATAATCTGCCAGATCATATTCGTGACTGTATCAGTATCCAATATTGCACAATATTGTTTTTAATTGCCGCTCCACAATTAGCGAGCTCGCCCGATTCGCTCCAGTTGTTACCGATTAATGTTTTTACAGTCTTCTTCCAGCTAAGCTCGGTTTACAGTTAACCCAGGTTGTTGCCAAGTTATGGCGTGTTATAAAAAAATTAAATCGTAAAATTGATTAAGGTGCGGCAAATAGGAAACATCTAGCTAACAGCTATCAGTTGAAGTACCTAGAATTTTAATTATTTCTATGAAAAGTGTTTTTCTATAATTCAAATATAGGTATAAATAATTCGTTCAGGAAGACATAGTAAAATTATCATTATTCTGTTCTAATATTTAAGTATT
This sequence comes from Oegoconia quadripuncta, assembly GCA_949316235.1. NCBI lineage: Eukaryota > Metazoa > Arthropoda > Insecta > Lepidoptera > Autostichidae > Oegoconia > Oegoconia quadripuncta. Next base: position 24,005,027 of record OX438746.1, on the reverse strand, counting down.
CCAATTTAAAGGTTTAGTTAAATAATAAATAATTTCAAAACACACTTCTTTTTTCCACTAAACAAATTCCATTTTAACGAAGCCCTAAGCTTGAAGTGACGGTTCAAAATGAGTTCCTCTTACCAATTAAATCTGCAAATCTGCACATAAGTTCGTGGCAGGTTGTACACCTACGGAATAAATTACATGACTCAAGTCATATAGCATAATAATATATTCAAGTTCATTTACAGTTAAAACGTTGGGTGTCTCATCTGCTTAAATATTGCACAATAATTTTTGAGATTGAACTTTTCTTTCTACATTATTTCTTACAGCTACTTACGTCATTATAAAAAATATTCCAGTTTATGTAAAATTACTCTTAACTTTTGAGAATTACTGAGCTTACACTGTTACCATAATATTTTCATACAATTTCTTTCTTCGTGTAATACATAATATCAACGTCAGAATCTTCAGAGTGAATTCATTCGCTTTTAGATATATGCTTAACTTAGTGAAGTTAAACAATGTCTGGCGCGATTAAATACGAATGTATCCGTGCTTCGGATGGCACGTTAGATAGTTGCTCCCCGTTGTTTTTAATTGATGCCAAGTCAGTCAGGAATCAGATAGCCACCAAGTCTGACACAAATACACTAACCCGCACAGGGCCATGTGGTAAATCATTGGCCCATACCCTCTCCCAGAGAGAGGAGGCTGAGCAACAGGAGATCATGTAAGGCCGATGATGAATGGAACATAAACTGTAAAGAAACCGTTTCTCCGCGTGGATATAGTACTGACAAAAATATCGTATATTCCAAAGATTGACAGAGCGTCATTTCTAAAAAAAACTGCAATCATCAACCCGCATGTTCGGCGTGGTTGTTGATTAGGTTAAATCACCCATGAGAAGTCATCAAAGGTAAGTCGTGGGAGATGCTTATTATGTCCATTAGTGGACTTTTCAAGGATTATGATATATGACTGACTTTAAAAATTGTTGGCAAACTTTTTATGTTTATAAAAAGCATGGGATCTCAGTAAATTAAATGGCCTATAAGTACCATCGTGGTCCTGAAGATTATATGATTTGGAAAAACAGACTTCTTAATAGAATTTAAATTCTTGGCAGTTGGTAATATCAATGAAGAGCCAACACGCTTTGTGCAAATGTTTGGTTCGTGGACAATATACAGGTGGAAACCTTCACCGAGACTATATAGTCCGGAGATAGAAAAGCGATGGCGAAGTAAGATAGTGCAATTCCAACGCACACTCAACTCACCGAAATGCATCCTGTAGAATACTGATAGGCAGGTGACTTTACGACGGTATTCGAAGCTCTGTAATTTAGCAACACCGTCGCGTCAGACCTTTAGCAGGTTGCTATAAAAATAAATAAAATGTTCCTTTCCTTGAGCGTTGTAGAGTAAAAAATATGGAGGAACTTCTAATACGCAAGAGTCATAAGGTAACTTCGTTTAAATACACATCACGTACTTATCCAGTTTAATACAGTCGGCAGTAGTTATTGTATCTGCATACACATTACTTCCGTCGCACAGTGAGGGCGCCCGCATAGCGTTCAGTTTTCACTCATGATACCATTTTATGTTTATTGATTTTGTTTGTGGATATAATACGTTGAAGAACATTAGAAAACTTAAAAGCGTACTTGAACATTAATGTGTTTATGATTTATTGTCATATTCCGGTGTTTCCGACTAAAATAAGAACATTGGTGTCGATTCGGATGTACACCATCTAAACTAAAATCAGTTTTGGAGTGGTGCCGTCGCATCATACTGTTCCAGGGAGAAAGAGACAGTACTACTTTAAAACTGGTTTTAGTTTAGTTGGTGTACATCCGAATCGACACCATTGTCGATTTTGGCCGAACGAAGATTATATTATATTATACCATGAGAAATCATCATTAGATAATTTTGTCTAATTGTCAGTAGATGATTTTATGCGTTTTCTTTATTCAACAACACCAAAGTATTTCAAAAATCTCTAAAATGCCCGAAAATTGATCTCGGTCTAGACAACTTAGAACATTGATTTTATTTTAGTCGTTTTCTTTTTCGCTGACCCACTGAACTGGGAAGTTATCCATATTTCCATAGAGTAGTTCTGGTTTTCATACGTAATTGACCAGTAAACGAAAGATTTTTACTTATAATAATCTAAAAATCGTAATTTATGAAGTTAGCAGTGATAGGATATCCTGTTAAGTAACAAATAGGTAGCTGACTTTAGGCAGGTACAGGTACTTAGTTATAAAACACCCCATCAGCTACCAATCTTTTACACTAAGTGCTCTGCCCACTGCCACTTTAACTTATTAATCCGCTGGGCTATGGCATTCTTTCTTCAATGAATTTCCTTATTCCTGATTCGATCACATACTCCACAGCTCGTTTCTTGATCTAGAGCGTTTTATCGGCCCATAGTGAGAGACCACATCTTTCCAGAATATCGTAATATATGAGCTTCATTGCGTTGCAGAAGTTTCTACTCGGAATTCCTGCTCATACTATAATGTCAGTGAATGATTTGTTCCGAGACACTAATCCCGAAGTCATTGATGACTTAGTTTCTATTTATGATTTAGAAATATCCTAATGATCAATAAATTACAAAATATCAATCAATGATACCTATTGATCCATCATTTTATTTAATCCGCCTTTAAGAATATATCTTCCAGATATACATTACAAGACCAACTAAGATATTCCAAAATACTAAAAAACATATTCAAGAGCCCTATCGGGAATATCCAGACTTCTAACTATAGATCGTTAGCTAGGAATCGAATTACGGATTTCTGCATTAAGGTCTTATAAGGAAGTTTCTTTTCTGTTATCGCCGGAAATTTCAAATCTATCTTTTCTAACTTCATTATTCCAAAATGATAATTTCTTGTTATTCATAAATAATTCAACATTATCCTGAAGTAGAATAATGTATCCCAAAAAACAGTTCATGTAAAATAGGTTGCCGAGAGTCCCAAGCTTATAATGCTTTCACTGTTAAAAAGTTAGGAGAACTCATGAAGAGCCAAGCCCCAAACTCTACAAACCCTACATCTTGGTCAAAAAAATCGTGCCTTAACTGCTCCAAAAAATTGTTACATGACCCACCATTACAAACCAGTGACTTAACTTCTTATCATAAGTCGATGGCAGTGTCAGGGCTATTTCTTCTGGTTAGAGCTCTCAATTTTCTTTTTAAGCAATTTGTTATAATATAACTAAATTTATAACGGTAACTACTCAATGCCTTTGAGAATTGCCTCCAAAATGGTCCCTACTTTATGTAATACTGTGTATGTCGAAGCTGAATCTTAGTATTCTCTAGATTGCCATAAAGTACCAATCTTTTATTTACTTCCATGTTGCATTAAATTGAAACATTCGGTATTCAGCCGGAACAATCGAGAAATGGCAAAATGACTTCTACATAATATAAAACAAGACAAACAAAAAATTAAATGATAACTAAATCGTTCCTTCTGAATAGTGCAAGAGATTTTTTTCAACTACAATAATACGTTCACATTATGTAATCATGAATAATGAATAAATGAAGATATGAATGTATTTGATTAAGTAATAAAGGCGGAGATAGAAAACAAACTCTATCCATAGCTAAATGTTAACACCTTCAGGTATAATGTGGAGGTTGCAAGTTCGAGGGGCATCAGGAAATATGTCTACTTCTCGGTTTGGTTGGCGGTAAATGCTAGGTACTACCAATTCGACGTTACGTACGTATCAAATATGTGAATTTATTAAAGAAAACTTTTATTGGTGTCCAATTTTTATTCTTTTTACCAAACTTCAAACGCCATGACTTAAAACCGTGTTAATAAAGATTGAGGCTCAACAAAATTTATTTGATACTGTTTATAAACACAATAGTGTCTCAAGTGTCTCAATTAATAATAATTATCCTAACGCCTGGTGTTCTCTACATGTAACGGCAAGATCACATGATTGGCTTAAAGATTAAAGGCCAGTAAATAAAACGATTTCAAGATTGAGATAAACTTAAGTTGACACTTGAGACACTATTGTGTTTATAAACAGTATCAAATAAATTTTGGCGTGGGCGTCATATTCACGTAATATGAGGTGAGATTGAGGTTAAGCGCTAATTGAATGGTGTATACCTATTTAAAAACCGGTCAGGAGCAAGTCGTTAGGTATTTAGGTATTTGCTCGTTTTAACATTATTTAACCATTTATTACAACGTAAGATACATGATATAATTTGTTGAATATCAATTTAAATCTACTGGAAATAATAAAAGCTTATTGCATTTATATGTCAGTCAGTATGTCCAAATTACTACTACACATAGCTTCTCCCACAACGACGATTCACACTAGCATGTAAAATTTTAAAAAGTGGATCGCGCGCGATTTGCCCTATAATGCTTGTTGTCCATCGTTATTCTATGCTGTTATGCTGACTAACCCCTAAAATTAATAATGTCATCGTACCAATAATTAATAATTTCATCGTACCAATAAATAACTTACAAATTTCACTTTCTATTGATATTATAAGTGCAAATGTTTCAACAACATTCAAACAACTCGTTAAAAATGGACTTGGTAAAAATTGGGACTATATCCTGGATCTTTGAAAAAAAAAAAGAAAGAAGAAAATATTAATTATCACTGATGGTCTATTATAGTTTATATGAAAACTAATTACTTCACTGCACCTTTTAAGATAACACGGCAAATAAGAAAAATTTATATAATTTTACACATCTTATACCGTAGGATGTAATTTTGTCACGATGATGTCATTATGGTTTTCTTACTTGACATTAAGTAGTACAGTCACGACCATAAAGATGTATACTTGTATGTAGTAAATCAAACTTGCAGATATATACGTATGTGAAGCTACAAACCTCAAAGAGGAATTCAACTATTTCCGTAAGGTCAAAAATTTGTGCTCAAATAGTGCCAGATAGTGTCCAATAGAGAACAGAATAGTTAAACAGACAGGTGTAGACGAATTGTGAGAATATTCTGGAAATATAATTCTTGTGTATTATTATGTTTGAACATTAGACGAAAGTACATAAAGGAATACGAACCAACACATAGAATTGGTGCCTTTTGGGACAATGGAACGTGAAAATCCGACAAATTATCAAAAAACGACACAATTCGTCGAAATTTCTTCACAAATGTGGTTTCATAAACTTAACAATCTTTGTGCATCCCAAAAGAAGAAAGTTTTCAGTTACACCGTAATATTAAGTAGGTATTTCGTCCGTCTCCGACATTTATGATCAGATTTCAATATTTCTTTTTTAGTTTGGATCTGAAATCGCCAGGTGACCGATATAACTTTAGTGAAGATCTGATGATGCACTCGGAAGATAGAGAGTGGAGCCTTACTGAAGTCTATTGATTATATAATATGTCCTACCACCAACCAAACCGAGTATAACATATCAGGTTCTGCGACATCCGTTTTGTAAACGTTAATATTGTTTACTTTGAGTCATGGACACGTTTAATATGTCGAATTGTCGACGTGCGTGATCTGAGAATTCAAACACAACAGGGGACCCCTGTTTGACAAAATCCAAAAAACTGTGCTGAAATAGTGTCAAATAGTGTCCAAAGGAAAAAAATGTGCTACTGTAGTTTAAGGCCCGTATTACAGAATGTTACCCAAGCAAAGATCTCCGCTTGAGGATGGTTAAAAAGGGACAGCTTTATGTAACTTGCTCTTTCTAGCTATACTCAAGCGCAGATTTAGGCTCGAGCAACTATATCTAGTTAATAAAATTATTTAACTCGCCGCGTGATTACTGGCACGCAAATATAAACCAATTTTCTCTTCTCCTGGGTATTGTAAAAGGCGATTCAGGGAATTGGTACCAGAAAACTAATAACTGTAATTATTTAGGTGATTCTAATTTGTTAAATTTATACATATTTACAAATGTTCATAATTATCACACATGATTTTTTTCATGAAACAAATTTTATTAATAATTTGACATATACTATGTTACTTAGGCAGAGTTATTATTTTTTAGCTATTCTTTCGATTGGCATCATAAAAGTAGGGTGTTTTTTTTTTCACATTTAAGTCGGTTCGATTCCCAGCCGAAGCAAGTAATTTTTAGAAAATCTATGAATGCAGAATTACTAACTTTTAAAAATAACATAAAGTCTTCTTTGAGCAAAATTCACTATCTACAATATTTAAGGTACTTCCCCTTCATGTCCCATAACTTTGGGACGCCCTGTATATGTGAAATGACAAATTATGTTATAGCTAGAAAATGTATTCATATATGATGCAGTTATTACAATTTCTTGGTAGTTGGATAAACTACTATAAACATCCTGTACTAATTCAATGATTAATAAAAAAAATAACTCTCATACCATAACAGAGGCAACGTCCCGCACAGGTGGCACCGGACGATGACACCGCTTCCGCTGTCCGGTGTTACGTGCTCGGCCTGCTTTGGTCACTCATCTTTGATATGACCTATTTGTTCATTATGTCCAGGTACTAGAAAATCTCAGATTCAAGTCATGATTTAATTTTGCAAGATTTTTATTAACAACGATGAGTCACAATATATTATCGTGGTGTCAATAAAAATATTGGAAACTAGAAAACCAACTAAAAGTGAGTTACCATACTGTACCAATATTTTATTGGTAAAGGTAGATCATACTAGGCTATTTGGGCTAAATATTTTACACACGATTTTAATCAGCAAGTAAAAAAGTTTTAATTAGTAAGTAGTAACGTTCTATATGTACTGCTATTGATGTATATGAATAGTTCTATTCAATAATTCCGTAATAAATGGAAGCACACGTAGCGCCGTCGCATTCGCTATTCGTTTTGCTTCTTTGGCCATGAAGAACCCAAATACGTACCCAAAGTACGTACAGGTGTGTTGTACAATTTGGTTAATAATTGTTTATGTATATTATTATAGATAAACAATAATCTGTTATTTTTTTCTATAAGATATAGATATTTTCAATTGTGTTTTATAAATTTGTTGTTTCATGTAATTTAATTAATTATTAATACTCCAATATATTATTAATAATTATATTAATAATATCTGGATCTGGATAAACAATAGTTATTTGTTTATCCAGATCAAACTCAAATTATTTGAATATTATCAAACACCGTTGAATTTAATAGGGTTTATTCCTTCCAGTGGAGCCTTCATTGGGTAAATTGAGATTCTTTTTAACACAAAAGCTAATTATAATTAACATATAAATAGCTTTGATGGGGATTATATTTCAGAATTCACGATTACAAAAGACAGTGGCCGTTTTTGGCATGGCAAGGCATGTACTGATTAGTATATATTTGACTGCATAAAAATTGTTTATCATTTAAAACTCAAAGGCAAGAAATTGGTTATATACTTTTGAAGCCTACTGTACATAAGACATAGAAGAACATAGCACTTAAGTATTCGCGGTAGATTTGCATCATCGCTTAACACGCCGCTAATTTCCGAATGAAACGTGGCTTTTTACTGGTACAAAGCGATTGTTATACCCCTTTGTGGCTGAAAACACGTGATTTAGCTATTCATCTTCGGAAATAGTAACTAGTGTATTATAAGAAATTTCATTATATTATTATCGTCTAGTTACAATTATAGGTACCTATATCTTGACACGATTCTAGAGCTACTGATATGATGATACATTTATACTACATTTAAAAATTTTGAATAGGGGCCTTCTAACCTAATAATAATATACCTAATAAAGTACAATCATAATAAGTATTTCTTGAATGCGAAATAAAACATTGTGAAAAAAGTAACTCCTAAAAACTAACTATTACACCCATGTTTAAGATGTTGTCTTATGTCATATTGGGTGATAATAAATTGGCGAATTACCATTCACTTTAAAAGGAGCATATAACCGCTATAAACTTTTAATTTCGGTTGTGAATCGAGAACTCTTGAAGGTCCAATTAGCATCCCGAAATCATTCGCCTTATATTACCGTATTTCTAAGTGGCAGTACAATAAATACACTGAGAACTAGGCGGTCATTACCACGGACATCCCTTCACAGGTCGTTGACATACGAGTACGTGTCAATGGCCTAAATTGATTCTATGAGCAATCGACGCGACGTAAGAAAATAAATTTGAAATAAATTATAACGAGCAAAAAATCATGGCCTCTAGCAGTGACTTTCATCTTAAACCAAAAGGTAACATATTCATTCATAACAAATATATGTGCCCAAGTACCTAAAGGTATACACATAAGTATAAAAGATTAGAAATAGCCTTGATTACTTCTTTCTCTTCTCTTTATTATGTCCGAATTTATCATTCATTTGTCAGCGAGCGCAGAAACACCTATTATTAATTAGTCAGGTTTTACCAATAATTGACCTTATAACCCTCTCCAGATGAAAGTTTAATAGCGATGTATTCACAATTGAAAGATTACATTATATTGGGACAATTATAAAAAAAGGCAATGTCCTAAATAAGAGTCAGGCGGCAAATGTACTGACAGTCGGAATAATGACCTATAGTTGACGTCATTAGCTGAAGGTTATTCCATTTTTATGAAAAAATCACACTCCGTTAAATACTGTTATATGGAAACGTTATACACATGTTTTGCATTCTACCTACTGGGTGATGTATTACTAAGCGTCATTTGTTTTTTTTTTTCAAACATCGACAAATAGTTAATTTGATTCTTATTTGATGAAGATTAGTATTTATAACTTATTTATATACCTTGATCTACAGCAGTTACAAGCCTAGTGGCTAGAAATAGTACTTACATGAACTTGTTGTTCAACAACAAAAAATACAATGGAATGGACAATGCGTTCAACTACAACCTCTTAACAATCAAGTGACCTGTTACAAAATATTGTTCATTATATTTTTCTATTCATGTATACTTTTGTTGTTTAAATTTTTGGGTGGCCCCGAATTTTAATCTCTTTATGTAAAGTAAAAAAGTAGGTATGCAAAAATTTTATTAGTTTTGGAGGTAACAGATGAATTTGGCGTTGAGAAATATATTTCTTTATCATGTTTAAATTTTTGTTTATCTGATATATTATTATGTTATGTTCGGTCCATGCTACTTTTAATTACCATTAACAATAGTCGAGATAAATTTTAAATATCTGTATAAATCAAAATCTCCTCTCAACCAGGTGAATGCAAAATATGTCATACAATAGAGACCATAACCACAATATTATGTATCAACAAATTAGCGTTTCGAATGGTTGACACCGAAACCGTGTCAGCGTCATCGGCACTACATTAGCGACGACATTTGTAAAGGGGGCAGGTTATGAATATGTATGTACCTCTTTGTCAGCGTCCGTACAACTGTCTTGAACTGTACTGTGACTAAATATATCTAAGACTACGATATACTTATTATGAAACTAGTACAGGAGAAATTAGTTAATATTATTTGTACTAAATTCATAATATGTATTTTATAACTATCTCCTTTATTTAGCGCTATAAAACAAATACCTTTTTATCACTACTCTAATATACAGAATGAATTTTAATTCGTTTAATTCCCCTAAACTGGTGACGCCACTCTTGATTACGAACAACTTTCCCCAAGGAACCATAGTCACATTCCATCTAAAAAATTTCGACCCGTACAAAGTAACCCCATTCAGAAACCACCTTTATTATGAAAGTCCAACAATTTTCGGCTGGTGACTCCACACCTGATTACAAACAACTTTCCACTAGGAACCATAGCCAAATTCAGCCGAAAATTGTAGGACTTCCTTACTAAAAGTGATTTCAGAATGGTTTACTCTGTATGGGTAATCAAAAATTTTTGATCGAATTTAACTGGTTGCTTGAGGAAAGTTGCTCATAATCAAGAGTAAACGGGAATTACATGAATTAAATTTCACCCAGTATATGGTAGAGCACAAAAATTTCGAAAAACTGTAAACTAATAATCACGTGTAATTTTATAACTAAGTGTATTTCTGTATTCTAGTAGTGTATGTATGTAAATAACATTTTATATTATATATCTATATGTATAGTATATTTGTCGTTCCGTAACTGCACTTTTCTTCACCGTCCCGCACAATGCTCTAACCACCACTGAGGTTGGCTGGAAGAGATCTCTATTGGAGATAAGCTCACCTTTGTACAATATTTCCGACTGATTGTCAACATGTTTTTATGTGCAATAAAGAATACAATAAACTCAAATACCTATTTTATTATTCAATGTAGTCACAATTGAAGTCAAGTGCTATATAAATTGACAGAAGAATATCCAGAACTACACCTTTTTTTAATATACTAAGTTACAACAAAACTATGGTTATTACTTATTACGAAACAACAAGGTCAGATAGAAATTGAACATCATTGGTAAGCTCGATATCAACTTATAAAGAATCACAAATATTAAGATTCTTACATCTTTTTATGGTTCCGTAGTCAACAAAGGACCTTTTTATAGTTTGCCATATCCGCCTGTCTGCCTGTCCGAGGCTTAACTGAGAGTACTAAAAAGTTGTAATTTGGCATACCCATGCCAAATTACATACATATTAATCACGCCGATAAAGTGGTAATATAAACGTTTGAAAAATATCTTACACATTGTACTTTTATTAATAATACCGAATTGCTTATGTGACATTAGATTGTTACTGTAAAAGTAAACCGATGACTGATTTTACATAATTTTTGCAAAGATTTTATTGAGGTTCGGAAAGATTATATATGTCTAAAATTAGAGGGGTCTGTTGTATAATTTATTGTAATATTTAAATATTACTCAATTTTATCAAATCAGGAAATATGTCATAATCGGTACATTTTTTAATTGAAAGTAAAAGAGTAAAACTTTTTAAAACCAAACTTTTGGGCATACAATCCTGGCTGCAGCATCAGATAATTCGAGGAAATCATGTTTAATTATTAAAACTGTGTGTACAAAATTTCGTATCCGTGCTATTAACCATCAAGGAGATCTCCTCATGAGGAGACGATCCTGGCTACGGCATTCATGTCTATCATATAAATATCATTAGAACTGCACGAGTATGCAACTTAAATAAAAGCTGTAAAAAAATAAGCTAAGTGTTGTGAAACAGAATCAAATACGGCACTAATAATTTTTACGATATATCTTGTGGATAAAACTGCCGACCATTTAAAGATCGAAATGCTCCTAAGATGTCAGGAACTTATAAGGTGAAATTCAAAATTATAGTCAATCAGTGACTGTAGGACATAAATTCAGAGATACTTGTGGTCGTAATTGGAATATTGATAAAAGAAATCAAAAGCTTCAGCAACCTTTAAGTGTGTAATTAAAATTAGATCGTAATTTTTAGTCTAGTGTCAGTGTTACCAATCCTGACTTTTCGAGTTTCGCTACTTATATTTTTCCAATTCTTCTTTCAACGCCTTCGGTATTTTTTTATTTTATTGTTTGTATACTTTGCTGTGGCACAGGCTCACTTTAATGGTTTCGAATATTATCCAATATATTCGTAAAACTTTCACTCTTGTTATATGTCCTTTCATTATAAAGGTTATATATTTTTTTGTCTACTTTTATTAGTTCCAACCATAGCCTTACCAAAGAAAAGGAGGGCATTCTTGATTTTAATAGTTCTTGTAAAATAACATTATTAGTAGCAGTTTTCAACATATCAAAGACTAATAAAGATATAATACATTTGGATCGTCACAGTACACTAGATAATCTAGCTTCACATCACGTCGCTTGTCATTTTCCGCTAATATTGATCGAGTCGTGCTTCGGTTACAGGCACCTTAATATTATCTCTCTTAAGTGTTTTATCAATGTTAAGTTAAAACTGGCTAACTGAACACAGTAATGAACTTTATTTTATAATAGACTTTTCACTGAGTTGCAAATTCGAAAAAAATATTATCAATGCATGTGGCTGATGTAGAGGTAATGGGCCAGTATTGTGCTTGTTGTTTATAAGCTTGCTTTATACATAAATAGTTCCTTTTTGACTATGTACTTATACAAAACTGCCTTTTGAATTCAAATACTTTGCGGTCAACTGTATTTATCACACGGGTGGTCAAAAAATATTTCTATATAAAATAAAAGCCTACGCCCGACCATTATAATCGTGTAACATCCAAAGAGCAATTAATTAGTCATAAAACGAATACTCATTAAACCACCAATCTACCCGCAATAATAATAAATCCTTAGCATTTTCCTGGAGGCAGGTGCAAGGACTTCTTATGTCAAGTGCCAATCATTAGGCCAATCTTCCCGGCTGATTTTCGCAGAGAAATCATTTCCAAATCAGCACACCTGCAAATTAAGACACGTCACTTAATGGTTATAAATAACTTAATATGTAGGAACCTCGAAGATAATTTTAATTGGGTAAGGAAAGAAAGGGTAAGTGATTTTGCAATAATTCTTGTAATTCTCTGACATTTTGGAAACTATCAAATTTTATAATCGTTTAGAAATTATAACAACTTTGTCGCGGACTCAACTTTCTTCTTTTTGGAATCCAGTTAAAAATTTCCCTGTATTCGTTCAGCAGTTTAATCCGAAAATAAAACTCGCATTTATATTATTAGTATGGAGCATGGATAATTTAAAAGCATGAAAGGCTAAATAAGCAAGAACGAAATTGTACTTAGGAATTACATACAACTTTTTCTGTATCTAAATGTAAATAAAGAAAACAAAATAACTATCCTCATAAAAAAATTGAGTAATAATTACTTAGTTCTATGTACCGGACTTTACAAATCGATTAATTTGCAAACCATACACATCTTGCGAGGACTCTACATTAAGAGGATCGATTTAGAAAGACTAACTGAAACTCCTCGTACAGATTTAATTGGAAGTGTTAAATTTTTGATTACTTATGTTGACATAGAAGCTTGATTTTTCTACAGCTCCAAGGGACTGTAGCCCATAACAATTTCGACTTGATACCTCGACGCTTTTCAGAGAAAAAGTGGTTTTGACAGACAGAGAGGCGAATAACGAAGTGATGCTATAATGGTTTCTTTTTCCTTTTGTGGTACAGAACTTTGAAAACAGTGTTATTAACTATCCGCAAGGGGCGCTGAACATTTCTTAAAAGAAATATATAAACAAATCGTTGTGTAAACGTGAATGCGATAGTAAAATTAAATCGAAACCAAACTCACACTTCGCCCACAGCGATATACATTAGTTTTAATTTATTGCATTATTTAATTTACGTAGAATTCTCTAATTAATTTAAAGGTAGTTACAGCAAAAAATGCTATAAATTACTTACGCATCCTGAAATTTAAGCTGGTATCTGGCAAGGAGCGAGGTTTTAATTTCAGAACACATTTTACTTTGATTGGTCGCACATTGTGCCCCCGGCCAAGTACCCCGCTCTCAATAGCAGGTGTACTGTAATTAAATTTACAGATGAGACGCGACACGATAAGCCTTTTTGGCAATTGACAAATTAGGGCTATTAGAGGGCTATTCCTAATTGCTGAATGCGGCATGCGAAGATGACTTCCTTCCTAATTATCATACAACGTTCAAAGAGATTTATAAACAGCCAAATTGAAAATAAATTGTTTTAGAATTTCAACACTATAATGCCTGGAAAATAAATAAATACTTCACACGCTTATTCAAATTGCCTATTTCTTAACGATCAAAGTATGTACTGCTTATGGACACTAGATTATGGATAAACTTTCTTGACTTGGAAATAAATGTTTTTATCCATCTCCCAAATATTCACCCTAAGCGGAATTCGAACCCACAATCGTTGGTTCAACTGCTAGAAAAGATGAATGGAATAAACTTAGAATATTACACTAACCCTAATTGATGGGAAAATGGTTGAAGAAAGTGATGTGCATGTTAAAAATGGATAAAACATTAAATCGAACACATCAATTCGATCTCTTTATCAATTCGATATTCCGGAAAGCTTTCCTGATCGAAGTTTCTAAATGCATTTAAGTAAGTAAGTTGGACTATTCGAGAATATAATAGAAACAATGATTTTGTAGAGATTACATTATAAAACATGTTTAAGAAGACTACTCGTTCAACTCCAAGCCAATCGGTTTCTAAGCTACGAGTAGTGCAACAACGAAACACGTTTCATCGATAGGAAATTTCGTAACATTTCGCCTCCGTGGGGTCTGTGTCTCGGTCAGGGCCAGGCGAACAGACTTGGCAGGGGAAGTAAGTATATGGGGTGAGGAGGGGGGAGGTGCTCCGGCGCAGAGCGGAACGCTAGATCGTGCTGCACCGTCAAGCGCGACCGCTAAACTCGCGACTCTTACGTTGCAACGTCGCTCGTTTTTGTTGTCTTTCCACCCTTCATGAAGTTGTATTATAAATTGAGATTAATAGTATTCTCATGGTACATAATATAGTATCTCTGTACTGTGTTAAACAGATGCCGTTAATATTCTATGATTGTAATACCGTGAATTTTTTACCCATAAGAACAATCTTTACTGCCTATGGGACCAATTCTAAAGTTGCGCAAGAAATAAATAGTATCTGGTTTTTGCAATTTCAGTGTGTGTCCCTAGTACGAGATATTCGTTCTTTTTCTACCATAGATCGCATCAAGAGTCTATAATCCCCACTGCTAGACCTCGGCCGCGGCACGATTTGCATCGCTTTTCATGGGAGACTTTGCTGTAATCACCACGCTGAGTAGGTTTACAACTCAGAGCCTAGATTAAAGGATAAGAGTACCAGTAAAGTTAGTCACTTTTGAGTTCTCAGATTGACAATATTTTAAAATTGCCATATTGATTTACCGAAAGCTACTATCGTAATTCTCTTCTAAATTCTAGATTTTATTTTGTTTCCCGTTGTTTATAATAATAACATTGTAATCGTATTGCATACATTTCAGTGTTATACTTGTTTGTAAATGTACTTTATATCAGAAATGGTTGTTAATTATGTTATCTAACTTCTAACCATTACATGCGAAAGTTTGAATGTTTGTTTGTTGCTCAATACGGTGAAACGGATGAACGGATTTGAATGAAAGGTATATAGCTAGAACATATAATCCGAAGTGGATTAAAACATAGGATATTTTTTATCCCGATAAAGTGAGTAGATCCCGCAGGATAAACAAATCAAACATATCCGCGATAAAGTTATTCCACGCAGGCGAACCGCGTGCGAAAAACTAATAATTATTAAATATAAAACAGTACTGAATTACTGAGTATTATGTGCGGTGGTGATCACGATTATGTATGTCACGATAAACAAGTATTCTGTTGAATTGACATCTGGAGCAAATAAAATTTATATTATTACTTTAAATTTTACTTATGTGACTAAGATACTTTCAATCGTTTTTTCATGTGAAGTACCTACTTTTGTACTATAGGGTGTCAAAAGCCTTAAAATACTTACTTATAGGGTGTAAAATACTTGCTTACTTGAACCAAGCATATAACCGGTCGCGTAAGCCGCATAACGTTGAAGCGGCTGATGTAAGAGCCCACGACCGGCCTTTACTTTATTTAACAAATTATAAATAGTATATTTATAAATGTAATAATAACACACAATGATAAAGTTTATACATAACTGATACTAGTCAGATGAAAATATGTCTGGAGCATTTACTGTCAATAAATTAACTTATTTTAAACTAGCTCTCCGCCTGCGGCTTCGGCCGTGTAGAATTACTTTATCGTGGATTTTCGCAGGATGAAAAGTGTATCAGGCTACCTCTGCCAAATTTCATTATGATCGTTTCATACTAAAGTAGGCGTGAAAGCCGAACAAACAGGCATACTTTCGTATTTTTTTTTTTCATGATCTACAAGTTTGAACTGTCTTTAAACACCCCTAATGTTAAATGAAGATGAGGCCGAAGGTGGAAGCGTTGATCCGGAAACCCCATCTTATTTGGGGGACTGGCTATCTTATTACTAACAACCGGAACACAATAACGCGATCAACGTTGCTGTTTGGCGGCAGACTTAGATAAGATGGTGGTAGGCAGCCAGGCGGATATTTAAACTGCCATTTAAACCAACCAATCCAACTAAACATGTACCCGGCTCAGCGGGGTACAGCGGGGCCCGCTGGGGATGGAACCTGCGACCACCGATTCGTAAACTCTATGTTGTTTACATTGAGCCACGGTTGGTTGAAATTTATAATATTAGTATAGATTTTCGCACAATATAAAAGCTTGCAAAACTCATCAGTCTGCTTAATCGTAATCGTTTTGTCATTAAAATTTTAATTCAAAAAAGTAAAATCCGTGAAACATCCTAAAATGTATCAAAAATACACTAATGAGTAATTTACAATCTATAAGCGTTATTATGAGGCAAGAAAAGTAATTTCCATAAGTCAATCGGCGAACAGAGGTCGTCGATCTTACAGACCAGTGTGACCGGATCTCGGAGGAAACTTTTTATGTGACCGGCGCGGCGTCGAACCGGCTACATGTTTACCCAAGAACACGACCAACATTACTTGTACTTCCAACTTATTATAAGTAGTGAACTTTATTTATAACACTGCCCCTAGAATAGGCCAGTAATCTACAGTAAGATCAACTCAGAGCCTTCATGGACCGTAAAATACAGAGACATATTTATGTTCAAGCATAATTTTCACAAATAGTCATCAATGGTAGGCAAGAAGTATTGTCCGGAATTTAACTTTGTTATTCACACAAAATCTTAACAGCATTTAAATATATCTTAACAGCAATTTAATTTCACAATTAATATTGTTAGTTTTGTATAAGATTTCAATATTGTCTGTATGATTCGATAGCAAACTGATTTCAACAATAAAATAAATATGTTTTCATCCATTTACTAGACTAATTACAGTCATTAATAGAAATTGAAATGATAAAATATATATTCTGGAAATGTGTGTAAAATAATCCAAAAAAAAAACTGTAAAATATATAACATTTTGATCAGTAGAATTACATTAGCTCTTAATGAAACACGAATTTGATAACCTATCTAATTGAACTATCGTGATTAGCAATATAATCAGTGGCTCTTGTCAATATTAAAATATTAAAGCTTGAACACACTCGGTACGCTAATATTATTTATCTGACGAACGCGCGATTTCTAATACTACTTCCTTGCCTTCCGAGTATTTTAAATTGACTAGAAAATGTTTCAATTAGACAAAGCATATTCCAGAAACTGCCCACCAATGCCAAAAAAAAATATTAAATAATAATAAAAACCTAAAAATTTGAACAGCAATCTTATAAATTATACTATAATTGGTTTAGTCTGTATTAAACGCTCATTGCGGAGGCCCAACTTGTACTTGCTTATTGTCTTGACTTTTCGTGACTTTGTTTTGCAAATATATATACGAATGACATCCAGATGTCTTTGACTCTTTTGCTAGCTGTTAATTGAGTGAACAGTATTTTGACAATTATCATCTAAGAACAATGTTTACTTACCGGGTGGATAGGTTTTACCACGTGTCTATGTTATTTTTTTATGGCAATGTGTCAACTATAAAAATAGCTTTTTAGTAATGTAAAATGGTAAGTCTCTATTAATTGTATGTAGGCATATTACGTTTTTTAACAGAGTACTATACAACGACAATATTTTTAGGAAGTTAATTTATTAGTTGCCTTTCTATTCCTCGTCAACATTCATAATTATCTATTTTTATTAAAGCCATAATAAGTTATGCGCAGTTATTATCAAAAAGTCATGAGTACAATTGATGTCAAGAGTAAGACTTGTATGTCGACATTCAATAATATTATTATTGTGGGTAATTTAGTGTCTCCATTAAGAGGGGCTTTTTTTTATGATTGACTGGATTCGCGTTTGACCACAATCTCACCTGATGGAAAGTGACGATGTAGTCGAAGATGAAGCACGCGATCCCAGTAAATGCCTATTCACTCTGCTCTTGAAGATCCCAAGGGTGCTTGCACAGGAGCTTGTATAGACACTGATACCTACCTAGTGTACCTACTTTATATCTCTAATTTATCTATAAAGAAATTTATATCAAATAACAGTGGATTTATTAATATATTATTTTTTACACCGCTTGCATAAACACCTCTAACACGAAAGTTAATCAAGGTTATTTTTATCTGTGGTTTCATATAAACCTGTTCCTAGTTAAAATGGCTAATTAATATGTCAACAAACGTTGTGCAAAGGAAACTTGCGAATTTTTATTTTGCTAAATTTAGTATTTTATTGAAATCAAGGACATCAAACCAATAGTCAGAAAAGATGACGAAAAATCATCAGACTCCCTTTCATTATAATTTCACTGGCTAAACTCTTTGGATCCCGCTATATGACCCATACGCATTAGGGCAGTGTGTGTTATGCGCTAACCAATACACATCTACCTACACAATACACAGCCCGTCTGCAGCGCGCGAGCACAAATCGTACGGCATTCCTGCGCCCGCGCCGGCTCACTGAGCGAGACAGCAATGAAAATTATCATGCCATCTCCTACCGCACTCGCAATCCTTTCCTTTCTACCTGTTGCGCTGTTACAAAAACCCGGTCCTTAGGGCCGCTACCTTACGTGAATTGAATGAGGATTGCGGCAGGCTACGGGTCGGCCCATATAAAGATAGGGCAAGGGCTATTATACGAATATGGCGGCCAAAGATCGTTGGGAGTCCGGGATGGTACTGTGGGGATGCGCTGGCAAAAATGTTCGTCATTCGTGACAATCGGTTGCGTAATACACACTTTTAGGATCGAGTGAATGAGTGATATATGGAGGCAAGATGAGATGGAGATGGAGGCAACTGTAATTCATGTATACGACACACGCAAAGGATTTTTAACATATAAACATTTTTAAATACCTAATGACTAGTTGAACAAGAATCTCGACGAATATCTATTTAGAAATAGTGTCCTTTGATTAAGAAAATGTCACCAGATTTGCCGTGTACACGAGAGTGGCGTAACTAACTATGTCATTTAAATTAAATAAATACTTTTATCTTTTCTAGACATAAAATAATATAATAATATAACAAATAAATAATATAATGTAATACAATCTTATACTATTTTCAATGCGAATGATATATCCTTAATTTACATGACTCTACATTATTTTATTTTTTGTCTACTATTATTTCATAAGTTTAATTGGCTCGTGGAAACCCAACAACATCTTTTACGGGCACACGTTCACACGTTCTAGCAAAAAAAATACATGCAAATTGTATTTTAACCGCTAAAAGTATTAAAATTAGGACAACTTTAGTTATCGGGATAGATTTATTTTTGTTTAATGTTTAATTATTGAAGATGGAATAGAATTAAATTGAACTCTGAATTGATCTATATCGAATTCTTGATATATTCTATTGATAAACTGAAGACAAAAAAGCTCTTATCGTTCACCAAATTGGTAACACGTCACAAACTTCTAGTACTCGTGTTTCGATGTGAACATAACAATTGTATAGAATCGTGATTGCGTTCCGAGTTTCAAATTCAAACGATCCAATCGCGATAGAGCAAAGCTCGATCGTGACGTGGCTGACATTCGCTGCGCTTGCGCGGTCCGTGATCTTGGCAATGGTGGTGCGGCAATGCTGAGCGCTATTGCGGTCGCTGTACCCAACTCTGCCGCCCGCGCCTCACGCCTCACCGCAACCTCGTGCACAACAGCCTTTTGACAACCGGTATATAGCTACACGTGAACATGAACGCTTGAGAATTTTCTGACGTTTAATTCACGTAACGAAGCGTTCTCAGATCTTGCAACATCACAATTCAACTTTTAATAGGGATTTTATTGCATCACGTCCGATTCTCACATTATAAGTTTCCTACCTCTTACGAGAAGAGCTCCTATGAGTTTATCGTTGAATATAGATAGATTAAAAGGTGTTCTTATTGCCTATTGGATTTCCGAGACATTTTCAATATCAAGCTCTAGCCTTAACTTATGTGTCAGGAAACCACTCAGTCTGTTTTACGACTAAACCTCTGAACCAGTCGGATTAAAATTACTAAATTCCTTTCATCCCGAAAAAATATTAAATTTCACATTAAAGTAAATCAACTCGAGTGAAGCTGCACTTTTTGTGATAGATTAGATAATACATTTATATGTTTAATTTTTCACTCGCAACACGCCTGGTGTCCATACGAGTATGTGCGCTCTATCCGAGATTAGATTTTGGGTTAACTAATACGTGGATTTTTTTATATGTGCAAAAATACTTTTTCTTCTCTGTCAACTTTTTCCTTTTGAGCCATATCAATACCAGGTTTTTGAAATGACATGGCATAATACCCGACATTTTAATTGCCAAATTACCACAACAACAGGTTATCCACCCACATGTTTTGTCAAAATTACTGTTCCACAATTAATTTATTGAATCCATTGTCTGTCAACTACTAACTCTATTTTATAAGGCACATGGGCGTAACTAGAAGGCGGGGGGTAGGAGCCTGCGAAAACTCTATCCCCCTTAAAAAAATATCCTGGCTAAAGTTTCTATAGTTTCGATTCGATTGAAATTGTCGATTTGCATTGTAATGTCATCGGATTTACCGATATTGAAGGCCTACAGTATCTAATCAGCTGGGCGGCTTCCCTTCATTAGAGAAAAAATCCTAGCTAAGAATTACGAGTAGGACGCTAATGGATTGAATTAGAGATAACAGGATTGTCTCCAGTAATAAACAAAATTTTAATGGATACAAGTAGATATTCGTTGTCAACTTTAACTTCAAAAGAAAGACTCGTATTGTGACATATTGAATGACTTATAGACCCATGTAACATGTTACCAATTCCCGAGCTATGTTGGAAAAGCTTATCGCGTGTGACAGCGGCATTGGGTGGGTGGACGGACACACAACGCCCTCATAACAGCGGAGAGCATGCTGTTCAACTGTCCTATAATTTATGTGCTGTAAAGAACATTTTTCATTTAAAAAATATCACAGTTATTTGGCTCACAAACTTTTTTAAAGAGAGATTGAGGACCAAAGATACTCTTGTCCATCTTATCTTGTTTACTTAGTAAAATACATGCCAAAGTGAAAGTTATGTCAAAATGATAAAAATTACATCTTGCTAAACCTTCCAAAGGATTAATTGTTTAGACAGGATTAATAAACTACTATAAATAGTACCTGCTTTTTTTATTTACCAAATTTCATCCAAATCCTTTCATCCGTTTGACCGTGATCAGGCAACAAATAAACAAACATCCAAACTTTCGCATTTATAATATTAGTTAGATTATTTCAAAGCCAGAACTTAGAATGTTATTTATATTCATTAGCTATTATTGTTATAGTAATCGCTATGCTTTTCAGCTTTCTGTCAACTCTTTCTAGCATTCTCCTTTAAATTGTTGCATATAATTGAACCTCGATCTTCGCTTCCCTCTTTTTTTGTATCTTTCACCATGTCGTATCAAGCAGCCAATCATCGTTTTTCATCAATATTTCCACGCTGTTACTCAATTAACATTTTTCTTACCAACTTATTTCCATTTAGACCATATCTCAAATACTTGCTCTCTATTTTACTCATAGCGTTTACCATGTTTCATAGCCAAAAACATAATAATCTAATCGTTTTCTGATTTTCGTTGATAATTTTGGTATATTTTTGCAATTATAATGTTCGTAACAGCTATAGCAAATGAACTATTTAGGTCTTGAGTACGTCTAGATTCACTATTGTTTATACTTTCTAAATTCTGAAAGTTATTTACTTACTCTATTAGACTTTGGGATGCAACAAGAGGTTTTTAGTCTTGTTAATATTTAATCATCATCTGCAGCCTTACACATCTCCACCGTTGGGACACAGCCTTGTTCACATTCAAATACTAATAATTAGAATTAATGAAACATTGAGTTCAGGATGTTAATGAGATTTTTTGATAGTATCTATCTATTAACATCCTCAATGTTAAAATTGACTCTCCAGATACCTTGCTCCTTCTGGATCAATATTAGTCTTTTCTATACGCGATATCCAACTTAAGTTTAACTCTTTTCTAAATTTGAATAACATTTTTGAAGCTGAAATGAAAATGAAGATGAAATGTGAATGGTTGATCTTATTCACATTTCATGGTATAATTTCTCAGACAAAGCTGTAGTTTTAATTAATCCTTTTGCATAATACACAACACGACATAACATACTAGTTTATATAAAACAAAACATTATAACAGAACCTACATAGAAATGTTGGCATAATACAACATCAGCTTCGATGTAACCTGTATACAATATGACATCAGTAGGTGCGATGTGACTCTAACAATTCGCGGAGTTACACCGCAACTACGGGCAAGGCGGGCTAACCTCATTGCATACGAGATGCGAGCGATAATGACGCTGTCGCGATCCGTGTAGGTGACTGCCACCTAATTAACACATGAATTTCCTTCTTTTGTATGGACATAATTGTAACATTAAACTTCAAAAATTTATTACGTTCATATGAAATTACAGAAATGAAAAACATTGCGGGTTACCCGATTCCACTCTGTTATTTAACAATGTTTTTAAGATCGGTTTACTACAAAGTCTGCAGAGAATATCCTACACTGCGCTTTCGTTCCCAGGAAAATGTATACTCTGAAGCGATAAAAGAAATATAAAGAAAATTAATCCACTTGAAATTGTCACCATAAATAATTCATAGATATCTTGAACACAATACAATACAAATACTCTGTATTTCACACATAACAAACTTAGACTTTGTACACGACTTTGATCCAATCTGTGTTATTTTGTACAATAAAGCGTTTACATACAAACAAAAGAGAAAGAAGCGACAAATAATGGACAGAGTTTTTGTCCTTCACCAAGTCAAAGTTTTGGTGACGTAAAGTTGAGATGGAGCACTAAGTTCAACTAACAGAACTGTAGTAACTACAATAAAAATTTAGAGATTACCCTAATTTTCATACTGATCTACTTTGCAGGTTCACAACTTGAACGTCTTCTCAGCGTTCGACTCGAGATTAGGATACTAAATTTATTTCAATATCAAATAACATCTCAAAACGTCCTCCTTTTTCTAAATTCCAGGACAGGAATAGGACGGAAGGACGATAGGACCCAACATGCATACCTACTATTTATAAGACCAATGTAACTTTATAGTCCAATAGACGATTGATTGACTTGGAAACCTACTAAATTTCATTAGAATCGGGTATACATACACTACACACACTGTTTGTTTAATAAAACCATCTTATTCAATTACATCATTAACATACCGTAAGTTGTAATATCAATATCTTCTCCAATCATAGACCGATGTGAGAGGAAGCTGGAAATTTAAAACTGTGGGCTCACATCAGCTAGCTATGTAACATACAATTTAGATTAAAAATTACACATGTGCAAGAATGACAAGGTATAATTCATAGAGAGTATTAAAATTGATTGACCAAGCAAATACAACATGAATGTTATAACCACGGCACATAAAATAACTATAGATCTAGTTACTAATCTTAGACATCTTACAACCAATTGAATAATATGACGACCAATGGAGGGGTAATCAGCGGACCGCTTCATTCTTTAATACTATTACAATTTAAGCTGCCTATACACCGTTCAATTTATTGGATCGCGCAGTATAGAAAAAAATTGAACTGATTTTCATTATACTAATCATCGGCATCAGCCTGTCTCCATGCACTGCTGAATATAGATCTTTTCCAATGTACGCAGGTTACACCTTCTCACCCCGCGCAAGGCATTCCTCATTATTTTCATTCTCACAGTTAATTTGACTAATAAAAGAGGGCTCTCTGACGTTGTGGCCTGTGGCATGTGGGAATTACCAGCGTAAGAATATAGCTTTATTATAATTTGTCTTTCTCAATTTTATTTGAGAGGTTATTTAATACAATTTGTTTAAACTTATTTTTAACGTCACAGCAATGCCTATAAAGATTTCACAGGAAAAATATATTTCCAGACATGGGCCTTCCTCTTTCAATGTACCCTTATCACTCCTAGCACAGAGTAAGTTGAACTGATAAATCGGATAGTCTACTATGTCCATTATCCATCACGTTACAAGCGTCGCGCGTGCGCGGTTGCAATCATCGAGACTACATAAAGTTTACCGTTGCCTGGCGATCTGTATCACCGACACACTTGGTGTACAATCATCAGCGAGCTTTACAATAGTGGTCAATTGATACACGCCATATTAATTAAATGGATTCGTGGTATTACTTCACTTCTTAAATTCCCAATAAACTTTTGACGACTACGAGTCGTGTACAACGCATGCAAATTAATATTAGCGCTTGACTGTAATCAAATCTATAAAATTGCTTCGAATAAATAAAATTTCGGAACAAACGTAATAACTAACTTAATGTCGTAGCTCACAAATTACACTCGGAGACAAAGAAGATGCATCAAAGTTTTATATTTTAGTTTAAAATGCCAGTTAAATGCATTTCCTTCAACTGGTGCCATTAAATAGTTATCAATTCCCTAATGCTAAGTTAAAATGATGCCGAAAATGGAGGTCCTTTAAAACCTGTAACATACTTGGCGAACTGGCATGTTATCTGAAAGAGCCAGAACACAATCAATACTATCAACATTGCTGATTGACAGCACCTTGAAAAGGTGGTAGCTGGTCAGGTGGACATTCAAAATGTCCCACCATCAACCAAACACGTACGTGGTGTGCCTGTTTAGTACTGGGTGGGAATCGAAACGGCGACCTCTGATTTACATAACCTATTTTGTTTACATTATACACTGAAGGGGTTGAAATATTAGGCTATAAATTGTCTCAGGCTTATGTTATATGTCTACAATTGCCCAATGAATTAACACTCATAGCTACATTGCCAACTCTAATTGTCAGATATGAGGGAGACTAGAAATTTTGGCCATGTCCATGAAATCTTGCGCCTCACGCGGTATGCTTGGCAATCTTACTCATAGCTTTATTCCCATTGTGTCACCCCCCACGTGTAACAGTACTATTGTTTTGCTAACTCGGAGGAATGAATACCCAACAATTTACTTATTTAGCGTTATTTTGCCTGGAAGAGATCGCTTTTAGTGATAAGGCCGCCAAATTGTATTGTCTACTTTTTTTATTTACCTTTGTGTTACGTTTCTTAGTGTAGTGTAATAAAGAATATTTTATTGTTGGCTTGTTTTGTTGAATATTTGCATTACTTTCATTGTACATAAAATAAGCTTCTATTAATATTCTACGTCACAAGATAGTAATTCGCTCCAATGACGCTCTGTATCATGCAGTATGCACAGTAGTGTTCAAATGACTGGGGAACCACTTGTTTATATAAATAATGTGAAACTCAGTATAGTTCAATTAATAAAGTAGTTGTAGAGTGCACTTAATCATGGTGCTTAAGGAGAATACTTACTAAAAATGCTGACGTCTAGGATGCGAGGCGGGGGGAGGGGGGGAATCTTGCATACAAATTTTGTTGTTGTTGGGGTACAGGGTTGTATTTCCAAAAATTCTTTCTTAGTGGGTGCTCACGTCACATAAAGAACCTACTGTCCAAATTTCATCAGTCAGTCACAAGTCTCTTTACATTATAGATTGCACTTTTCCAGGGCGTAGATCAAAAACGGATAGGAATATGGAAAACTGTATAAACTCAAAGTTATAGAGAATTTTTTAAGCTTTCATTCCATTTTAGAACATTTTTTGCTACAACGCACCGTTTTTGGGATATTAGCGAAAAACCTAAAATTGAGACCTTTGTCCCCCACTCCCTCCGCCTCGCCTCCTAGACGTTAGGATTTTTAGTATGTTTTCTCTCTAAACGCTCATAATAGGTTTCTTAAGAAATCGCTTAGGTTCCATCCTTTGAGACATTCGTTAATCGGACTAGTAGTATTAACGTAACCACGGTCTTCAGTAAGGTTTCAATAATCATCGAAATCGATTAAAACATGGGTGAAGATACATAATAAATAAAATTAATACAGACGAAAATAGAACTTCCCTTTTTTAAAACGTTTAAAAATAGAATAAAAGTTTTCATTTACGAAAGCTGTTAAAAAGTTCCTATTATAGATATCGTGAGGAATAATTAAGTAGAATTGTGCTTAAAGGTAAATAAAAATAAAAACATTTGCTGAGAGAAGTAAACAAATAAATATTAATCCTATTTAAGCTGCTAACTAATACCATATAATTCAAGTAGGTAGTCTCAAGAATTAAATGTCAGCACCATAATTATTATGAACTGGCTGTTCTCGTAGACAGATGTAGATGTTGTGGATCCAGTTGACTTTTCACATACACCTGTTTAATTAATTAGGTATACATATTATAAGGTTAAAGTTCTTGCTTAAAGTTTTCTTAATTTAGATTAATAACTATAAATTGAAAATTTAGAAAACCCGAGGAAATGAGCAATTATATCATCTAGATAAAACAAATTAACTATGTTAATAACTAAATATCTTCGAAACGGCATGACCGATTTTCATCAAACCAGACTAAGACTATTTTACCCTCATTGCTGAGATAAATCCGGACATAGACTGCGTCAAATACATAACAACCGTCGTTTTTCGTCGGGGGTTAAAAATATAGACTAGCTTAAATAATAAATATATACAATATACTAAAATAAATAAATAATAAATACAATCAAAGCTTGTACTATGGATGCTAGATATCGAATAAACAAACATTAATATTTGTTTAAACATCCATAACTCGCGAATAAATGTTCGATAACACATAATCAATTTGCAAAATCACAAAAACCCCTCTCAAGCTTTGGTTTCGCTCACAGGGTAACTGTCAACTACACCAATCGGTTGTCGCTATACCGGATGAGTTTTTTTACCGTAAGAAAAAAAATAGGGCATATTAGGTAAGTGAAATAGAAGTTATTGGCATAAGTCGTTTAATTATCTTTTTTCAAAAACTCACGCGCCGAGTCTATATTGATATGCGACTGGCGCTATTCCATCTCTCACCAAGTTTTCTTTATTTAATTAATTTAATGATGTAATTTTAAGGAATAGGCTACAAACGCGACCGTCAAACGACACAATAAACGCTTTATTCGATGATAGTATTGAAAAAAAAAAACTACCTACCAAACCTTTCTATTTCATTTACCTAATATGCCCATTTTTTTCCTTACGGTAAATAAAGTTCACCAGTATATTAAAGCTGTATGCAATAAATCCCTCCGAAAGCAACTGCATGAGCCCACAGCCCATTTCGCCCGCAGTGAAGCAGAGAGAGGTAAAGAAAGACGACCATACGATGCACCTACTTGTAGGTTTGTCAATCCCACTAATATTATAAATGCGAAAATTGGATGTTTGTTACTCAGTCAGGGTATCACGCCTGAATGGATTTGAATAAAATTAGGTATATACGTAGGTGAACTATTCCTCATCCTGCTATAAATTAATATCCATTCTTTGGATGCAGTCCATGGCAACTGCCCAGCAGCTTATCCCCGCTCATTCGGTATTTCCAGGCTGCCGAGGAAATTTCTGCCGGGCCACTCATCCACAATATGAGTAGAGGTGGTAGTTACCTACTTAACGCCATCTACATTCGACATATCTATGTATCATCTGAACTATGTATCAAATATAGTAAACGTAGGGTACATTTATCGCGATATTTCCACATGAATCGAGTGGGACGATTAACTCATTCCATGCGAGCGGATGAGCGGAGGGCTAGTGATTGGCACTTGATGGCTTTAAACTTGAAAGAGGTTATCGTTGCCAAGAACTTGAAGCGATGCGTCGGCGCGGAACCGACGGGCGTCGTCGGCGCGGTGGCAACGCGCGCTCAAGTCGTTGCGCAATCCACGCACAACCACTCGCTTCACTGCACAACGATGTAAGAAGACACTACGATATCATTTGTGCAGCGGTAACTTCCACATGAAGAAAAGTTAAATAAGTTTGATATAAGTTGTCTCTAAATTTTAATATATTTTGGAGGTTTTTAAAAGCATGTGTTTTTAATTTATTTATTACACTACCGGTCTTGCTAAGTTTTTGAGAAATATAGCGCTCACATCCATAATTTTTATCCACCCCTAGTCATACTTTTGCGTAGCGTGATGTGTATTAAAAATGAACGTAGAAAACAATTAGCATGAAATATTTTAACAACTTTTTCACTTTATCAAAGCAAGAATTTAGTATACCCAACGAAATACTTGTTCTTATAAAAATGCAGCATGCTCATATAAACTATGCTAAATAAGGTGGTGGATGTGAGTGACTAGACACACAATATTTATATATTTTGTGCGAGAGTAGGTTGCATATAAAAGTCAGTCAATAAAATTTTAATTAACTACGTTATTTTCCTCATGTTATACCCCCTACATCTACAATATTATAATAAAACATAAGTAAATAACTCTACCTGAGTTGTTTACATATGTTTTGTATGAGGTAATCTCTGGAACTAATTAATTCGAATCTTTAAAATTCTTTCACTAATAGAAAGCTACATTATTCTGTAAACTATGTTTTATTGTGATAAAAATTGTTTATTATGAAGTCCGCGGGCGGAAAGCTTGTATGATTAGGCAATGGTTGGTCATGCAGGTTCGATATCTATGTACTCTCTAAATGCTTTGATATAGATACTGCTCCCGACAGCTGTTACAGTCTTACCCTTTTTACTCCATCTAAACCGAATTTATTGTGTGGATTATTGTTTAAATAAGAAATTCTTACTTACATAGAATCATTTATTACTCTAACATTCAGTTTATTTTAGGTGCAGTATATTACAATTGGATTAATCACAACTTACCTGCCAGGATACTAAACTGCAATACACTGTCTGACAATACCAACTTTAGGCAACAATGTTGCAATGCGAATGTAAATTTAGGAATTAACAAACTGACCAGACAATGAAACGCAAATTATAGAAACCACCCAGGGGTGCGATTTTTAAACTTGATTCAACATCGGAATTTGTTACTATTAGTTCGATTTTTTCGCGTTTTTGAACCACTCAAAAGATTATTCTTTTCTTGTCTGGAATGCCAATACAGTGAAATTTCAATTATGCAAACTATTAAATGCGATCATGAACCTGTAATTTTCGCATGTTCAAAGTACTCAAAAATCGCTCTCCAGTAATCACCCGACTTGTTGACAAGTGTTGTGAGCGACACCACACAAAAGATCACATCGCATTTACCGAGCCCAGCTTCACACACACCCTCTTCCTTTGATTTTCCAAAATATCACGCAGTTTAATAATGAAGCACCCTAATTTAAAAATAACACTATACCTACAGCACTTCGCGTTTGTTTTTTTGCCGGGATCCATTTACAATAAGCCTTCAAAACGTGGTTAACGCTAAATCGCTTCCATTTTTTATTAAAGTTAAAAAAGTAAACAACCAATTCGGTAGCGTGTTGTTACAGTTTTGTTTTATTTGTGTCAGCAAAACAGCTTTTTGGCACTTTATGGGGTCGTTAGGTTTATTTTTCGTATAACAATGATTTATGGTTCTTAAAAATGAAGGGTTATTCAACCGTGCACTTTGGCATTCATTTATAAAGCTCTATTAATCCATTCAAACAGTTTAAAGAAGAAATATCTAAAATCTTCAATAATAAAGTACGAATTAGAGCCAACTAGTACGAGTTGTACTGTACTTGTACTTGTATACGGATAAAGTCAGCCATCAAAGGAATCTTCTCTCAAAATTCTATTTTTAAAATTAAAAGCGATAAAGTAAATCACAACTCGGTGGTGTATTACTTGTATGGAGAAGCTCGAATATTTTTATAGCGTGATATAACAACGCCATGTGAAATTTATCTCAGTCTATCTTACTCCTTCCCGAATTGCCAACGACCGAGTACTATAATGTCTACAAGGATTTTAAATTTATAAATATGCACCGAAAGTAAAGCCAAACCGTATAGAACAATAAATTTTGGTTAACCGTCGTAGTTACAAAA
Source organism: Oegoconia quadripuncta (assembly GCA_949316235.1). Lineage (NCBI taxonomy): Eukaryota > Metazoa > Arthropoda > Insecta > Lepidoptera > Autostichidae > Oegoconia > Oegoconia quadripuncta. The sequence goes on along the minus strand of OX438746.1, from coordinate 23,974,946 downwards.
TACTTCGCAAAAAATGTACAATACCGTTTCTTGGATAACGTCTATCTGTGTGAATATCGGACGACATAATCTCTCCTTTATTTCAACCGGTAACTCCGGGAATTTGTGGACCGCAAACAAATTTCACAGCGCATTTGTAGTAAGAGTATTTGTCAAAATGTTTTCAAAGTTCCTTGTACAAAGTCTCAATTCATCACTTTTAAACGATTTGTTGAAGCAGATTTGTAAAGTATTAATTTCTTATTGAAGCTGCATATCCTTCCGGAAGTACTGCCGACTATTTTGCAAAGGAGTAGGAAGTTCATTATTGTAAGGTGTTCTGTACAATATTCTCCAAAAGGTTGTAAGGAAAGCCGGCGAATTTACCGATCAAATTGAAAGGATATCTTATACTTTATTAGCAAGTTAACTACATTGCTGTATCTCTTTAATAGACTCTTTAAAGAAATAAACCGGTGTAAAGTTATAGGATGCACATGAAATTTTTAATGGAGTAGTAAACATAAGTAGTGCAATTCTCTTTATTACAAGGGTTGTAGTCAAAGACTAGTCTATGATGGCTGGAGCCGTATGACGCGACTTGCAAGCGATGTCACAAAGAAACCGACACTGACACTTCCACTAACATAAACTAAACAAAAGATTTTTAATTTCAATATGAAAACTGCACAGACAATTACTGTCGTAAAATTTATTGACGTCACTTCATAAACCGTTTTGTAAATCCGTATTCTCTTTTTTCTGTACACTGATTGCTCACAGTGTCTGCCTGGGTAGCCCGGGTATTATTATCCCGAAAATGTTGACGGTATAATTGAAAGACTACAGACAGCCAAATCTGTGAGGTCTATAATACCTGACGAATATAAAGTAACAAAGTAATATTAGCGTTTTTGAATTTTTCGAAAAGTAGATAACCCTTAACTTGAAATCTAAAACAGTGGCAATCAAATGCAAACAAGAATAATACCTTTCTTTTTACGTACCTATCAAGTATTATAATAGAACTATGGTATTGACAAACACCGTGAAAATCTGCGTGATTCATTTTTATTGGCAATACAACTGACACAGATTCAGCAGCTTATTCTCAAAAGCACCAACCTTGCGTTTTTTCTTTGCATTATCGTTCCTTGAATAATTACTTAATTACAAGTCCAAAGATACTGGATGATAATTGAATCCGTTGCCAAATCTATATAGAAAATGTTCCTGATAGACGAATGAGTAACAATTGCAGCCGATAATACCGCATATTGAAAGCAGGTAAACAAAGATAATAAGGCAGGTATTGTTAGGGTGGAGCCGGGACAATGTCCGTACACGAAACAGCACTTTTACTGGAATGTTTGTTATACTGTAGATGTGCGGAGAGGTGCCCGTGGCCCAGGCCCATGGTGAGGTGCTAGTGTGCGCGGGCGCACGGGGTCGGGCGGGCGGGGCCTGCGCGGGCGCGGGCGGGGGCGGACCTGTTCGGGCAACGGTGTCGCGGACACCGCACACCTACTAGCGTTCAGTCCTTTCGCAGCGGCCAACGGTACCACATGTGCCGCTAGTTGCTACGCACCAAATAAACATCAACAACTCGAGGAAACTTACTGTGCGTGCAGTGTGATATGATGCTAACTTGTGTTGAACAGTTTTGGACGGGGTGATTTATAGACAAAGTGAGAGAGACGATAAGAAGGATCGAGTGCAGTGTACACTAGCGTCTGAAGATGCCGAAAATCTTCTTGATCAAGAAGCGGCTGCATGAGCAGCAGCTGGGGCTGCAGGAGGGGCAGGAGCTGCTCGCAAGTAAAGCGGACCCCCTCTGCCCCGGATCCCCCCTCGACGATGGTCCTATACCGCTCCTTTCAAAAAGGGACAAGGAATGCGTTGGTGAGTATCCACAGTTAAAACTCGTGCCTACATAATGCTCCATTCATTGCCTTAGACAGCTTCTGTAAATAATTCTTACCATCGTCCTTATAAAGGAAATCAATAACGGGATTTGCTTCTTCGCTTTTGGTAACAGTTTTACCCTTGATTTCTCAGTAATGTCCAAATCCATCGCACTAAACACAACTAACACTATTATTTTTAAGCTGTTCATCTAAATAAATATTTCGCAGTTTTGTGAATAACATTTAGATTTATAATTACCACTTCCTCCTTAACGGCCACTAGCTCGACCAAAAAAAGGACCCTCACACTTGAGTAGAATCCTGTTCTCATCTACGGTCCGAGAAATATCTACCTGAGATCATGTGTGACTTGCGTGATCCCAAGTTATACCTACCCTGCTTTTGTCAACTGTTTATTTATTGAAAAGGTTATTGTTGTAGGTACTAATGTAATTGGAATAAAATGCGAGCAAAGGATAATTATAGTTCTTGCAATGTAAGATCAGCTATTATGGGATCACGTATTGTTTTTAACCTTGATTGCCATATATGCCAGCAAACAATCAAGCGTTGCTCAGAGACCGCACTGGACATTTAACGGTCCAGGTAGTTACCCACAAAGCGTGAATCACTGATATAACTGTCGTGTTTTTACGTTTCCACGAAATGTTTGCTCTCATCGATGTGCTAAAAATTTGACAACTTGATTCGCTTTACACTAAAATCTCCGTTTAATTTTTTGCACGTACGAAGTCTGCGTTCAATGTTTTGCGATGATGTTATCGAGATATCTGTGACTTCAATTCGTATAAAGATTTCCATGATATACTTAACTGTGGGGCCAAGGTGAAGACCAAGTCCTCAAAATGTAGGATGACGTCATCCAACTAATATAAGTTTCAGTACAAAGTTTTTAGGACAGGCATTATTCGAAAACATGCTGGGTGTGTCGGTGTATACGTAAACTTGGGTATTTTGAAATCTGGACAATATGGAATCAGGATACCGATCATTGAATTTTTACACTCGAAACTACAGGGCATTTGAAATTCAACTTCTCAAAATGAGTTGCTTAAAGTGGAACTAAATTCGTATTTGTGAAATATAGATGGATTTAAATATATTCAGGGTGATTGAATTGAGAGCGAAATAATGATAGTAACTCGAAAACACCCATGTCTATTTGAGTTGTAGTCATTTTGAGACTTAAGTATTTTGAACACCAAGTCCTTATTAGATCTAATCCTTTTACCGATTTAGGATAACAAGAAGGAGACTTTTATAATTAGTTAGGTTTATGGCTTCAATAACATGCAAACTTTAATCATGATCTTGCTATAAAATACATGAGGGCCATTCGGATGATGATTTTGTGTCGGAATTGACCGAATGATGTAGGCGCTAGGTGTCAATGAATGCGGCACAATGGCGCTGCTTCCGGCGGCAGCCATCACTTCGCTTTGTATTTAGGTTAGTCACCGCAATCTCGACTGTCATTTCAATCTAATTAACTATGGTCACTGCATGCGCGAAACGTATTTGCATCAACTTTACGTCTGCGAGTTACTCAATGGGGAGTGTCGTTTAAAAAGCATACCAAAGAAACTGTAAATACAATACAATTTACTAACTAATGTTTGCTACTAACTAATTGTAGAATTTTACTATCGACGTTCCCTTTTTTCCCTCCTTTGTTTGTTTCTTTAGTATCATAATTCTTTAATACCTAGGTATCATCTCCTTTCATGGTTTTCTGGTAAGTTCATGAATATTAAGCTACGAGGCTCATTACAATATTGCCAATCATAAAAGAAATTATTAGTGGCGAAAAATAAATGAAACCACCATGTACAACTTACACAATTACATGCATGTACATATATGACCTAAAATTTACCTTATCTCATTTTAACTTCACTTATAAATTGATGAAGTACTATAAAATTTCCGGTACCAATTAAAGTTACAACCATACCAGTATTAAACCTGTATATACCTACCTATAAGTTAATGGCATGCATTTATTAAACATAAGCGAATCGACCGTACCGTTACAAAAAGTCGAACCCGCATTCGCGCGACTTATCACTTTTTTCATACTTTAAAAGGGCATAAAAATAGACCTTTATCGAGTTAAATACAGGTGAGGTGGCACCTGTACTATAGGCTAAAGGGCGCGCGATGAAGGTACGACCCTAACCTGTACACAGACGGTGTAATGGAATAGGGGCGTCAGGGGAGATTAATTGTAGAGGTCACAATACTTGTACCTTGGCATTGCTCATTTATTTATACAAGTTATCAGCCGCGAATTAGTCCGCGTTGACAACTAAACAAAGTATTCTTTCACAATCAAATATTAATAATTATTAATACAAAATCCTTTAAGAAAACAGTTGTTGCACTGAATTTATTTACCTAGTAATTGCAAACTCTTTATTTTTATAATATAACAATTTAGTTTTGAAAATTTAGCCTAAATATTAATCTAGACTTATAATAATATATCTGTAAAAACTCTATCAAAATCCGTTTAGCTTTTTTGTCAATGATTATCTAATCGATTTTATTATACATACGTAGGTATAGAAATTAGATAATATAATAAAAATATCTAACCATACCTTTAATTTTATTATTTTGTTAACTTCAAAATAATATGCATTGTGCATAATATATAAGCGTAAATGACTTTTACATTTGACATTTACTAACATCTACAAACAAATAAAGTAGTAATATTCATATTAAATCAATTTATTATTCCTGTAAATCCTCCGGTACAAAAGACTTCAACGAGTTGCGCGTAATATGTTAGTCTTTACCTGCACCAGTCCTATCTTGGTTTAATTAATATTCTTATATCGTCATATATGTGCTAAATTGCATTATTATTTATTTGTTATAGCATACTACTATAGTATACCTAGCAACTCACACATACTAATTTAGCGTCATCATGGGAGATGAAACAAGTTCGTTATCATTTTTGAACCGGTTGTTCGCTACGCTGTAATGCAATTAAAATCTGCTGCCTAGAATATAGAGATAATAAAATTGTATTTATTTAATGTCATCTACGTACAGTTGCCTGCAGGCTGTGCGTATTACAGGTTATTCTTGTTACGAGGAGCTAAAGTTTTAAATAGAACGAAAGTGTTACGTCTCAGCTGCCAGCGTCACCGTATACCACATATTGTTTTGAAGGTGTACTTTACGATATTAATTCAAATAAAGGTGTGCAAAGTTACCACATTGTGTACATAAACTGATAGTCTTTTCATTACACTGTTGCTGTTTCAATTGTATTGTTCTACAAATAAATAACTGTGCAAATGAAAAATCTGTAAAATCAACATGTTTCCGAGGGCACGTCAAATAGTCGATCACATTTGTTTTCAATTGGAAGCAGTCGTTAAGCTAAGTCAATGGCCTAGAGGGGCAGCTAAAAACACTGACTACGTACTTACGTACCTACTGATGGAGCACACCTTCTTTCATTAAGAGTATGGGCCGTAATCTATGCGCAGATTATTATTGGCAGTTAAGTACTGCCACATTTTCAAGCCGCCCTTGTAGGTCCGATAGCCAAGTGGTTAGGAATCGCCTTCAAACAAAAAACCTGGAATCGGCCCATTAACGTGTTCTCCGAAGCACGTAACACTCATGTCAAAACGCCCTTAATAGATCCAACCAAAGCATAATCGGGTCAAACGTTGCTTAACCTCACTAATTGAATTTAAATTTATATGTCAAATGTGTGTAGTTTCGCATTTTAATCTCAAAAATCGGCTCTACAAATAATTTCGTGACAATGGTTTTGTTCGAGTAACCGTTATCTAAAGTAGTGATGCAATTAACTGCATTTTAAATGTATATATAGATAGCTGTGAATAATTTGATAATATATTTGCAACTGGTTCCTTCCTCAATATAACAGTGGGTCAAAGTGATGGTTCGTTGCTTTTGAAAACTCATTAACGGATACTGTTGGAGGTTGAATTTGTAGAAAACGAAGAACTCTTAATGTATTGGTATTTTGTTTAGATTTGTTTTAGTTACTTCGCTGCATTCGATCTAACTAACTTATATATGAAACACACAAAAGGAGTGCATTTTAGTAAATCTAAATAGTTTCGTAGTACTTCATACTTTTCGTGATGGTATATAATAATGTATACATCACCCTAAACGTAATCATTCTTTAGAATAGATTTGATGACCTCTTCGGTCCGATTTTCGTAAAATGAATGAATCCTAGTTTATTGTCGTGCGTAATTGGTCTTTTTATCTGGGATTATTACATGAACGAATAACCTTTATAGGTTAAATAAAATTATATATTAGTATTACAATCGCATTCATCATATTCAAAGATTAATCACCGACAATAAAAATATGATATATAATTAAAATCCCATTGATTGAGATGTAAGTGTAGTCGACCACCAGTACATTTTTTTGTTCTGTGTGGAACGCACGATACATAACTTATATGGTTATGTATACAGGGCGTCCCAAAGTTATGGGACATGAAGGGGAAGTACCTTAAATATTGTAGATAGTGAATTTTGCTCAAAGAAGACTTTATGTTATTTTTAAAAGTTAGTAATTCTGCATTCATAGATTTTCTAAAAATTACTTGCTTCGGCTGGGAATCGAACCGACTTAAATGTGAAAAAAAAAACACCCTACTTTTATGATGCCAATCGAAAGAATAGCTAAAAAATAATAACTCTGCCTAAGTAACATAGTATTTTAAAAGAAAGGAACAACATAAAATGATTGAGTCAAATTTCAAGAAAGTTATTTATTGCCGACGACGTTCGAAAAGTAGCGATATTATCATTCCAAAGATAGCATTGATTATTCGTAAATAAGTTGCAAACAGAATTGTGCCATATCACATCGAGTGTTCACCATAAAATGATTAGAAAATCAACAGGCAGCGGGCTCATTAAAAGATTGGCGATTTGCGTAAGACAAGAGGGATCACATTTTGAGCATTTAATTAATTAATTTACAAAAAAATACCTACTTAATTGACTACGGCAGTTTCATGTATGTTTTTTATTTGATTAAAATGATTAATTTCACGTTGTTCCTTTCTTTTAAAATACTATGTTACTTAGGCAGAGTTATTATTTTTTAGCTATTCTTTCGATTGGCATCATAAAAGTAGGGTGTTTTTTTTTTCACATTTGAGTCGGTTCGATTCCCAGCCGAAGCAAATAATTTTTAGAAAATCTATGAATGCAGAATTACTAACTTTTAAAAATAACATAAAGTCTTCTTTGAGCAAAATTCACTATCTACGATATTTAAGGTACTTCCCCTTCATGTCCCATAACTTTGGGACGCCCTGTATACATAATTAATTATACACTTTTAAAATAGCGAATAAATTGCTAACGATTATATCAAAATTGTTGTACAGAATATTAATGAAAATCATTTCAAAATTAAAAATCAATGCTTCGCTTACTGCTGATAATACCTTACTGCTGATTATGACTTATGGTTACGAGTTTTCATTATTATTATTAACCGAATTCAAATGTTTGTCCATTAATTATTCAGCTTTATCTAGTCTGGGAATTATTGGTGCAATTTTATTTGTCATCTTATTTTTAAGAGCTTTTTTCTAACTGCCTTTATGTACCTATCTACTTTATTTTAACACTTAAACCATAACTAGGATCAATTGGTTTCATCCCTTGAATGTAAAAGACGACCAGAGGATTTAGTTCTACCCCTACAGGTACAGGCCGTAGTAGAGTCTTATGTAGAGATTTGTAGAGGTTATTTCATAGGTGAGATATTTTCCTTGGATAAATCATTACTAATTTACGATCGATTGGTGAGGGGTAGTGACTCTACCTTCGAAATCACCAATTGAATTTCTAATCACGCCAGGAGTAAATATTATTGTGTTGAACATTACTCTTGAGTCATGGATGTTTATATAAATATTTATGTAAGTTTAACCATAATCTACATAGATTGGAAATAATAATAAATAAATATATTTGCACATACACACAGTGCCACCAAATTCCACACTGAGTAACTAGGCTTGTATTACAGATACCAGATGGTTGATAAACTACACAAATACATTTTTTTTGTAAATAAATACATATATAAATGAAAAACATCTATAACTCGGGAGCACATGTCTGTATTCATCTTACAAACATATGCTCCTAGTGGGATTCGAATCCGTATATTCCGATTCGAATTGGTATAGCAGCATAGTGTCTAACCACCACACCAAACAGGTCGAATTCAGCCGGCGTATGTTTTTTTTTAATTGAAAAAATAAGGGAAATGCAGCATTGACATTGGGTAGTCTAGTGCTAAATTTTTACTTATTCCCTAAGTTTGAAAAGGGTTTAAAGTCGCATCAAAATTTTGCTTAACATTAATAGCTATCTTATGAGAAATACGGTTGAATTTAGCTTGTAAAGAAACTCGATCTACCTTCTCCAATGTATTTAGTTTATGTAGTAGACGTTTGCTCAGTTCGGAACTAGATAATTAGTGTAAGTGTATGAAATGTTTATTTATTATTTAACATTTTTAAGTGATACTTAGCCAATTTCTAAATATATTTTGGCTACATTATAAAGCTAAAGAGTATGCGTATTTGCTATAGGTAAAACAATTGGGCACAACGAGTAAGGGAGTGCGTCCGAATATAATGCTGAAAGATAATTGAGAAACAAAACCTCGAACCACAGCTAATATGTCATCTATCGCTATCGCATCATATTATTAAGAACGATCACTGCGGTTCCCAAACCGATGATCATATGCCATCTCTGGCTGGCTTCATAGATTGACATCGATACATTGATACCTAATGTTAACCACCTCCTTAGGTCACCTCCTTAGTGGCTTCACGCTTGAAGTCGCGGATTCGATTTCCGGTGGTGCAGTTATATGCGAATTGTTTCTAAAAGTTGTGTGTCGCCAAACAACAATCATCATCATAAGCCTGCATTCGTTCACGGCTTCTCCAATTCATGCTTCCAATATGCAATATTATGCTACCTAATAATGTGATCCATTAAGTAAGAGTAGGTAAGTCTGAATAAGTAAGCTTTGAACTTCGGAAATCTTATAAGACCGCCTCGTTGAGATTTAATGCCAATACAAAAAGGTCAGTTATACTTATAGTACATACTTTTTAGAATATCTACTAAAATAATATATATAATCTAACTAATATTATAAATGCGAAAGTTTGGATGGTTGTTTGTAGCTCAATCACGGCGAAACGGATGAACAGTTTTCGATGAAATTTAATACATAGGTAGAATGTACCGTGGGTTAAAATATAGGATACTTAACTTGCCCTGGCACTGATCTTAGCAATAATTTCTTAAATTTTGTTTACTATTTTATTTTAAAATATTGCATACTTCTACTCACAGCAATTAAGTTGCTATTGTATTGTAAGCACAGACTTATAAATAGTAGCAAAACCAAACATTAATATACTACTGCAAATGTCGCTTTATGAACTTCTATGAATAGACTTCTGAGTTTCATTCATGTATTCGTTCAATAAACATGCATATACCTACCAATCTATTAAATATATTTACATACACCCAATTTTAATTGCTCAAATGAAAATTTCACTTCACTAATAACTTGTAAATACTGTCATTGTATAATTTATTAACCAGACTTATAAAGATAACTCAAAATTGTTAACTTAAACCAACAAAAACTCTTCACATGTGAATTAACTTATTCAAAATTTTGCTTATTTTGAGCTTATTTAAAGCCTCGACATTTTTATTAATTTACAAAATCGAAAAAGTTTAAACCGAGCGACAGCAAAGATTGTTATCGCATGTTGCCATTTGCGAACAGTAAATCTGCATCTTTATGAATAGCCGAAAAAGAAGAAATGCACTTCGCCATGTGGCCATGCCGGTGCTATTGTATCGTCCGTCCATTGTGATCGGGCTACCTTTTAGGTTTTGCCTTTTTATCGACTGGCAATCGTAAAAAAATCGGATTACATTCAGTAAAGGCATTAATCTGTTCTTGAAATGGCTATGAGGCCACAAAAATCATTTACAAGCTTTCCAAGACTTATTGATTTCTTAAATTTAGTAGGGTTTTATTTATATGAATAATTGAGAAGAAGTGATCGATGTAACGGTACGACTTAAAATACAAGAACGATGTAAGCTCCACAATACAAACAGTTCTATGACCAATATGCGCCAGCGTCGGTCATTGAAATTTCAAAACCTAACGTAAACAAATTATGCATAAAGGACCTTCGCAATTATTACGTTAGAAGGAAATTGACTTTGAAGAGTCAACATCCTAACACACCACACTCATGGCCAGAGACGTTAAGTAATAGTTTGCAATTAGTTTTTTGCTTGCAAGATGGGACGCACGTGACGAGCCGGCGGGCGTTCTAGGAACGATCCCGGTGGAAGGACACACATGGCCTGGCATTGCTGCCGATACCGGTTTGGCAATGCCTCCAAAAGATCACGCATATGGAGGATAAATTCAAAATTAATTCTATGTTCATGCCTAACTAACATTCCATCCGTTATATTTGTTCCAACATATTGTAGCAAAGAATATATCGAAAAAAAAATATAAAAAAATAGGCATATTAGATAAGTGAAATAGAAGTTATTGGCATGGGTAGTTTAATTTTTGCTTTTTCAAAACCATCGTCTACGCACGCGCTGATAAGCGAATGGCGGGATTCGTAGGGATTCGTAGGATTCCTACCATGCGAAATTTATTTGAAAGTCATATTTTCTCCAATTTTTTATTTATTATTATATATAATTATGTGGAATAGGCTACAATTAACTAAATACAATATATTTGAAAAGGGGCAGTTTCCTCTTTAATTACATAACTTTCACTGCATCATTTATCATTGAGGAGTACTCATGTAAGGAAACAATTCTGGCTACAATATCAGATCACAATATTAAGTAAATAAGTGTAGGTATCATCACATTGGGAAATGGTGAATCCCTATGCTTTGTGCCTTGTCGCTCGTACGTGTGCGTGTTGCTAGTATAAAGAAATGGTAGTTTAATTATAAAGTTGATAATTAGTAAGTCAAAAGCACCATCTCCGGAAAAAATTTAAAAAAGTCATGATTTTTTTTTTTTTTTAATATCACAAAAATTTGTCAGAAACAAAAAAAAACATGATTTTTATGAACCCTGTTTCTGAGAAAGAGGGTCTAGAGCGAAGGAGTACCACAAGAGTATTCTATGCTTCACATGTAGCAGTAAAGTAGAAAGAGGCGTCCATCACCAACTATTGATGCTATTGCGGAAACAATAAAATAACTAATCGCACCGTTTTATTTCAATCATAATAACGCCGACGTGGTATTTTATTCCCGGTCATTTGTAACCAACCCACTTAAATCCGTGGGTGTCAGAAAGGGACTTATTAGATCAGTAACAACATAATATATACCTATGTTTGTTCCTCTATGAGTAAAATGACCGCATTGAGTTGTGTAAGAAAATTATATATAGTGGTAATACACCAAAGCTTAAGTACAATCCACAGCTTCCGTGACTCAATGTAAACAACGCAAGGTTTACAAAACGTAGGTTCCTGGTTAGATTCCCAGCGGGGTGCATATTTAGGACTCTAGTATCAAGGGCGCCAGTCGCTCTACAATTAGACGGCCTATGTTCAGCAGTGGATGTCCGTCACTGACATGATGATGAGAATATATTTAAATGTCCGCCTGGTCAGCTGCCTGCATCTTATATAGAACTGCCGCCAGAAATGTTGATAGCATTGGCGTGATCTAGCAATTTCAAATAAGATTGAGAACCCACTTATAATCAGTTCAAAACGCTATCCCGGAGTGCCTTTAAAAAAAATATTAGCATATATCTAAAAAGTTTAGGTAAATGAAGTCAACAATGAGAAAGTATTTTGTATTTTTTATTGTTTACATAAATTTAATATAAATTAATTTTATTCCATGTGCTGACAGTGACAATATTTTCAAAGTCATCCATCTCATTAACCATAAAACAGTTTGCGCAAACACCGCGCATGATAACCCACCATAATTTTAAAACAAAACCGTTTATACATAATATGCGGACACTTGAGCAAATTGCGTACACGTGTAAGAAAAATGAATTTGTTCTATCGGATTCGAATTAACCTCATTCATTTAAATTCGTCGCGAATAACTGTTCTTTATGCACGAATTATTATGGCACGTGTAATGTAATGTGACAAATTTATCGCAAAATAATTCTTAGCTACTTGGGTTACCGTACATATATTTATTTCCTTTTGTATACTTTAAAACAGATGAGTACACAATGTTACTCGAATTTTCATATTACTCAAGATTACACAATAAGAGGTAGAGATAAAAGTGCCATTGACAGTGACTAATATTTTTGACACCCTCTATATTGTGAATGCATTAGAGACCACCGAGAAGAGCATTCCAAATTTTATCTAAAAGACTTAAAGCTTTAAAAATAAAACTAGGAAACCGGATGAAGGATAAGTAATTTAAGTAAATCCGACAAGGCATTGTGGCGTACAGTTCTTATATTAAAGAATAAAATGAAATAGCCAGTGGTCACATCTCACGAATGTAAGGTCATCTCCTCCATTGTTGTGTCATGCGCAATAAAAGATAATCATTTCGTGTATTTTGGAGCAATTTACTGCACTACAGACCGCCCACGGGTCGGTTCGTACTGTTGTGTTCAGTATAGTTTATGACGTATAGCTATATTATGTCTGAATTTTTAAGATCCTCTTAAGATATTAATATTATTTAATTTAGCGTTTTAAAATTTATAGTTCAAGGAAAGCAAGAGCTTTTGAAGACAAAATCCAGTAAACTGCTTGATTGGAAGCCGTAGCTTGTCATAGATACAGTCGACTACATATCAAACATAATACTTTTATAATCCTCCGCTCGTTGTATGAGCGCGATACAGTAAGGGAGCTCAGCTTTTACTGGCAGCGTTGCCCTTGACGGGCGGTTGACTGTATCTCCTGTTGAACCAGAATATCCTTATGTTACCGGTTGTGCACATCGGCCAACTAGACACGAGGGCCATAGCAGCACTATTCTAATTGATATTGGCTCTAAAATGACTGCTTAGCATCCGCTACCAATAGCCAGTAGTGATTTAATTATAGACGAACCATAAATCACCAGTACCATGTTTGCATGCCAACCAAAAATTATTCGCTTTAAAATGTGGGTTTGTGTTTGAAAATCTGACGTAATTAGGTAGTTTATGTCTACTTAACGTGAACTATAATGCACTGTAAATGTCTATTACAGATATTAATTACAGTTCTGGGAAGCTTTTAACCGTTTCCATATAAGTTACGTTACGACCATGGCTTATAATAAAGCACCCAAACTTTATCGGCCACTCTTTAAAATTTTAAATAACGGTAACTTTTTAACGGACAAATGCGTAATAAAAATCGAGTCGCTCCGACGAAACACAAGGCTGACGAAAACAAGACAACCGAGTGCCTTTAAGATACCGGATTTTTTCTATTAACTAACCAAATTAATTCGGCTCTAGCCTTGAACACTTCGCTAAACATATTTGGGTCATTAACCCTAGCCAAATCTGGTTGTGATTCACGTCGTGGGCAAAATAATAATAAAGCGTTGAACAGTTTTTGTGACCGTTCATTTAGAGACTCGCTGTTTAGAATTGCCGTTTTTTATATCTCAGAAGCGGTCGGTGTTGAAAATATCCGGAAGGTTCAGTAATTATATTTAGTGGGCGTCTCAGGCGTAGGAAGGAACGCGGTCTCGACTTAGATACAACTAGTAACAAATATGTGAATGTTAATACAATTTTCACATAAAACAAACAATTTCGTATGTTGCTAATTTAACAACCTCTTCTTCGTTCAATGTCAGACGACCGTTTGCGCATAAATTAGATAAGTTAAAAGGAAGCAACATAATTTTCTGCTCAACGTTAACTGTAAAGCATTTAAATTCTATTGTCGTATTACCCTATCGACAACGGCCAAGAAATATGCTTTAGAGTACACTGTGAATTGAAGCATCGGTACCTAAAGTACACATTAAATAATGAATAAGTCAAAAAAATGTCCTTCGGAACGACCTTTTAACCGATCCTCCGGCGCGCGCTCCCGAGTACCGTGTGCTATCGGTACACTTATACTTATGGAAAAAAGGCTTCAACGGAATTTTATGTGGTCTCGATGTGGAGCGGTTCTTCATAGCTGTCTTTGTATAACGCGGTAAATGCTAACAGCCTCCGATAACCCCGGTCACAAGGACAGGCTAGTCCGCCCGCCCGCCGCTGCCCGTTTGTGTTCGCTAGTTTTTATTGTGCCTTGGGCAAGTTTACTGCCGGCTTATTGTATTTGTAACGTACCTACATTTATGTTATATGTACCAATTAAGTTAGTACAATCTCAAGTACAAAATTTGAAATTTTCTCCTTATGACACAATGCCTAAACCACCTTTATTTTATTTTTGTATATGTACATATACAAATATACCTAGTACTAGGTATCTAGTCATTGGTATGGTTATAAACCAGTATCTAGACAAAATTATGGGATAAGCCCGCCGTGGCACTCAAACTCTGTATTTACTTTATTTAGATATAATAAAGTGTTAACTACAAAACAAACAAACAATTAAGTTTTCATTGAAGAAAACATATTTTGTTACCAATACTATATAAATATCAAAAACTTCTCTTTTCCTGTCGACATAATATGAAACGAGTTATTAAGTGGAAACTCAATACTGCCATGTATTTTTTATACCTACAAGTATTTATAATAAAGTATAAATAAAGGTAACATCTCCGATGGAAACAAATTTTGTAATTTTCAGGCGTGAACACATCTTTGGAGTCTACTGCTCATATAAAGTTTTGGAAAAATCCCAGCAATTTATAGTTTCCATTACTTTTCTTAGGTTCCGTAGCCCAGTGGCGAAAAACTATTCTCCAATATTTTGGTAATGTCTGTCAACCTCTATCTGTCGGAATGCCACAGCATTATAAATCTTGCAGCTAAGTTCACAAATATGTATTTAAAAACAACAGTGTAACCATGCATTTGTAACATCTAAATTAAATCAGGATAGCAGTGGTCAACGACAACATTTCCAGTTTTGCCGTGATTCAAAACTATTAAGTTAAAAGTTCAAGGTAATACGCAGCTCACCACGGAACCCTAAGTTTATACGTCCCGGCATTCACTTAGCTGGTTTTTATTTTGATTTTGATACAATCTCCACACCCACACATCATGTAGTTACTGTAGTTACTTATAACAATAAAATGATCAGTGATTCTGATTAGCCAGTAATAATCGAAACTATATAACACTATTTATTTTTTATTTAACAATACTTTTTTATAACCCATAAGACATACCAATCATGGTACAGTCGACCGCACATCAGACGGAATGCTTCAACCCTTGGACCGTCCATTCGCTGTATGAGCGCATTACAGTAAGCGAGCTCAACATTTAACCGACTTCCAAAAAGAATGAAGGACAGAAATATTCGTCTGTTTGTTTTATTCCTTCCCCATAGGGTTGGCCCTAGTACCATTTTTTATTTAATGGCTACACTCCCATTTGCCGAGGGGGGAGTGAGAAACCCTTTTTCCTACTTGCACACCCTATTTCTTTCTTTAATTAATATGGGGGGCGTCACGTAGGGCACCGTCTACCTTCAGTAGGCGCCGTGCAGTGTACCACTGTTGATCCTAGCCTATAGGAGTTACAGTGGGAGGAGTGTGAGTGGAGGAGAGAATGCTTTTTTTATTTTACCCATTTTATCATGTCGTCAATAGTTAACCTAAATTGATATTTTTTTCTTTTTTTTGTATTTATCACCAGGGTCGTTCCATATAATAATTTGGTTAAGATCTGATACATGTGTGGAACCTGACTGTAGACGGTTCTTTTGCCAATTTTGGCCGTTCAGTTATACTGGCAGTATTGGCATTCCCTATATCCGAAATGGCCAAAGCAATATATAAATTAGTAAGTGTCGGTATAAATAATAGGGTGTAAATATCAACTGAGTCATTACAGAGCGACATAATCATTAAAATGACTAAGCTCTTTAAATAAGAAAAAAAAATTATTCTGGCAGTGTTACGTTTGATGTGCGATCGCCAGTACCTACAGAGATTGGTGGTTCGAGAACCAATGGTATTGAAACGTGAAGCGAAGGTTAATAACTTTGCGCACTTAATTGTAACACTGTATGTAACCGTTTGGTACAGATAGTACGAGTATATAATTAATCATTTTCGAATATTAAAATAACATTTTGTTTGTGATTAATGTGTCGATAATTACTAGGAACACGAACGCCTATAACAACGTTGAATTATGGTAAGCCGCAGAATGTGCTAAGGTCGTTAGATACGTTCTTAATAACGTGCCGGTGACTGTCTGTTAGTTTTCTAACGTACCGTACCTAAGTTACGATTGGACGTTCGGAACCGTATGTATAGCAATCATAATACCAAATTAAAAATTCTAATTGGTCTCCAATTTCATTATTCGCATAATAACTTGATGACCTATTTTGACACCCTCACAGCAATATCTAGAGGTCGCGTTTGAATCCCGCTCGGACCATAAGATTGTATGATGAATGCGGACATATGTACCGTTACATTTATAATATTATGGATATTTACATAATAACATGTATGCGTGTAGTTTATCAATGATTTGGTATCTATAATACAATCCTAATTATTTAGTGTGGAACTAGACAGCTCTGTGTATGTATCCAGAATATTTATTATTTAAATACCCAGGCCTTTTCTAAATTCATTCTCTTTAAAAACAACACGAGTAATCGTCATTATAATTCCTGAAAACTCCATTCAAAACTATAGGACGCCCCGCGGTGTTACCCGCGCCGATCCTGCTTTTCCCCTTCTCGTGAAAATTGTCCTTTCTTAGGGCGCATTTAAATAATTCAAGGACGCGACGTGTTTATGTTGAGCGTTGATAGTCATTGAGTTGCTCCTTTAATAATAAATTAAGTACAATACAATACAATTACACTTTATTGCACAAGAGGAGAATATACATTTTACAACGCACAATACTGAAAAGAGTACAATTAGGCGGTCTTATCACTAAGAGCGATCTCTTCAAAGTAACCTTGGTACTTACATAGTACTAAGTACATAACTACGAACTCTACTGTGCCTGGTCCGCCACACACGTGAATGGTTTATTTTTTGTCTATGCGGTTAGAAATTAATCATTTCTCACTTGTGAAGTAATGCAGTTGGATAGTAGTTTATTTTAAGTAATTTTCATCTACCAATACCGTAATTACATTATAATTTTGCAAAAATAAATCCCAAATCAAATCGTAATGTTAGTCAGGTGTCGCCGGGCACACATCCTATTAAATAATCTGCGCAACACGAACGGAACGAAGAACTCATTACAATTCGTGTGCTACTAATGGTATTATAACAAAAACAAGAGTGTTATTGGGAACTAATTTTGTAGTTGTGACCGTTGCTGATCGACTTTATATGTTTATATGGTCCCGTACCTCGAAAGGTAAAAAAGGAACCCTTACAGAATCATTGTAATGTGTCAAGATCAGTTTTCTGGAAAGCGGTTGGAGGTATCAAGTTGAAATGATATCCAATAGTAAGGTCTACCCTTGTACTACTGTAAAACGTTAATCACACTCAGATTCAATAGCAAGAATCGTAAAAGATTAGATGTCAGCTAACCAAATTACCACCGCGAAACACGTTCAACTATAGCTTTACTCATGATGTATATAAAAAAAACCAGTACTAGAGTTGATTCAAACTAACGCATTACTGGTATAGCGTTAATTTTAACGAGGCGCGATAAAACCTCTGCGCCGAGAATCACTAATTATTGCCAAAAAGTGATGCGGGGAAGGCTGAGTCGACTTTAATGGCCAAATAATGAGTGTTCGCATTCAAGGTTGGCCGCACTGTTTCTCGACAGGAAACGGCAAGTAACTGAATAGATACAGACATGGCAATTATGGGGCCTTGACTTACCGTTTTAGAATAAAAACCGCGCTATTTAAATGGAGCTGTTGAGGAGTTACAGCGACGGTCGTTATGTTATGCCCAGGCATTATAGAGTGATCTCGCACTTACAACAAAGACATTTGTGTTGTTTACGCTGATTTAGCCTATGGGCTATTGAGCCCGTCTTACCAACCTTACTGGCTTAGTGGTCGGCTTGTTAGAGATAAGACAGCCAGTCCGCTAGTGTGTTGGGGTTTCCGGGTCAGTACGCTTCCATCTTCGACCTTATCTTCACTTTACATCAGGTGTGATTGAGGTTAAGTACTAACCCGTTGTGCATAAAAAAATAGGAATTCAGAAGAATTATTCATAAATGGTGAAATGAGTAATGAGCTTAAATAAAAATTGCCAGCTAAATGTTAGGGTTATGTCCTCAAAGGTATTTTTATTTTTTTTATTTTAAGAACACAAACAGTCAAAGCATAATACAAGAAACATATTGGTAAAATAATAATTCTTTGACAAACAGTGTCCACAGATAATTTTTTTCAGAAAACACATTCATTTAATACCTCCAGAACTATAACAAACAAATACGAAGCCAAAAAAAAAAAATTTTTATGTACCTATGTGCAATGGATCCCAAAAAAGCGCACGAACAACCACAGCCCCAGCTTCTCTGTTTTTTTTTTTTATAATTTTTTATGTAAATTGTATTTTATTCTTGTGCAGTAAATTATAGTACATTATATACAACATACTTACTCTTCATCATATCAGACATAGGTCGTCCACTACAAACGACACGCTGGTGGATGACCCACGATGGATGACCCACGATGCACTTGCCGTTCCATGGTCTCCACTCTAACATTTTAATGACCCAACTGCCATCAGTATTTCCAGCTATGTGACCTGCTCAGCACATTGCCAACTTCCTAATCAACTTAACAATCCGCTGGACCATTGAGTTTCGTTCTTCTACGGATTTCTTCATACCTGATTCATCATCGCCCGTTCCATACCTCGTTGTGTGACCTTGAGTTAAAGTTTATGATACTTATTAAAGTAAACCTTATGATATTACGACATCCACAAGCTGCTATGGGCATATAGGAGACCTTGAAAATAAAGTATGATATTCTCACATAGTAATCTAAACAATATTTCAGGCTATATTACATATAGGTATAGGTCAGCAGGTTATGTTTTCGAAAATCAACTGCATTGCTAACATAATAATTATCTTTTGATATTTTCAGTACTTCCTTATCTTAGAAAGAACATGTAAGAGCTTGATCGCAAATGGCTTAGCGCATGGTATAGCAAATACTTGGGTATTCTAAACATTTAATGATTAAACCAACATCCATGGATCTCCTTTCGAAATATACAGAAATGCACACGTGACGTGACAGAGGGTGAGTCCATCGCCATTCAAACGAGCCAGTCCTAAATGTTTTTGATGTAAAGTCGCTTAGTCGCATTTTACGACACTCACGGAAAAAGGTCGATTGATTTAATTCTTTTTAAATCCCGGAATCTACATGAAATGAAATATATCACTTAAAATCCAACATAACACCATTTAAGGCTACAACGCTAATCAAGCAAACAAGTAGCATTCGCACGTAACTGCGTCTAGCAAAATGATTTGCATGTCTGTTTCAATGCTTTTAAGTCATTACTTATCCTTAACAGTAATCTAAAGACCACTTAAGAACAAGTTCCAAAATGACCATAATATATGGATCGTACGTTTCACTAGATAACCGTATCGTTTACATCAGGCCACAAGCCGCGCTCAACCCTTTTCAGTTTAATTCCAAATTCGTGAGTTTTTCAAAGTCGGTCCCATTTATCTTCTTCATAGCGATCTTGCAAACAGTTTATGTTATTCGTATAATCGTATCTCATTTATGTAATTTACCTTAAATCACATAAGTGCGGTAGCAGTAAAATTAGACTCACTTTACTGAAGTTGAATTCAAGAGACAGTAATGCAGTAAGGTATTAATTACTAGTAATTCAAGAGACAGTACATTACTATTGCATAATGCATTGAACCTAGGTTCAAAATATGATGATCCGATGGGGTCAGGTGGGGTCTGCTATTTACGGCCGATGTATTAAATCACTATTTACAGGACATTATGTATGTTTTAGGCCGATGGTAAAATTAGGCAAATCGTGATATATGATGGGCATATTGCCTGTATTATACGAAACTACGCTGTCCATAGGAGAACCCAGGTACGTGGTGCTCTTCGGTAGTAGAATTCAAAGGAACCTAACACAATCTGCTCTGAGCAACCCAGTTTTCTATAAAAGCGCAAATGTCCGTCATACATTACATACATAGCGCCTAGGCATTCACTTGAATGGCTAATTCAATGATGTACCTACAACATATCACACATACCTACCACACACACATATGCACATACATCTACATACACACATACACCTACCACATATGATGAATCTAGTAATCCATAATTAGAAATTAAAATTTTTTCTCAACTTACTTAAATATGTTTAGTAACTATAGGGAAACTTAATATTAGCGTAATAATTGTCATGATTTCTTTATGTATTAATAATTTTTGTAGCTTTTGTATATCTCAATAAAAAAGGAAATGATTAAGTAATCCTTTAATTGGTATTCTCTGTCCAGTCTTGTTAGACTAGATTCTATATAGATTCATGACGATCAGCAAACTAGCTTTTTAGTTATTGTGAAGTTACTGTAAATGTAGAATAGGTCACATACTTCATTTACCTATAACCTAATTAACCCTCTGGGCATTGTAAGCCTCTATCATGGTCCTGCATTGATTATCTGATCAAGTTTAGCACAAATATTGGATAAATAGGCAGTCCAAAATTTTGTAGGAGAAATCCCGTGCCCATCATAGTCGTTTGGCCTGTGACGTTATGGAAAAAAGGGTTAAGTGCTATTCTCTGCTGATATTAGATTATTAAAATATGAATTTCAATCGAAAAATTTGACCTTGACCAGAGCCATTCTCATTCGCTGTGCTAATCTTTCGAGGGAGCCTTTGTGCTACAGGCCACTATAAAGATATTTATAATAGCAAAAGGTAGCGTAAGTATAATAAGTGAGTACAGATGTGTAAGTAACAATATTTGTACATAGCTAATAATTTTTACATACCTGCACTTAGACATCACTCTTGAATTACGAACAGCAGAGTATTTTATTTATTAAATACAGAAACAACAGTATGTATAAATTTCAAACAAAAACATATAACTCTATGACGTTTTTTTTCAATTTATGCTGTTGTTTTTATTGTATGTATTGAGTGTCTACTCAATAAATTGTTACCCATTATAATAATGCCATTGATAGACTTTTTATTCATAGTTTTTTATCGATAAAAACATTTGGCTAGTCGGGTTTGCCAGAAAACTGGGTGAATTTGAATTCGTGTAATTCCCATTATCTGGTCACGCCTCTCTTAATACGAACAACTTTCCCCAAGGGACCATAGTCGAATTCGATCAAAAAATTTTTGATTACCCATACAAAGTAAACCATTCTGAAACCACCTTATAGTATTAAAGTGCAACAATTATCGGCTAAATTCGGCTATGGTTCCTAGTGGAAAGTTTTTCGTAATCACGAGTGGAGTCATCAATAAACAGGAATTACACTAATTAAATTCATCCTTTATAGGTATATCTGTTGCTAACCAATCTGGCACTACTTCAAGGTATCACTCACAGCAGGGATATTAGCCCTTCCCACGAGGAAAAGATAATGAGTTTTTAAATTTAATTTAATTACATGTGAAGTCCTCAACCCGCCTTGGACCAGAGCGTGGTGGAATATGGCCCATACTCCCTTATATACGAATTTAAAACTCATTGGTACATTGGGAGACCGCGTCCTCACCGCTTAACCACCGACGCTCCTACTTCATGGTATATCAAAGCCTAAATGTAGCCAAATTCTTGTAAATGGAAACTTTTATTCTCAAGTTCTATGAGCTTCTAGTTTTCTAAACCCAGTATCAAAGCATTTCGTGACGATCCGATCGACCTCCATGATCGAAGAGGACCAATAAAAGCGATATAATTATGTGGAAATCATTTCATGGCAAGAGGTTCAATACTCTTACATTTACTATGTCTAAATTTAATACCAATTGTTAAAGCATATTATTTCATTATGCATGCGCATATTGATTGAACCTTTGGACACTGACATATCTTGCTTATATTTATACACACATGTTATGATTTTTAAAAATGATAATACCTACATAACGTGTCAATCACCCTTCACTTCCCCCACTGTAATTCCTAAGGTGCTTTACATAGCACCTACTGATGGCAGACGATGTCCGATATGACTCGAATTCTTGCTATGATTAAATATTGCTATAACTGGAACATATGTTACACCTATGCCCATTTTTATCAAAAACAATTTATTTGTTCTAAACGTAAACTAAGTCCATTCACCAGGTGATACGGCGATTCTGTAACGATTGGAAAATTTAAAAAAAGTTATTTTTTTTCTATTTATGAGAAGTTTCAATTTAACTATGTCACTCCATTGTGTCTTCTTACCTACAGCTGATACGGGACCTCCATCTAAAAAAAAAGTAAATTAAGAAATAAAAAACCCGACTACGTAAACAGCTAATTAATTCAAATGAAATCAAATCAAAATATTTTATTTCATAGGATAAAATTATCACTTGAAAACGTCACTTTTAATATTACATTTAAATTTACGGCTCATTCACAAAGCTAACTCCCCAGAGAAGAACGAGCAGGAAACTCTAGGGTTACTCTTTTAAACAGATTATGGGTTACAATTTGTGATTTCATAATTATATGATTATTTCATTCGTTATGCGCAACAAGAAAGAAGAATACCTCATCTTTTAGGTTGAGTAATTCTTGAACTATGCTTATGACTGAAAATAGTATAGGAAACAAACCTACTCATTGATGTGCCATTTAATATAAGACGCAATTTTTTTATTTTCGTCTCTAACACCATTTGATTTTTAAAAACAAAACCTATATTTATGGTTTAAAGGGCTAGACATCTAATTACAATTACCTACTCAAACAAAGCTAAATTTTAAACGATTTCCAAAAGGGAGGAGAGTCTGAATTCGATGGTAATTTATTTATATATGTTCCGCGATATCTTTCAAATTTGTAAACCGATTTTAATAATTTTTGTATGATTTTATACCGGAGTGGTCACATGTAAATTTCATGTAGATCTGATGATGCACTCCTGAGATAGCGAATGCTTTGTTGAAGTTTTGACAATTTTTGACGGGTCAATTATATTCTGAGTCCATCCCTATTCTGTCTATTAATTTCTATTTCTTTTCTTTCGTTAACCATGCAGACGAAGTCGCGGGCGGAAAGCTAGTTTGGAAGAGACAGCAGAAGAACTATGGAGTATAACTTCCTAAATAAATAATTAAATGTTTCGGATACTTACACCAATTATCTAGTCACAAACTAATCAAATATGGATACTAGACAACGGATGAACATACATAAAATTTATATAAACATCCATGGCTCCGAAATAAATTTTCGTATTCATCACACAAACATTTACCCCTAGCGGGTTCGAACCCGCAACCGTAGGTTTCGTTTATCGTTAATATCTACATATATTTAATCTGAGTTCAAGGGTGACCAATGAACTGGATTAACCTTATCGCTAACGAAAGATTTGAAAACAATTATGGTAACTTTGTTCTGAATAAATAATGCAAATCAATACTGTCTGTAATTTACCGGACAATACAGACAATAGCTTTTTTTTAAATAACAGCACATTTTTACAGACCATTGGTATTAAGTAGGCAATATTGCTGAATTTGTATAATATATACTAAATTGTACTTTTAAGTGCAGTTAAGGTTTATTATGGGGTTTATTCTTAGTGACACGATATAGCCAGCATATTGGCGAATATCGTCCACAAGACTACAATAACTTTATTCATAGATTGCATGGTGCACAATTTATTTTGAACAGTGATGTTTATTTTTACGATAACTTGTCTTACCTAAGCATGTTTAATTTTCGGGTCAAACAAAAGCATTTTCTTATGTCTCCAATACATCCACAATAACGAAAACATGGAGCCAACATATTGAAGATATCCTGCTTGTCACTTTTATATTGCCTGACGAGTGGTACACCTAACAGCTAGGTAATTCATAGGAATTAAGATGTAAACGTTTACGTATTCATTTAATGTGTGAGTGCCGCCACTACGACCTTGTCAACGGCAATGCTCAATAAAAAAAGTATTCAAAAATATTGTGCAGTATGGACGAAGAGATTCCAAATTGGAGTCCGCCGCCGTCACGCCTGGCTGCTCAGACGCATACAATTACGGGCTTCGTACAAAAAAGCGCCCCAACAATGCAAGCATCGTCCTTGAATCCCGAACAAAAGCCGAGAAAGGGCAAAGAAACTTGTTTGGACCAACCTTGGGACTTTCACTGACTACCTACGCATATTTGCTATCATAAAATAGTAATTTAACACCACCTAGTTCAAAAATTGATGCCTGCAATTCGTACCATTATTATTTATATTAAAATAAAGTATTCATTTTAGGAAACGATATTTTCTTAATAAAATAACAGTAATCAATATGTGCCTATAAATGAAAAAGAAACATTATTTTGCTAATTTCATGCACATCAGCAGCCAGTAGCAGGCGCTATTTAAAATTATATCAAAAACCAGACAGGAAGTGTTCGGATGCCGACTGAATGGTTTAAACTCTGTGGTGTCAATTGTTGGTAGATTTAGGTCGAGATTAAATTTGTTACTTTGTCCTGGCTCGCCAATTATAATAATATGATACACACACACAAACACTGTGGGTGTGTATGCGGAGGCGAGTAATACCGTTATGGAGGCACATACCAGTGACGTCAATGAGGCCTCATGCCTTCGACGCCACACGAATACGTTAGTAATAAGCCGAGGACGAATAGTAACTACTCGATAATGTGTTTCGAAATAACCAATCATTGCATTCTGTGTAAATTTAAAATAAGTTATAACAACTTTTTAATGTAAGTATTTTTTATCATTTCAGATCGTGATGTTTTTGGAGAGTCAACTGGTATACGGAATGCCCAAGAGCGACGCACAAAGGAACCTAGAAGATTTATATCATCCATTCTTGGAGGCGATATTCCTTATGGCAGTCACAGGGGACATGTCCTCACACAAGCCGAAAGAAAACAATATCTGCCAGTTGTTAAAGAAGACAAGAAAAAAGATGATAAACCGTTAATAAAAGAGGAAAAGGATCCATTAGAAAATGATCCAGTAGTACTTCCCTCAAGAAACTCGCCTTCTCCAGAATCCACACCTTCAACGGGTGTCGATAATAGTATTACATGTCAAAAAGTATCAGTTATTCAAAGAACACCTTCACAATCACAGTTTCGCGACAGCAAAAAAGAATTGTCGGATGTGAGCCTTCCACCAACATTACCACCATCTGAACCAGAACAAGACCAACCTATTGATATGGTCATAGCGAAAAAACGTGGCGAAACTGAAGATGAAGAAAGTGAAAAGAAAATTAGAGAGCAAAGACGAACTAGCAGTTCGAAAATCGCCAATGGAATTTTGGCAAGGCCTACCCTAGTTTTACGAAATTGTCCAGCAAATAAAGTACCAGGAATAATTACCGCTGCTGCTGGACATGGCCGATCTACTAGTGGTAGTGGATCTAATACTAACTCTCAAACTAGTGGAGGTTCGGCAAGTTTTAGCTCAGGTGGTGGCAGTACTGCCCCATCATCTGGTGGGGGTGGTGCTATCGGTGGTGGTTCAGGAAGTGGTGGTAACGGCCGTGACGGTCGATCTAACTACGGTCCTAACAGTCCTCCTACGGGCAGTCTTCCTCCATTTTATGAAACTCTCGGTCCATCTACAAAAGGCGGGCAAAATTCTTTCAATGCCAATAGTACCTTCTCAAACGAATTCAATATTATCAACGGATTTAATATGGATTGCGAAAATAATGAAAATGCTACTAACTTTCCTGAACAAAGCAAACAATACTCTTTAATGCAGAACGCACATTATGGTCTTGCCTTAAAAGATGAGGAGATCGATTATGAAAATAAATTAGAGAATTTGGGAGCTATAGGAAGTTATGGAAGTAATTTTGATGACTCTATGGTTGTGGATATGGGAGAAGATGTTATAGATTATAGAGAATTTCAAACTACTCTAACGTTCAATGGTCCAAATGAGGGTATATTAGGAAATCTTTCTGATTCAACTGAAGACTTTGCAAATCTGTTAAATAATCACGTCGAGTCTATAACAGATTCTGAATTACGAGAATCGTCTTCATCTATCACACCAGACTCTGTTCAGAATCAAGTTGATATAGAATCTCTTGCAGAACAAGTTAATTTAAGTAGACAGTATTATGAAAAAGCTAACTACTTGGCCTTCGCAAGCCAAGAACAGGGATCATCTTACAATTTTGCTAAAGAGCGTCCAGACTTACTAATGCAACTAAACCCCGCACTTCTCCAACATAATGAAGGCCAAATGCAGCAACTCCAGATACACGTACAACTCCAGCAAAGACAACAAATACTATCTCCTGGCTTCCCCTTCGCTAGTCACTCATTAGAACTGGATTCGCCGACGGGTGTATCGCTACCCTCACCTGGTGGTAACAACTCGCTGGATGGCAGCAGCCACATCGAGACCTCATCCCTCAGCCCTGCCGCTGCTGTAAGTTTCAAGAAAGCCTCGGCCGATGGCAAAATGCAAATCTTGCAGCAAAGGGTAAGCATTATTTGATTTTAAGGCGAAGCTTTGATTCGTTTCCTTCGTATATGTCGTCCTAAAAACCTATATGAATAAAGACGACATCGAAGGTCAATAATGAATGAAGTCATCTTAATGATGCTGAGCCTGAATCAACTTATGCTTTAACTTACTGCACTCTTCATAATTTATTTAAGTCTTTCGTTATGAATATATTTGGGACAGCTTGCTTGATTAAGCTCAGCTTTTTAAATATATAACGAACTTATTATAAATCACCGTGCACTTTCCTTTCTTCCGACGGATGTCCTTGGAAATTGAAATATAGTACAATTTTAATTTTATCTTGTTACAGTTGGGTCTACCAGCAGAACTTCCATTAGAATTCATCAATGGTGGGCATGGTGTAAAAAATCCTTTAGCGACCGAAGCGAACGCCAGGCAAAGAGAAGAAGAGAAGAACAAACAAGTATTAGTTAGTGAGGACGATCCTTCAAAGTTCGTGTGCAGAGTATGTTCGAAGAACTTTACTTTACAGAGGCTGTTGAACCGGCACATGAAGTGCCACTCGGATGTAAAGCGATACCTATGTACTTTCTGCGGCAAAGGCTTTAACGACACATTTGACTTGAAAAGACACACGAGGACGCATACCGGTGTCCGACCTTACAAATGCAATCTCTGCGAAAAATCCTTCACCCAAAGATGCTCACTAGAATCTCATTGCCTAAAAGTTCATGGAGTGCAACACACTTATGCTTATAAAGAGCGAAGGACTAAGGTAAATTATATTATCAAATTGTAAATTCCGAATTAGTGTCCCAGAATTTTAGAGAAAGTATCAGAATTCCAGGCGTTTATATCGGGGAAGATAAGCGGCAGGAGGATGTCTTGTATGACATTATATAAAATCAAATACTGGGATCCAATTCGCAATTTTTACTATTACATAATACAGGTTATCTGAAACTTCAAAATTCTGGAGCTTGTAGCAATTCTAGTCCTTAAATGAGACCAATTTCAATTACTGAATTATTTCGAAATCAATAAAAATTGATCCTTTTGTGAAACGCTAGAAGCTCTCGAATCTTCAAGACACTAGTAGTAGTTAATTGAAAAACTTTATGTTCCAGATGTACGTCTGTGAAGAATGCGGCCACACCACATCAGAACCGGAGGAGCACTACATGCACCTCAAAAAGCAACATCCATATTCTCCAGCGCTACTAAAATTTTACGATAAACGGCATTTCAAATTCACGAATGCAGCCTTCGCAAATCAACTATTAGGACAGCTTCCAATGCCGGTCCACAACTAAATGTACCTAATAAAAATTAATTCCAAACGACTGACTTCCTTTTTGGTTTCATGCCATGTATATTATAAAAGGTTCTTAACATTACGAATTTATTCCGTCCGTTTAAAGATAAATCCAAAACATTATAATTGAACAATAAACTACCCAGTGTTATTAACTCAATACTATGAGTGAGACTACGCGCATATGAAATTCCTCTTAGTTAAGTATTGATATATTTTTGTCTTCCAAAATAATGTAGACATTCCGCAATTTTGAACTACATATTTTAATATGGTTTATATTAAACTATGGAACAATAAGTATTTTGTTCTCATAAAGAAATACCTTAATTTTTTAACAGTCAATGTCATTGTGAACTCTCAGTGGAGTTACGCCAGTGCGAAAGGCTTAATTTATGTTTTCCTACACCAGGGTTCAAAAGTGTTTGTAGGATATGTAGCTCTAAAATAGCCAAAGGTGGCTTATGGTCTATATTTCACAATGATTCGCAAACCTCGCAATACAAGTATGTTGCAAAATGTTGCAAAATATTCACAAACATTATTGAACACCGTTGTTGGAAACACCATTTTTTACATGTGACTGCAATTAAAAAATCAAAGTATCGGGTATTATGTGCAATCTTTGGTGATGGTACGGGATTATTTCTAAGTTTAGCATATAAGTAAGATAGACTAAACGATTTTTAGATTTAATTCGTAGTTTGTCATGTTAGAAACTGATTGTAAGTTTTATTTCATACCAGCCACGGACTGTTACGAAGAGATTATCGGATGGTGCTAAGTGCAAATTGGGACGCTGGCATGAAATGAAGCAATTATGGATCGGATGACATTTATTGTCCAATCCATAGGCATATCAAAGGCACACCTTTGATATGACTACACAATAAGGAATCTCTTTCCTCGTTTTAGTGATACTAGCTTCTAATTGTCTCTCAAAATATTAACACAAATTATGTCACAAGTTTTACGTGTATAATGTAATGATGTTATGTTTGTTCTTTGTTTGTACTTAATATAATGTATTCAAAATTTTTTAATTCATGGTGACAACCTTTATGGTTGCACAACATGTCGTACCAAGTTGAATTGCATTTCTACAAATATTTATATTATTTAAATTAAAATATTGATCGGTTTTAGTCTGTGCTGTGAGTGTGTGTGAATAATGTATTGTGTATTTGAGTTATTTAATGTGACGATTGTTATTTTATTATACTTACATACATAAGGACTTGGTGAAGCGCTTCCGAGTTATTGAAAGAGGGTTAGACGACCACGACGATGCTCAATTGATGTACTTTGCGCTTTCACAGCGAAACATGTTTATAATAATAAATAATATAAAATTGTAAATACGTCTAAATTTAGTGAATAATAGTAAAAATTTTAAAAATAATATTACCTAAATAACTTAGAGGTATGTACCTAATTAGTGTTTATGAGATTTTTAAAATGATAGTTGTTATAGTATTTTGAACAATTCGGTAAGTTTTGATTTATTGGAATTTTTATATTGGCTTATCTATCATCGATCGGTTAGTCCACAAAATTGTGATAGCGCAATGCCTCGGTTATACTTGTCTGTTGCATTTACTAGCATTTTGATCATTGTCATAATATCATATTTTAAGAAACAAACTCTTTGTTACTCTGTATTTTGATAAGCAATATATCATGATTAAAACATTATAAACTGTTTTATTAAATAATAAACCCATAAGTAGTATCAACCTGATCTCTTGTGATATACGAGAATACATTCACTGGCCTGCTCAATCATAAATTCAGATACGTGACGAAATTACTATTTATGTTTTAGCTAGATTTATTAGATGTTAATAAAAATGTTGGAACATAATAAAGAGTTGGACTCCTGGATATTAGCACACTCTGAAATCGGGAAAAAACATCAGTTATCCATAAACTTCAATATTTAGTCGACCAAAATGTGTGGAAAACTGATTAAATACTCAGTATAAAAAAAAACAATAACGTCGGAGGCTCAGCGGTTAAGGCACGGTCTCCCAATTTGGGAGGTCCGGTTCGATTCCCAGGCAGGCCATGTACTAATGAGTTTTTAAATTTAATTTTATTACTTATGTTCATTTATCCGACTGCTCTTAAACGGTGAAGAAAAACATCGTCAGGAAACCTGCATGCCTGAGAAATAAAACTTCTAAGGCATGTGTGAAGTCCCAACCCGCATTGGGCCGACGTGGTGGCCTATGGCCCATACTCCCTCATTATGTAAAGGAAGACCTATATCCCTGCAGTGGGATATTTACGGGCTGATGATGATGAGGATGATAAAAAAAACAAGTCTAATCGCAATTGATTCAGCCTACAGTGTTATTCCTCTATGCTACTACATAAACTACTTAATTTTATTACTTAGAATCTGTACTGTTAACAGGAAGAAGTTTGTTTATATAGTGGGCTGAATCAATTAAATAATAAATAAATAAATATCCTTAGACATACACACAGCGCCATCTAGTTCCACAGTAAGCAACTATATGCTTGTGTTGTGGATACCGGATGGTTAATAGAATACATAAATATTTATTTTTTGTAAATAAATACTTATTATAAATGAAAACATCCATAACTCGGGTACACATGTCCGTATTCATCACACAAACATATGCCCCTAGCGGGATTCGAACCCGCAACCTTTTGTCAGAGTGGTCAGAGTTGCTAACCACTACACCAAACAGGTCGTCAAAATTGCGATGAGACTTGTTTTTTTATACTGAGTATTAACGAAAACGTTAGACAAAATAAATCAGTTGTTCCGCACATGTTGGTCGAGAAAATATTGAAGTTGGTCAGCCGATTCTATTGTTACAATACGAAAGTCTGTCTGTCTGTGTCTGTTACCTTCTGACGAGTATACCTTATTGAACTAATATTTCGGGCGAAAAGCTAGTATTATTATTATTATTATATTCTTTATTGCACAGAAAAATAAAATATAAAGAACATTTAACATAGATGATGAAGTGTACAAACTAGTAACTATCTATATAGATAGATAGATATGTCTCATTAAATAAATAAACAAATAGGACATACACACAGCGCCTTTTATTTCTACACTATGCAACTAGGCTTGTATTATGGATACCAGTTGGTGGATATACTACACAAATACATTTGCATTGTTTTTTTGAGCGCTCATTTTGGCACGACTACCGATACACCCCTATATCTTGCAAACGGCGGACCTACAAATTCTGATATCTTGTGAAACATTTCGACTAATTATATAGAGAGATTTCCAGTTTGTGATAGTGGCCAAGATGAGACAAATCAGTTTTTTTAGGAATCAAATCCTATTGAATTTTTCGTCATAAAATATAACCTATGACACATACTCCAGAAATCAAGACGAATCGAACGCTACCATGCACTTCAAAAACGGTCAAGCCATTTAAGAAGGTTACATAGAAATCTGTACATAATGTATGTAGGTATGTATGAAAATTTCTATATAACCCGTAGTATGTACACACGAAAAACATTACCATCCTTCCTGGGCCAGTCTGGGCAATAACTATTTAAGTATTTAAAAACCAAAAAAACCAGGCAGCACATTTTGTATTTTGCGGACGCCATGTTGGATTTTTACCATAAAATATATTCCACTAGCTTACCGCCCGCGGCTTTGCCTGCGTGGAATAACTTTATCGCTGAAATTTGTTTATGCCGAACTACTCACTTTATCGGGATAAAACTATTATATGTTTAGGGTATATTCTACCTATATATAAAATTTCATCCAAATCAGTTCACCCGTTTCGCCGTGATTGAGCAACAAACAAACAAATAAACAAACACACATCCAAACCTTCGCATTTATAATATTAGTAATATGACACTCCGGGTATCAAGATGAATCTAATAACGACACCATGCACTTCAAAATCGGTTAAGCCGTTTAGGCTACAGGATGCACCAAAGGAACGGACATACATACACTCGAAAAACATGGGTCCTTCCTTGGTCAGTCGAGTAAAAATAGACTTTACCGACCAAACTAAATATAATGAAAAGCAATAAAACAAAGCCATAAAAATGCTAGTAGAAATTGATCAGGCACAATTATTTTAAGTGATGATGATGATACTTATTTCACTGGTAGAACTTTGATAAATTATTTCAATTGATTCCCAGAAGAGAAATCACTATTATAGTAATTATACATGCTTAATATCACGACAGTATCTAATTCAATCAATTCAATGTTACTAAAACTAATGGACATTTAATTTTTATTGTTAGTGTAAACTTGAGTGGACGAAAATGGATACATCTGAAAAAGAACAACTTATACGAGAATATACAGAGGGTTTGCGTTACTATGTTCATTATCCAATGAAACTAGTCGGTATCAATAGATTCGACTTAACGCCTGATCGAATAGTAAAGAGAACATTGTCGTCATTGATTTACAGCACAATAATTATGTTGATCATGAACGTCTGTGCATTTTACTTGCTATACTCATTAACTTACAAAAAAAAATATTTAGAAATCCCAGAGGTAGTAGCTGTAGTACTATTTGATGTATTTCATCTAGGTGTGTTGTTAAATCTTACGTTCATAAATCCAGGCAGGGTTGCCGATGTCATGAACAGTGTTATTGAAATTGACGTATTTCTCGGTGTTAAGAATACAAAGTTCTTAAGAGATATATCTGTTAACACATATGTGTTTCTTGTAGTAATTGATGGCTTTTTTAATGTAGCAGTGTTGGTCGTTATGCACTTATCTTATATAGTAGACATAGATGTTGCTTTTGTCACTGCAATCTATGTTATAGTACTATTCTTTATTTATTATGATCTATCATTTTTTGTGTCACTATACACATTCCTTACATTAAGAGTACGTTACTTGAATGTATCTCTAATGAGAATCACAAACGTGGGCCCCCAACATATGCCTAAACAAATTCCTTTCAATAACATTTTTTGGTACAAGAAACATAACGATTTAGTAGACTTCCACACCAGATCTGAACCATACAAAACTGTTCAGGCATTTAGAATGTTATTTAGTGTATTAAGAGGAATCGAAAACTACTATAGATTTACAGTAAGTACCCGTCAACAATTTTTTGCTTTATATGTTGTGATAGCACTGTGCAATCCACACAATGAGAATTGTGAATTGTGGTAGAATAAATATCGTGTGACCTATATTAATATATTTAGGTCACACACTCATTTGCGGGACGCAGCACCAAACAATACATGTTAGCCGTGGGTGGCTCTACCCGCTACGAATCAGGCTGCCCCACGACCACCCCACGACCGACAATGGGTGACGGATTTTTTGTAGGAGAAAATGGAGCGTACAGATTGCAATATTTCAAAGCACACGTCCTACAAAAAGTCGGTCACAATATCGGTGATAAAAGTATTGACGAAAAAATCGGCCCGATTATCGGTCCTACAGAAAGTCTGTCGTGGGCGCAGCCTCAGTTTATCGTCCTGCGAAATTTATTTGACGATCGATAGGTGTAGTATATAGTAAACCCTGCCATCGAAACCAATGGTGGCGGGTTCGAATCTAGGTTGTATTATGCATACGGACAATGTACATTGTAACCTTCTCTTCACAGTATATAAATATAAATACATATAGGTGACAAAATGTCGCCTCAGCAAAGTCAGTAACGTTAAGTACTTTTTTTGATAAGGTTCCCGTTGATATACAAAATCTTCCGTTCAATAAATTTAAAGACACTATATACAGAAATTTAT
Source organism: Oegoconia quadripuncta (assembly GCA_949316235.1). Classification (NCBI taxonomy): domain Eukaryota; kingdom Metazoa; phylum Arthropoda; class Insecta; order Lepidoptera; family Autostichidae; genus Oegoconia; species Oegoconia quadripuncta. Next base: position 23,941,037 of record OX438746.1, on the reverse strand, counting down.
TAAGAAAGCAAATTATAAAATAAACTATTTAGATGATAATTCATCCCTGGCCATAACCAGCTCATTCGCATGCCAGGCTAATTTAGTAATAATGAGGTTAATAATAATGAAATATTATTGTGCATTCTTTTTGTATACTATATACTATAATATACTAATGTATACTAAAAACCTGTTTTAAAAGAGCAACCCTTCGAGTTTCTTGCTTGTTCTTCTCAAGGGAAAATTGCCTTTTGAACAAGAAGTAGCTTAAAAATTGTAAAATCTGACTATTTTGAGTGTACCCTGTCTACCTACAAAATAAAGCGTTTTGGACTTTGATTTTGTCCCGATTTTGTTGTTTGATGTATGGATTTGTAATATGTAAAAAAGTATTCGTGTAGTAGATTTAAATTGGCATTCAACAAATGATATCATGTATCGTTGAAATAAATACTTGAAGTTTGAAGTTAGGCCTATCATAGAGGTATAGCTGAATGTATTAGATACTTCAGTTTTTTAAGTACTTACATCTCTTAATTTTTACATTTGTATGTTATTTCAGATATTTATGTGTTTGTTATATCTAATTATTGGAACATTTGCAATCGTTCAAAACTTTATCATATACGCCAAATCGATGGTAAGTATATACCTGACTATATATATATATACATATATATTTTTTTCAATAAAGTAGATTTTTTTAATAATAAAAAGTATTTGTTGTTTAGGATATGGATACCATACGACTGATAGCACTGACCGGATGGGGCGTCTTAAGCTGGTCCTTTCAAATTGGAATCGCCGTGCAAGTAGACATGTTCTACCGTCAAATACAACAGACCAGGCTATTATGTACATATATACAATTGAAACCTACATATTCCGGTAAAAATGTTTAAATTTTTTTATTTCAAAACTCAGTTGATTATTTAAGTTATGATGCATAATTGAATCACATTCATGTTCGACCCGACCTGCCTGAATGCATTGTCCTGAGGTCGCTAGTAACCACAACATAAAATATTTTTTTTTAATGACTTGACCTCAATCACAGATGTTAAGTTAAGATAACTTTTTGGTGGAACGAGTATCATATCTCAACCAGCTGGAACAGCGGCAGACTAAGATAAAAACTACTACCAGCAACTAAACCGAATAATCAGCATATACCTCGCTCTAATTCCATTTTGTAAAGTTTATGTTCTCTGTAAGGAGATTAGGGTTACTTAGTTTGAGTCTCTCAAAATATACAAAACTAGAAAATTTGGGGAAAACCAATCAACACAAAGACTCCCAACACACTCCACAGTTTATAATAGACATTGCTTATGTAAGTTAATATAATTAAATATATTATATAAAATATAAATATATTATATATTATATACAAACAAATAGTGTTTGATAAATGTAGTCAATAAGAAAGCCTGGGTCAAACCAGATGACCTGACACACCGGCATGCTACATACTGTGCTGTGCTGCATGGTTTGACCATTTAAAAATATTATTTAAAAATTTCCACATTGACAAAAATACTAACCTGCGAAATATGCCGATTACAGATGATAATTTTACATGATCAGTGGCAGCACGCTGGCTATTTAAGCTATGCCATACGACGTTCTCTAAATTGATAGTCTGGATCGTTTTAGTTGGTATAGCTTGAACAGAACTCATTTTATAGAACAACCCCGTATAAATAACTATAACATCGACTGTACCTGTGACAATTGTTTCAGATTCTATATATAAGCTTACAAGCAATATTATTGATACATTGGAGATACGGGATGCACGCATGTCGATATATGGCTTATTTTACTATGATACTGGCTTATTGCTGACAACATTTGCGTCACTCTTCGTCTACATAACAATGCAGCTACAATTTGCCTTCGCTAAGATAGACGACCTTTCGATTTTGAACAATGCTACAAATATATCAACATAAAACGCCTCGTTAAGCGATTTTTTTTTAAATCTGGCTAGTTCTATAAAAAAACAGACAAGACTTATCGTAAAATAATCGTTGTTTCACAAATACAGCTTATTAGAACTTAGATTTTTTTATCATTCAACGATGTTGGTTGGTAAAGTTCATAGTTTTGCTATTTGATATTAGACAGAAGGCGTAGTTCGTTTTTAAATTTGTTTTTATTTTTAATTTCTGTATGTTTTCACTAGATTTATGTCTATCTACCCATTAGACTAGGTATAAAAATTCAATTAACAAAAATAGTGTTTACAATATAAAAATGTCAGAAAAATATTGAAAGATTGTGGGTAATTAATTTAGTGATCGTTAATTAAGATTTTCAGTGACATGATCAATTAAATTATAACAAAATAACATTTGTGGCCAATACACAATATACATCATGTTACATCCATGACCGAGCTGAAAACGACGATACCTATGAACCGAGAGGGCTTTTGTTATGGTATTTGTTTAATAGAGTCACGCAATAACAAAATGGTCTAACATATACATTTCATGGAATTTGTGAATAAGTAGGTAGTAATGACAGAGATAATAGAAAACATATTGTTCCAAATCATTGACTAGTCGGAACAATTGTGTTCTAATTGTCAACCATTTGTCTAATGTACGCAAAATCGTCTACGTCATTTTTTTACGAAAAACGATAACAAAGTTTTCGTATATATAAAAAGGTTTAGTGAAATCAGTTCAATGTGAAATCAGTCTCCTGAAATACAGTTCATAAACGAAACATCAAATTACAATCATGAGGAACCTTATGTGTCTGCTGTTGGTCGTAGCCGTATTTGCTCAAATCGTAAGTAATAGCGTTGTAATATTTATTTATTTTATGTACGCATAAAACTATTATTTAAGACAATGAGAATATAATGTGAATGAAAACTGGAAAAACAATATACCTGCATCAATAACTTTCCGCTCTCAATCTCATGGATGCGCCATCAAATCTTTACCATATAGAATCACTCATAAGCATTCAATTAAGCAATAATTATCGTATTAGATAGTATGGAACATGCACTAAGGGATACAATCTAAATAATAACTCCTCCTTTTCTCATGAACTTACGAATTTTTGACACAAAGTTTACGAATTTGGTTTCATATTTTTTTTAGGAATTTCAATTATCTTCTATGTAATCTCACAGTGGCTCTACACACTTTGACCAACCATGTTCTAGCTTCATAAACCATCAAAAAAGTATTTTTTATCGAACTCTGCAAAATACTCGTCTATTTCAGTTATTATTTCCTCATTTTACTAATGGCAACTGCATAATAAGGCTGCCAAATCTTCCCTTGACTTTGAGTGCATGCGACTGTAATTCGTATCGTAATTCAAAAAATATAGCTGTTGTGATTACAGACGAGTGAGCGAGTGCATTATCGTAATGAAACATAATTATTTTCTTTAATTTTGCTATCATTTAGTCAGCCTTGAATTTATGTAACATAGCAGCATAATACCCTTCTGCTATTGTCTTGCCTTTCTCCAAGTAATCGATACTAATAAGCCCTTGGCTGTCCCAAAAGAACTGTCGACCATTACTCTGGCTGTAATTACTCTGGCAACCGAACGAAGTCTTTGCCTTCTTTGGGGTACATTTCTCGTTAGAACTCCACTGCTTTGACTGTTGTTCTATCCCTCGAGTGTAATGATGAAACCATGTTTCACGAAATGTCGTCACGTGCCGACGTAAAGATCACTTAGGCCCGTATTAATAAACCATTCTCAAGATTGAGAACATTCTTGTGACCGGTCTCAAGTAAACGTGTTGATAATAAACCTAACTTGACACCTGAAACACACGAGAATACTCAAGCAGTACTCACTTGAGAGGTGCGCCGAGTTTCACGTATTAATAAACGAAACTCAGGACTATCATTCATTCGCCGCTGAGGCGAATACTTGAAAATTGATCTCAGCTGAGTAAACGTCAAGATTGGTTTATAAATTAGCACGGAGCTTAAGATAGCGTTAACTGCTTAAGACGCATCTCGTGTGATACAGCCTCAAAACTTGTATTGAGATTGGTTTTGCTAGGCATTGCGCCGAAGTTGTCTCGCGAATTCGTTGTTGGTCGTCTGTCATCAAACACAACACCCATCTTACGTAATATCCATACCTAAAATATTATGAAAAATTCGTTCAGTCGAAATGTGTGTCATTTAATTCGACGTCCTGCCAAAATAATATCGTGCAGATAATAAGTTCAGAATACTTCCAGTGGTGACTTCATTCGCCCTTCAAGGGCGTTCAGCGTCTTTTGTAGTAGTATGGTACGAACACAACTAAATTTTTGAACCATTCACGAACACGTAGGCGATACCCCGTAATATTTTTTTCGCCTGTGTTCAGATTCTTTGCTCGTTTTACCACGTTAAATTTAATTGTAAACTTCGCCGGTTTTTTTTAGCGCCAAATTGCAAAAATTTGCTGTAGCTTAGAAAATGGTTTTAAATTGAGATCTCCGACCTCACCGATTTCTCGGACCGCCTATCTTAAATGTCTGTTTAAAAGATTTGATCCATATTATCTTCAAAATACCATTAAAATATAGGGGATTGCTTTTCTACATGGTCGATTCGAACCCGGTTTAGGAAAAAGTTTATAAAATCTTTGATTTGCAATTTCTTTATAACTTACACTAACAGATCAAGATCATGCATTGTTGTTACTGATTTCAGTGTTACTGTATTCTAAAAATAAAAGGAAACGTTTACTTTGAGTAAAATAGGTATACTTTTTCCCCCACCGACGCCTTTTCCTTTCCATCTTGTACAATAATAATATCTTTTTTACAGAACGCTATTCCCGCATCTGAATCACCCTCTGTAAATACGGGTAAATATGACCTATTTGATATTACTACTACGACGAGTCACTCTCCGCCCCATTATCTCTGTGCAAAAAATCATATTGATCGGTTGAAGCACAAGCAACAAACACACCGACCTGATCGCCGTTAAAATGAGCAAATCTATATAGATGTTTTTTGGCGTAAAGTTCCACGGAAAGAAATGGGTTGGTTCTATAGGTACTTTATACGCGCCAAAACCTTACGGCTTATGAACCAATTAAATAAATAAAATTATAATCTAACTAAAATTATAAATGCGAAAATTTTGATGTTTGTTGCTCAGTAACGGCGAAACGGATGAACGGATTTGGTTGAAATTTACCTCTAGTACCTATCATAGTTCGATGACTTACTCCGACGATCGGACTGATGATACTTTTTAGTCTCATCAGTCCGATGATGCAAATGATTACAGATCATCGACTTAGTACATAGGTAGAATTAGACTAAAATACAGGATAATTTATATCCCGATGATAAAGTTAGAAGTTCCGCGGGATAATCAAATTTCCGCGATAATGTTATTCAACGCAGGCGAAGCCACGGGCGGAAAGCTATAGTCTAAAATAAAATAATTATAGTATATTACAGTTAATACATTATATTATACGATACATACATAACCATATAATTGCCACGATAAATAAACCATTGAATTTATCCTCTGTTGTGTTTAACTATATTTTGTTGCCATAAAAAATAAAACGAAAAATGTTTTTTTCTGTTTTCTCCTTAGAGAAGAATGAAATAATACTAAGAAACATGTGTATTTTTATTTAAAATAAAGTACTTATATCAATTTCAGCTTTATATTACGCAAGTTATAAAATATTAAAATTTCATTACACACCAATTAGTTATTTGTTTTATTGATTCATTTTAAATATTTTATTTTTTATAGAAGATTATGGGCCGGGAACTGGAAACGGTAAGTAAAATTCTCTTTTGGTTATTACATTAAATATTATAGGTATTAGGTTATCTATTATTCTGAGTCTGAATATTACAGTATCCCTACATATTTATTTATTTTTTAATTTAATGTTATATAGGCTTTTGTAAAACACGAGACCACTCGTTGCAACTTTTCAAACACTCACAGTTTCAAAAATAGGACTTCAAGTCTTTTATGAGATACATAAGCGTTGTGCATAAAAATTAAAATTAAAAAAGTTGCAAACTAAATTTGCGAATGGTGGTATATCAAAAATCGTCGCCAGTAGTTGTTAATATCTTTCATTTATAGATTTGCTTGGAAAAGATCGCTATTAACGATAAGGCTTTGTAAAATAATTTTATTTTTATCAGAGACATCACCAATTCCCGCTGCTTCAACGGCTGGAAAAGGAGCAGCAGAACAAACTAAAAGTATGTAGTCAGAATATACATTTCAAGATACAACGTTAAATATTTGCAGTTGAATTGTGCAATTTTGTGTGGCGTTTCTATTAACTTTTTGCAAACCCAACTAGATGTCATAAGTTGGTCGAATATCAGCAACATAATTATATACATTTCGATCGATTGGAAGCGGCCTACATCCATTAATTTTCGTAATTTATGGTGATGACATTATGCCAACAAAGGACGTATGATATCAAACGCTTTTTGTTATGGTCCAATATGCGCTCGTAATATTATCAGATCCTCAAATAATGCTATAAATCTAAAGAATCCAAATAAGTAGAAGATATGAGCATATTAGACATGATTGTTAATAATACAGTTATGTAGTTGGGATTCAACGTGATCTAGGATATTATTGTTTACACTCTACAATATTATTGTTTACAGTTTTCTTCACTAATTCTCTATTTAGTGAAAAAAACTCTTGTCTTAACTAACGCTTAAAATTATTCATATACTGGTGTCTTACAACCTCTTATACACATTTTTTTTATGCACGACGGGTTCGCACCTGACCTAAATCACACGTGATGTTAAGTGAAGATGAGGTCGAAGGTGTAAGCGTATTGACCCGGAAACCCCAACACATTTGGGGGACTGGCTATCTTATCTCACAACCGGAACACAACAATGCTATTAACATTAATACATCTTATATATGTGCTACAGTCTAACACTAACTTATTTCTACATGATCTATTCTATCTTCTTATATACGGACCAGCTGACGATGACAATTCCATCATGTGCCCACCTAAAGCTACTTACACTCTACGACTCTATATGCGAAAAGTGCTGAGGTCCGTATTAATAAACCGTTCTCAAGATTGACGTTTGAGAATCTATTGCATATTTAAACAGTTTAAAAAAAATTGTATTGAGACTGAGACGCGATCTCAAACTCAAGGTCGATTTATTAATACGGTGTTAAGGCTAATAACTCAACAACAAAAATGTTAGTACAACCAGCAGCGGCGTGAATCACACAGAGGAACTGCATGCGCAGGCGCCCGAACACTTTACGGCCATATAAATCAGAACCCTGATTACTTAACTTTATAGTTAATAATGATTATGGATGTGTCATTTACGGTGACCAATGAGAAAATGTCAAATTCATACGTTCGATTGCCTTAAAGAGGGTTAATCCATTCACGGCATTCCATACAAACTTTCAAGTGCAAATTTTTCGAAATGAATAGACTGATTCTAATGAAACTTTATAGGAATAAGCAAGTTAGTAGAAAAAAAAATCAAAATATCGAATTTTAAAGAGTATATTTTCTGTTATTTGGAAAACTTAAAATTGCTCTAATTTAGTTTCAATGCTCTTTTTCTCAAATGTTCTCTACTAACTTTTTTGATCTATGTATGTACGTGCTTCATGCGTATAAAGTTTCATTAGACCCCTTTTTATTTTAAGTATTATATTGTAATTGTAATAGTCCCTATTGCATTTTTCTAAAGTATTTAAAGCGTCGGTGTCTCAGCGGTTAAGACGTGGTCTCCCAATTTGGGAGATCCGGGTTCGATTCCCAGTCAGACCATGCACCAATGAGTTTTAAATTTAATTTAATTACTTATGTGCCCAGTGCCCAGTGCTCTTAAACGGTGGAGGAAAACATGCATGCCTGAGAAATAAAAATTCTAAGGCATGTGAAGTCCCCAACCCGCATTGGGCGAGCGTGGTAGACTATGGCTCATAGAGGGTATGGAGTATAAAAGGGAAGGTCCTATATCCCTGCAGTGGGATGTCTACGGGGTGATGACGATGATTATATACCTACCCAAAAATATTATATTATAAACGAATTATATTATAAAGAATCGAACTTCTATTAATTAAGGTGAGTGATTTTGCAATTTATTTGGGACAGGTGCAAGCGACGGAGGTATTCTCGGAAAATTGTTCGGTCTAGCAAGTTCACAAACCAGACAAGTTTCACGTAAGTTATGGTAAAAATTGATCATGCAAATCCTGGCAGAGTAGTCTAAGAGCAATCATATCTTCCCGTGGGTGTCTATACATTCACAGATTCATTATTTATTCATATTCTGACATATTTATCTATAATACTATTACGTAATTATTATTTTATTTATTTACACTACACTATAGACTATATTTATTTATTATTATTACTACTCATTATTATACTGATGTAGCTTTCGTGCGTCACTAGAAATTTGGGGGCACTGAAAACCAGGGCTGTGATAATAAATAAATAATAAATAAATATTTCGGACACTCACACCAATCATCTAGTCCCAAACTAAGCAAAGCTTGTACTATGGATACTAGATAACGGATAAACATACATAAATATTTATATGAACATCCAAGACTCTGGAATAAATGTTCGTATTCATCATTATAAACATTTACCCGTCGCGGGATTCGAACCCGCAACTGTTGGTTTCGCTGATAGGGTCACTATCCACTACACCAATCGGTCGTCAAATGATCCATCGTAGCATGAGCTGAGCGCTAACCCATAATTGTGCACGCCGCAACACGTGACAGCATTGTGCGCATTTTATTTATAATTGTATTTCTTATTATGTTAGAAATTTTATTTTATCACTGACAGATACTCTATCCATTTGCAAAAAATCACGGTCTTTAAGATTATAGGAAGCAGTGGCGTGCATAGCGTTTTGTCACAGGGTATGCAGAACGATAAAATTTTCTATTAAGTAAATGAAAAAAAAAACACATCAAAGTAATAACTTGCTCTTATATCAATCCTCGCAATAACATTGATTAGAATATTTCTGTTTACATTAATGAATGTGCTATCTTGACAATGCATTTCGAGGAAAGCTTACAATTTGCTAGGGTAGGCATTGTTCCAGTCTGTATGGTGGGCACGCCACTGATAGGAAATTAAAAAAGTATCTATCTTTACTGTACTACTGGTTTAATTACTGCCTTCAACTGAAAACAATTGGGACAGACTGTTTACTGTGCCCTCTGAATCATCGAACTCATATTTAAATGAGACTAGTGGTTATCCATCCAAGGACTGATTGCGCCAGACATTGCTTAACTTCGCTAATTAAAAACGAATAGCGAATGTAACCGCGCCTCGTATGCTTGCTGTATTACTTACTACTTATTCTCTAATTGTAGGTACGATACTGGGGAGTAAGTAATCGTGGATCACCGATGGACAATGGAATCTCAACTGCAGTTGACCCTTCAAGCCCGCTGAGACTAGATATTAGTAATTTAATATTAAAGTTTCACATGAATTAACTTACACATTTCCTTAACAAAATTTTATTAAATGTAACATACACCTATTATGTGGTTTAATATTTAAAAGTGTTTCAGAACGTTTGTATATTATGACCTAGACGCGAAACTTTAGATGTATGTTACTCAATCACGCTTTAATGCCTAAAAGCATGAAGAGTTAGTGTTTGACCTCAATCAAATCCTTATTGTCTAACTTCAATGGTAATGCACTGTCAAATTCGACCACTAGTGGGGCTTTAACGTTTAAATTAAACGGTGAGTGTGCGTTGGAATTACATAATTTTATTCTACTACCGCCATTTCATATTCGGACTATAGGCTTGGGTAAGGATTCCACCCGTATGTAGTCAACATACCGAACATTCGCACTAAGCTCTTTGAGTCTTCATTCATAAAGCGAACAGCCAAGGTGTATGGAACTCCCTTCCGGAGTTAGTTTTTCCTGAATCCTACAACCTTGGGATCTTCAAGAGCAGGGTGAATAGGCATCTACTGCGATTGTTTGCTTCATCACTCCACTCACTTTCCATCAGGTGAGATTGCGGTCAAACGCGTCCAGTTGATCATAAAAACGTGAAGATAAGGCTGAGGTAAAAGCTCGCCCACCCGGAACCTTCCACTTATTTGGAAGACTGGCCTCTTACAGCAGTCTTATCTTAAATAGCCGGAATAATGCTGTCGAATCATAAATTTTAAAAATATTTATTTAAAAACAGCAACTTCAATTTCTTGCTCGTTCTTCTCTGGTGAGTTAGCTTGTGAATGAGCAGTAATAGTAAGTAAAAAAATATAAATGATTTCAAGTGATATTTTTTCCTATGATATATCCTATTTATTCTATCCTATAATACTATTAACAATTGCTGATTAGCGGAAGACTTAGATAAGATGGTGGTTGCTATCCAGACGGGCATTAAAAGTGGCTAACCACCATCCAAACCGAGTGTGTAAGACGCATGTTGTAAAACTTACGTTATTTACATCGAAGCACGAAGACAGTTATTGCAGGTACCTACCTACTGCCCATATACTAATATTATAAACGCGAACACTTCCTATCTGTTCGGCTTTCAAGCTTTAGGCTTAACTTAAGAGGGCTTAATCCGTCCAATGGTGCCCTTTTTTATGCACAACGGGTTGGTATTTGACCTCAATCACACCTGATGTTAAGTGAAGATGAGGTCGAGGGTGGAAGCGTACTGATACGGAAACCCCAACACATCTGGAGGACTGGCTATCTTATCTCTAACAACCGGAACACAACAATGCTAACATTGCTGCTTGGCGGCCGACTTAGATAAGATAGCTAGCCAAGCGGACATTTAAAATGCCCACCACCAACTAAACCTCATTCGATAAAGTAACATTTCTTTTTAAATGCAGCATAAATCAAAAATATTGCTCTGATCTGCACTCGAAAACCCTTAAAGCTAAATAATATATAATAGCTAAATAGCTTTAATTACGGTTATAGTTGAGAATTGGAAATTCTTGATAACAGCGGCCACTATTTTTTATAATCGTGAATTCTGGGCCCCATCAGTCATTTAGGTATTTTTTATAATATGCTTTCTTAATAAGTTTCTGTTTTATAGTATTTTTAAATTTATTTAAAGGAAGATTTTGTATAATTAACTGGAACCTCACTGAAAAAACGTATACAATACATAACCCTTTGAATTAATTACTAAATTTACAACAAGACCTCAGAAAGGCATTATTTTGTAAAAGATTAGATCACATATGTTAAAAAAAACTTTTTTATTTAATAAAAATTATATTTCATTATTATGACTATATTTTGGGTTAGATTTTGTATTCTCTGAAATAAGATAGGATACATTAAACACTTAGCCTAATTATAGGTATACTCGTATGTCTATATAATATTTAATTTAGAAATAATGTACTGAACGACAAATTCCACTTCGCCTTCGCCCACCCACACGTCTAGATTGGTCCACGTTACGCCACTGTTGAATGGTGCAATGTCCAGTGCGAGGCGGAAAAGCGGAAAATCTAAGATCCGAATCATCGGGACTATCTGGGAAAAGCTGAATAGAAGACTAGAATAGGCTGTTGATGATTGGGTGGAGAGCGGTATTTTTGGTGTTCATGAAGTCTTGATTACAGTATCTGCAATGAAAAAACAGTTCAATAATTGCATTGCAAATTCGGGCAAGAAAGTCCTTTGTTGTTACGGTCTCGAAACAGGGTACTACGGTGGAGCATAATATTAAGGACAATTTTTTAACCAACTTCAAAAAGAAGGAAGAGGTTCTCAATTCGTCGGAATCGTTATTTTTTTTTGTTCCCCGATTACTCGAAAACGCCTGGACCTATTTGAAAAATTATTTTTTTCGTTTTAAAGGGTATAACTCCCAGTCCCATTTTCATTAGGTCAGGATCTGATGATGGAATCTTTTTTTATTTTTTTTTTATGCACAACGGGTTGGTACTTGCCCTCAATCACACTTCATATTAAGTGAAGATGAGGTCGAAGGTGGAAGCGTACTGACCCGGAAACCCCAACACATTTGGGGGACTGGCTATCTTATCTCTGACAACCGGAACACAACAATGCTACTAACATTGCTGCTTGGCGGCAGATTTAGATAAGATGGTGGTAGCTAGCCAGGCGGACATTTAAAATGCCCTACCACCAACCAAACCGAGTACTTAAACATGTACCCCGCTGGGGATCGAACCCGCGACCTCCGAATCGTAAACCCAATGTTGTTTACATTGAGCCACGGAGGCGGTTGGAGAAAACGAGGGAAATCTTCAAAATTTATAGGAAATTTTATAGGAACATATGTGTCTGTTAAGTTTGCTTAAGTTATTCAGATATTTGCGTCTGGAAGTCATCATGTGATGCTGCTGAGCTGATGATGGAAGCCACAGCACTCCTTGACGGTTAGGAGTCAGGGAATAATGTTGAATTTTCTTAGTTTATTCGGGTATTGTAGTATTAAAGAACATAAGCAATAAGTTCCCAGGTAGATATGGGACGTTGACGACCTCCATGGTATTGGAAAATATATCCCTCGGAACTCCTCATTGGAAACCTCCACAAATGAGGTGATTGTGTTATTGTATTGGTGGTCTCAGGCCATAGCTCTGTAGGTACTAGTACTACAGAACTTTAAGTATACGTAGGTATCAGTCGTGACCATGAAATGGACTTGGAAGACATCCCATAATTTCTTGTCATCATGGTAAACAGCAGAATAGCATTACATATTTAGACGATTGTGTAGTTTTTGCACAGGGAAACTACGAGTAAATGCAGTTTGGGTTTGTATGAAAAAGTGTAGAGAAGAAAGTGGATATAATGTATTTTTTTTTTCATATAATAGAAATAATAATAATTACGACTGTAAACGGAAAAAATAACTGATTGAAAAATATGAGCGTTTCAATAAAAAAAAAATAAACATTAATTGTTGTGATCCGGTATGAAGGTTAAGAGAGCCAGCAAAATTACAGGTTTAAGAAGCATTATGTCACCCTTGAGTTACAACGCAGCTGTGACTATTGTATTCGAACGCAACGATCTCTTCTCTGGGCAGTTACCAGATGTCAGAGATAATTGGACACCTAGTAATCACTATCCACCAGGTGAGCTGCTGACCCTATGTTGGACTTGAGAAAATTATTTTTCGTGACAGTACAGTGCTGGCACGTATGGAGTTCTATCGTCAATTTCTTATGCGACCTGCACTGGCGTCGCCCACATGCTGTGCTGCAGCGTCGAGGGTACGTCAGAACGCGTCACGCCACTCACTAACGCACTTCTGTAGGTTGTGTTACAGTAGATAAGATATACTGTTTAGTGACGCCATCCGCCGCCGAAAATGACTCTCGACAGTCACAGGATCAAGTTAAATCTGTCTTAACAATTTTTTTTTTGTAATAATATTCCAATTCGTCAAATTTCTCTGTGTTATCATAAATTATATTATTCAAGGTTTAAATCTCTTGCATAGGAGAGATTAAGATTGCCGGCGTACGTCTGACAATCCGTAACCGATTTTTTGTCGGCAAAACATTACACCTCGCACACGTCCTACAAAAAAATCGGTCAAATAAAAGAACTGACAAAAGTCGGCCCAATTGTCGGACCTGCGGGCAGCCTTAAAGTTACAAACATATATACATATAAGTCGTCCATTATAAGTTATTGGAGTAGAACTTTTTTTATGAACAGATTATTTATATACTTGTACTTATCTATAGCTCCTAATATTAGGTAAATAAATTGTAAAACTCACTAGCAGTATCCGAAACTAATCCAAGGGTAGTGTCGACTACGTCTTGAACTCCTTGAACAATAGAAGAGACTTGTAAATGTTGTGCACGCACCCGCACGGCGACCCTAATATTTCCAATATAAGCAGGTATTTTCAGAATCCACATTTCCGGTAGCGTGGTGGAGCCAACTTACACTGGTAGTATTACGATCGCCGTGCCGTCGACTGTAGTTATCGTCATAGAACACAATACAGGGTGAATTTGAATTGGTGTAATTCCCATTAACTGGTGACGCCACTCTTGATTACCAACAACTTTCCCCAAGGAACCATAGTCAAATTCGATAAGAAATATTTCGATTACCCACACAAAATAAACCATTCTGAAACCACCTTTAACATTAGAAGTCCAACCATTTTCGGCTGAAATTGGGATATGGTTTCTAGTGGAAAGTTGTGGAGTGGAGTCCCCAGTCAAAAGTCGAGATAGTCTGTAGTACCTATGTTAAATAGGCTACGGCCAACAGAACTCACCACCAACTGTGTTAGCAACCGCCTTCCCGATGCCGGTTTTTTCTGTAACAATAGAAAAAAAGTGCAGATTGGAAGCAAGTTATATCATTTAGGTATTCTATAGAACTCTTGGTTATTATATGGTACAGCCTGCATCATCCTCTTCGTGCCCTGGTCCCAATTTACTAAGGGTCGGCACAGGGAGGTCGGCCTAAAACGGGTAAGTTAAGGGAGATGTTAAATAAAACTTATTTAGAAACATGAATCCAACTTTTATTTAATATTGTCAAATTGTTCATTTATTACAGATTCGAAAACAAAAAACAAAAATTAAAGTTTTCTTACATAATTATAGGAAAAAAAAAAAAAACAAGAAACTCTTCCATTAACCCGATTTGCCCACACCAGGGGCCTAAAACGGGTAACGCGTTTGGGCAAAACGGGTAAAGTCTAAAAATAGCAATAGATTGCTCTGAAAACTTAACCTAATGGTTTTAATTAATGAGATTAATCAAGATATTAAGCTTAGGTAGGTTTTACCGTTTAATTGCAACCCTCAACTTCTTACTCTACTTCTACTCTCGCTTATATAGTCATGTCCACAAAATGACGGAGCCACTCCAAGAATCCAGCCATTGTCTGTACAGCTTGCAACTGTACCAGGTGGAGCCCCATCCAGAAGCCTAGCGACCATTCTCTTTCGGCCAAAAATGAGAAAGGGTGGTATAAACGAACCTGCCACATTGCAGCAACATACTACGGTTGTCAGTTTCCCTCGTTCCACACTTGAAATAACACCAACATGGTTTTTTCCGGTTCTGGAGAGGATCCTAGGAGGCTTGATGCTATTGGTTTGAATCCCTGTCTCATCAACATTGAAGATTCGCGTCGCGTCAATGTTATGTTTCTCAATCTCTCCTTCGAGTATATCGAAAAATCTTTGCACTTGGGGTCTATTAAAATCCCTGGCCCATGCTATAGATGTTGGCTCTGGTCGGCGCAGACTCAGATCAGGGTGCCTCTTTTTAAATCCGGCGTACCAATCCTCACCCGCTGTTCCATTTTTAAATGGATGTGGAATATGGTTTCTTTCTGTATACTGATTAACAAGTTTCAGAAACTCCTTTTTGGTAAGTCCAAAGAAGAGACTATCCATGTGAAATACATATTCGACAAGTTCAGCTTCTTGACTGCTCGTAAAAACCGTTGTATACCTTCCAAGCTTCTTTTTAGGACATCCTTTCTGAATGTGCCGCTGTAATGTAGACAAGTTAATGCCATATTTTTTAGCAGCACTATTAACCGATGTCTTGTTAGCTTCATCCATAGCAAGTTTCATCACCGCCTCATCCCACGATGCATTTGAAGTTTTCCTCTTATATTTATTGAGCTTCTAAAAAACAATATGTAATTAGAAAACTTCCAACAATCAACATCACAGGAGCCTACCATTCTACCTACGGGCAAATGGGGTAAGGGCAAAACGGTTACCTGTTTTACACCTACCCGTTTTGCCCAAAGCCACGATTTTAATATCAACCGTCATAACCTCTAAACCAAAACACAGGTAACCACATGTTTCTCAGGATAAGAAGCTCATTAGTTATAAAATGATAACACAAAACTTGTAGGACCATATCATAAACGATATTAGAGTAGTCAGAGCAATTATACGTCAATATTTTTTAATAAAAATAGTAAAAAACTTTGTTTCTGTCTTACCTTGAAGCTGCTTACGCCACAGGAGCGAGCTCACTGCCTGTGATTGGTTGTGCGTCGAGCCGCCGTATCACACTCACACATTCGTAATAACACAAGTGGCGCGCATATTAAAAGGCCTACCCGCTTTAGCATCACTGATTCTAATTTATATAAAAAGCTTATTGTAACAACCTGCAAAGAAACGTACAAATGATTGGTCTTCGCCATTATATTAGCAAATCTATTTACACACGCATCTAGCACAATTACGCAAAACAAGAACAAGTCAATAGTGATTCCTGTCCTGCATTTCGTCACACCAGTCATTACTGACATACTCAACTTCTGGCGTCTAACATTTTTCCATGTGCGTAGAAAATGGCTCATGGGATACTCTGCCAAAAACTGCTAACCCTACTTCATCTCTCAGTATCGCCCGATTTCCATTCATCCTATTTTATCTAAGGTGTTAGAAAGTGCTGTCCATAAACAACTCCATAGTTACCTTTCACATCGCAACTTTCTTAGTCCTTTTAAATCTGAATTTCGTCCCTCTCACAGCACGGTTAGTGCATTGCTGAATATCACTGACGATATTCGGCTTGCGATGGATAACAGGAAACTTTCTATCATGGTCCTGCTTGACTTCAGCAATGTATTTAGCTGTTGATTTTGACATATTACTAGATATTCTTCGCTCTCTCAATGCTTCTCCTTCTCTGGTTGCATGGTTTGATTCCTACTTTCGTGGTCGCCAACAATGCATTAAATCTGAAACCGCGTCATCTGATGGGTCTGCCTTATGTGTCGGTGTTCCGTTGTTATTACCACTACTATTATAACTTAAATTACCAAAACACTTTCTTCCTTTTTCCATCTGATCTGCCAATTTGCCGACATTTTTCTCCTTCTGAAGCTGCCTATACCAACGCTGCTGTAAATGCAGATTTTTCCGCAATTTAAAAATGGGCCAAATATTTCGGACTTCCAGTCAATCCTACAAAATCCCAGTTAATAATTATTGGAAGCATCGACTGAAGGGTGCGCTTGGCCGTGGTGGGTTACCGAAAGTCACAAATGTGGATCACACATCAAATGATGGAGTATACATTACTTACAGGAACTCCATTAAGAAATTGAGTCTTATGATCGATGGTAATTTATCATGGCCCGCGCATTTGAATGGGTGAGTAAACGCATACATTATTCCTTCCATTCCCTTAAACGCCTCCAAATTGGCGCCGACTTCGAAAGAAATTTGTTCATATAGCAGTGATTGATCACGACACTGAACATAGAAAATGACGAATTGAGAATTGGGTATACAAACGTTTCAGTAAAATTATTTTTTACTTTGTAGTGGCTAATTTAAGAGATTTTTGAAGTCAGTTGTATTTTTGGTTATTTATTTCTATTTATAACATTTTGTATTTTATTTAATATTTGCATGTCTTACATTGGACTCTGTTACGCATACGACATTTAAGGTCGCTAATTTTAATAAAAGGTTATTTTAAGGTTACAAGGGCATTAGGCATTTGTACTTTCACTTAAATGCGAGAGCAAAAATGACAAACTAAGTCTATCGACATTGAAATCTTGATTGGGCGAAAATCAGGCCTCAAATACACATTCAAAGTTCGTTTTGTTTCCAGGCGGTATAATAAGTCACTTACCACTTTCGTCGTCGCCGCCGCCGTCGCTATCAGCAGCACGAGCAAACTGCAAAGTAGTTATACATAGGTATTTTACATAAAATCAAATCAGTATTACTTAGATGTATGGAGAATTATTATTATGAGTCACTGCATTTAAAGATAGATTGACACCCTGTTTGGTGTAGTGGTTAGAAACTCTGGCGTTATATCAAAAGGTCTCGGTATCGAATCCCGCTAGGGGCATATGTTTGTATGATAAATACAGACATGTTTTCCCGAGTGATGGTTGTTTTTCATTTAAATATGAATTTATTTACGTACGTCCGTCCGTCCGTCCGTCCGTCCGTCTGTCTGTCTGTCTGTCTGTCTGTCTGTCTGTCTGTCTGTCTGTCTGTCTGTCTGTCTGTCCGTCTGTCTATCTATCTGTCTATGTATTTTTCTATTTATTTATTGAAAACAACAAATTTACTATACAGCATTGAAAATATCTTATAGAAAAAATACGCCGTCTATCTCGCTCCGATGAGTACCTAGTACGCTAGCAGCTCTCACATCTCCAGAGGCGGGGATCAATCTAACAGATAAATCCTTTACAAATTGTTTTGTGGCAGAAGACCAAGGGCCCAATGTTCCCACTGCAAGCGCCGCAAATTCGTGGTTTATAGTGATTGACGCATATTTACGGCGCTTGTTACTTTGAACTTGTTCAGCCGCGGTTCCAGCTCTTTGCGCAGCTCCTTGTATATGGGACGGTGCCAAAGTATCTGCACAAGTAGCGTCCCATACCAAGGTGCGCCCCAAGCACCAGGTACTGACGTGGCTCCATTAGGTAAGTCTTTTCCCGTCGTCCCTGAATAAACCACAAGGCTCCAGAGAGGCCGGGACCGCCGCAGTGGCGAGAGTACGCTTAATTGATGCAATATGCGCCGCCGGCACTTTTCACTCAAGAAAGCCCGAGGCGTCCTAGCTGGTCCACAACCTTAGCATATGAACAGCGATGAGGTTCACACAACTTATCACCTAAATGTAAACTAATGGAAATACGTAGGGCATTGGGATCGAGGATGGTGCCTAGGTTCTGGGAAGGAAGAGCATGTAGTCAGTGTCGGCATTATTTTAGAAAAGATTAGATCACACAGGTCACTTTTTTTTTTAATATGACTCAATGTTTTCCGCATAATTATATTTCATTATTATGACTATATTTTGGATTTGATTTTGTTTTCCCTGAAATAAGATAAATTTATTTCTCATTAAAAACTTAGCCATGTACATTTGTAATGTGTGTACATAATAATAGGTGAAGTTGGATTTTTTTTTTCATTGATCATATGTACCAACTCCTACGATTCTGTATCTATTTCTAAATTTGTTTTTTATTTGGAAAATGGAATATACTTTTAAGGTTTCACATGAAATATTTTTTATGTCTACTAAATCACATAATAAAAAAACTTGAACACAGCTCTTTCATGTGCTTCCCATATTATTTCTTAGATTGGCTGAAACTTTTATAAAGCGGTTACTTTAACACGCCTGTATCCGATAATACACACAAAGTTTAGGGAAATTTGGATTTGCCGTTCCCAAAAAAAAATCAAAAATATTTGTATGGAGAAAACAGTCTTATTGAAATTCTTCATACAAAAAGGCAATTTCATAAGTGAGGACCTTATTTAATTTGGTATAAATAATAGGTTAAAAAGACTTTGCTGATGCGCTGATTAGTCCATACTACGCCACTGCTCTGCAAAATACCAGCGTTGCGTCACTAGACTTTTAGGAGCCTAATATTGCGACATTTTGCAGAGTGGATGCCTTTTTGGCACCACCACTTCCAATTCCTCTAATTTTAAGTAAGATTAAGCAATATTAAAAATAATTAAAAAACTATCTTGTTAAAAAAGTTATTGTGGTCTTAAAGATTTTTTTGATAATAAATAATGTGATAAATACTTAGGTAAAATAAAATATTATAACATAGAAATAAAGTAAAGTAGTATATAAACAGAATAATTGTAGAATGTATATTGTAAGATATAATAAGATTAATGCAAATTATAATTTCATTCATTTATTCACAACTTACACTAAGTTTATAAACCTATCATGTAAACCTTAGTAAAAATTAAATATAAGATTAATACGTTACATACTCTTAAGTAATTTAAATATAATAAAATCTGATAATAAAATCTAACCTTAATATAAATTGACAAAATATCATAAATATCTGCTATTTGTCCATTTTAATAATAGTCTAATAATGAGTTCACAGAGAATTTTGTACAATATCTGTTTAAGTGTATGTATGGCTATTATTTAACATAAGTTAAAAAGAATATTGAAATAATGTATCACAATTTATTTGTTAACTCATTTAACTTGCATAATTATAAAATTGACGACGACGACAGGCCCTCTCTGCCTAAATATTGCTATGCCCTTTGTCACAGTATTATATTAATACCCCTTTGCTTGTACTCATGCAATGTAAGTATGTAGGAATGTGCTTTAAATTGTGACAATGCTATAAAAATGATTATGAATATTGGTGACAAATAAAAACTTTTTCTTTCATCTATTTCTGTAGGTACTAGGTACTATGTATTTGCTTTTATCAAACAGTTTTCTTCTCTAGAAGCCAGTTCGAAATTTAAAGCATCACTTGTAATGTAACTAACAATGTAATCAAATCTTGAGTTAATTTTTACTTATATATAATTGTCGTATCGAAATGTACCTTTGTATGTATATGTAATTCTGATGACAATAGTATATTTTGGTATCTTGGAGCTGATTTGATGATGGAGTCAGGAGGTGGATGGGAAATCTCTTCAGTGGCTACCAGTAAACCCCTCGATCTTGGGCTCATACGATTCGTTTGGACGAATCCAATATATTATCTACACTTGGTGTCAACCATCTGATGATGGAGCCAGGAGATGTAGCGTGGTTTTAGTGTTTTAAACTACATATTATTAAATTAGAAATTTCATAGTAGGTACCTAATTTATTCGACCGCTATACATGGCAGATAAATCCTTTGCTTGCCGGCCGCTGCTCATGCGAGCAATATTTGACCAGTATACAGCATTATCGATTTATCTCGAAAAAGTTGTCAAAATAATGCTCGAATTGCCAAGCATGTTTAATAATACCTCGTCTCTAAGTATTTTGCATGAGAAACGGGTCGACTTTTACAGCATTGTTAATGTTTAGTCTGTTACTATTTTTATATAATAAAACTGTGTGTGTACACGTACACGCTAGACCGCTAATATTTTAAAGTATTTAAAATAAGCAGTAAGTACCTACTAGGACTTACTATTAAGAAAAACTATCACTATTCACTAGTCCTTGGTTATATTTGATTTATTTATTATACACAATAAGAAAATATATTGATTGGGCAGATACTTACGATAATTAGACCAATAAACAACAGTAAACACAGAATTTTTCCCAACATATTTTTTTTGTTAAATATAGAGAAAAGAAGCAAAGCAGCACTACTATTACGGAGAAAAGAAGCAATCGCATAATGTGCATATTCCTTACGCCTGCCTTTATATAGAGCTGTTGAACACGTAAATACACACCTATCTACAAACTTATATTACGTAGAAATTCTTATTCTGTTTACAAGGGCGTAGCTAGGGCGCAAAGTCGGACCGCCCGCACGCAAATAAACTCAATGTCCCCCTAGAAAATTCACTTGCTGTAAGGAAAACGTATTGCTCATTGCATTTCATATGCACTGTATAATATCAAGTTCCTTATTTAGTAGATTTGTGAAATTGATTGCTTAAATAATTTCTATGTAGGTATACCTATACCTACATCTGCAAAGATAGGGTTTGGTGAATCAAAATGACAACTGCAACTGTATAATTTATTTATTTATAATTTTTATAATTAAGCAAAGTATATTAAAAATCTCCCCGCGGTCTAGGTACTTTGCCTTAAGACTTAGAGATAAACTTGGATATACACGGTGAATTTGAATTCTTTTAACTCGCATTAACTGGTGACGCCACTCTTGATTACGAACAACTTTCCCCATATGGAATTTTCGATTCGGAATTCGAATTCGATCAAAAAAATTTCGATCACCTATACCTACAAAATAAACCGTTCTGAAACCGACTTCATTATGGAAGTCCAACAATTTTCGGCTGAATTCGACTATGGTTCCCAGTGGAAGGTTGTACGTAATCAGTGGTAGAGTCACCAGTAAACAGGGATTACACTAATTAAATTTCACCTATATAAGAAATAATAGGTGATAGACTAGGTACCTAGTTAGTGAAAACATTAAGAAAGGGGTTTTTAAATACTTTACACATGTTTCTAGAGTCGTCATATAATAAGCTTTCATATTTGTCCTTCAATAACCCGCTCTAAAATCGAATAATACCAGTCAATGACTTCCAAGATTGTTTAGTTTAATGTCAGTACTTACGCATTTTTTACGTTAGTTTGTATTTACCTTACACTGAATTTCCCTGAATAGAGATATAATTATTATTTGTACAGGTTGTACAACAATTAGATCCCTACCACCTGTCAGTCTGACGTATAGATAAGACGACGAATATAATGTACACGAAGTACACTTAAAATAGCCAATTTTAATTTTTTGAGCTAGATAAAGGTTGTTCAATTTGCAATTTTCCCCTGAGAAACAGCACAAGGGGACAAACACGAAACTCGCGTGGTTGTTCCTTTAAAAACAGGTTTTTATATTACAAATAAGTTTTTACATTTGTTTTGAACAAACATAGGTACCTACCTACTTGTTGTCTGGCAGAAATCGCTATAAGCTATAAGATCGCCTTTGTACACCTGTTAATAATTTTTCACTGTGTATATTTTTAAGTTGTGTGCAATAAAGAATTTTTCTTCTTCTTAGAAGAAAAAAAAATCCTAATTAAATTGACTTAAATTCAAGTCCATGGGCGGCGGTGATTGCTTTCCATCAGGTGACCCGCATGCTCGTTTGCCGCCCTCTCACATAAAAAAAAAAAAGTGCGATTTTTAATTTAAGACTTTGTGTGAATCATTATAACAAGTAAGTAGGTACTTATCCAATTCTATATGTATCCCCTGAATGTGTAACCAGAAGTTTGAATCAAAACCGGCATCCGAAACCGACCATTATCTATCAAATCTAAGGTAGGCGTAGATAACACAAGGTCCTTACCTACCTAGGTATAGCACAGATAAAACGCTAGTGTTTATTTTGCACATTATTATTATTATTATTAAATTCTTTATTGCACACAAAAATAAAATTTTCTGAATATGATGCGGGCAGCGCAGGACCGAATGTTGTGGATATCTTTGAGGGAGGCCTTTGTCCAACAGTGGACGTCCTTCGGCTGATGATACCTAATGCGAGTGAAAAAACTCAAATTAGCCTCTGTTCTGTGGCATTGAAGCGCCTTACCGGTTGAAACGATTTCAAAGCATTTTTCGAAAGCATTTTTAACCATGTTTGAAGGAAATTGATTCAGAGGTTTCTGAGACATTTAGCTTTTGCCACACTTGGTTTGTTTACCTAAATAGTCTAGGTTACATAGTAACCCTTAAAAAATAACATCTAACCCTAATCTATAGTCGAGTTAGGTTTTCTACATTTTCATATTATAATAATAAAGATTATTGCACTTACACACAATTGTTACAGAGATATGCACAGAATAAATAATGTACAAATTATTTTTTATTTTATGTTTTTTATTTAATTCAAAGGCCGGCAACGCATCTGTGACACTTTTGGTGTTGCGGGTGTCCATGGGCGGCGGTGATTACTTTCCATCAGGTGACCCGCATGCTCGTTTGCCGCTCTCTCATATAAAAAAAAAATATAAGTATATTTATTATATGCGACTTTAACTTAACACACCTTGTCATTACCCCACTCGGCGACTGCATTCGTTCATTCGGCAAAATATTGAATAACCCTTAAATAGTGGCGCTATGTTTTCCTTTGGGCACGATTTGGTACTATTTAGCACAATTTTGTGACACCAAAATAACTGAATTCCACTTTGTGTATAGTTGCATCATTTAGAGTGCATAGTTGAGATAAACGATTTCAAATAGAGATTAATCGCATCTGTATTATATTTTTCCTAGATGTGCCGCCAAAAATTTCCTAATTTATATTATGCATATAAATTAGACTAGGTATATTTAGTCAAGATTTTTACAAATAGAATAAAAATCGTCTTAATTTTGTCACTTTATAGGCTCCGGAAATAAGGGGGGACCGGTGGGGCAACTGAAACGAGGTGGTCCCATCTGAAATTACAAAATCTGTGTGCAATCAGATTTCAGTAAAAAATACTAATTTCTGAGATGCAGCTGTAGCGGTGCTGGGACGACGTCGTCTAGCGCGGCTATTGATACCTATTTAATTATTTTGTAGTTTAGTGGTGTTCACGGTTGAATTTCAGCTTGAGGTAATGGTTAAAATAATGACAAAATGTTAGTGTTATCAGATTTACGATATATTATTTCCGCAGCCTGTGAAGTGTTAAAATCAAGACGACTCATAAAAATCTAGACTAAATGTATTCGTTTTGTAATTTTCATGTACTTGTAATGTTCCTCTATTCCCACTAGTTCAGTTGACCAGTTCAGTTCAGTAGTAAGCTAGTCTTATTTACAACTGAACAAACTTTTTTTCTCGTTTGTTCAGTTGTAAATAAGACTAGCTTTTGCACCTGGTTTCATTTTTTATTTTTTATTTAATTTACACGAAGTTTTTCCAAAAAGGTAGCCACATTAATTTCGCCGTTTAGTAACTGCATTTGTATCTACATGACGAATGAATGCATCGTTTTCGATTTGAATTTTTGTCCTCGTTTGTCAACTTTTTTTTGAACGTACTGCAAAAAATGCTGCGTCTTGTTTTAATTTATTAAGAAATTGAACAATTGTTTGCTGGTAGAAAACTCTATCGGAGTTAAGCTCGCCTTTGTACATTTTATATACAATGCATATTTCTGTAACGATTTTGTGTACAATAAAGATATTAAGATTGTTGCTGGTCTCGTTTTAAACATGCCGTTAATCGCACGATGTCAACCTTCTGCAAAATTCGTAGTTCTATGGCGCCTCCCGAAAACATTCCACGAATCTTGGCATTTCATCCAAAACTCCATGTAGGTACCTAGCGTATGAACTTTTCCAAATCTGATTTATCCTCAAAATCATAATCGTAGACCGTGGCGCCGCTGGAACGATGCACACTCATTTGTAGAACTACGGAATATACACACATAGTGTTTAATATAAAGATAGTATGTGTTGAGTTTGTGCGTCATGTATTTAGTCAAGTATAGAAAGACCTACCATGACAATTATCAATTACTAGGTATTTGTTTAACGAGGTTTGACCTTTGTATGACGTGATACAAAGGTCAAACCTGGTTAAACAAATACCTACTAATTGATATTGCCATGGTAGGTATTTCTATACTTGAATAAGTAATACCTACTATAGAGGTCGATGTAATTATAATATTGATAAAATTTTGAAAAATGATAGTATTTTAGTTTCGAATCTTTTGTTTGTATTCGTGGTACGGTACTCATCACGCAGACACCACTCGACGGATTTTACTGAAATTTAACAGTGATTGTAAAAGTCCATTTAATTTTTACCATGATAACGAGCAGGCAGTTGGCCTGGTGGTAATGAGTATTCACTACCACCACAATTTCAGTTTAACATGACGCATGTCAGTGACGTGCTCAACGTTTTGTCACAGGGTAGGCAGAATGATAGTAAATAAAAATTCGCTATTAAATGAAAGTTTACAATTTACTAGGGTAGGCACTGCCTTTCTGCCTGTATGGAGTGCACGCCAATGACATCTATAACCTCTTAGGAAACGTTCGAACTCGCAAGAAGCATTGTCATACCTAGGGGTAATTAAGACTGAAACTGTCCCGCTGAAACGCTGTCACGTGCAGTGAATCAGACACAATCATTTTTTTTGTTATAACGTCTATAGGCGTTCAATGTCCGCGAAAGTGTTAAGCCTGTAATTTCTCTGGCTCTCTTATCTTTCACTTCGGGACCCAACAATGCGGGTGATGTTTAGTGGCAGAAAGAGACGAGTAATCAAGAGTGGCGTCATCAGTTAATGGGAATTACACGAATTCAAATTCACCCTGTATAACGGAACCCGACATAAAATATCTCACTGCTCAGCCGACCGTAACGAGGTAGACAAACTTTGGAGAGAGGTAGAAGTACCTACTTAGTTCATAAGAAATTCCACAATGAACTGAAGGTTAACATACTGGTAAATGGTGCGAATAACCTAAAGTCGGGCACGGCAAATTTATAATTTTATTATACTCGTATATACAAATTGAAAGAAAGAAAGAAAAACATTTATTAAGATTACAATGTCCATGTACACGAAAATGTTACATTGAAATAATAATGCAAGCTGAAATAGGTTCCAGCTCAACATAATGCTGTGGCATGAAATATAGCGCTGATTTTCAGCTGGTATCTTTGAAGGGCGTTAGACGCTCATAACAACAATTTGTACATAATTAACAAATTCTGGAAACAGAACTACACATATTATCGGGAATTAATACTAAATGAGATAGTTACACCTTCAAGTTGCCTTCTCAAAGCTATCTCTTTTGTCCCTTGATCCCGTGAGACAGATTTAGTCCGGGTCCTATTGCGATGAACCCTGCAGATTGTGACCAAAGCATGAAACTTGGTACAGGTATAGCCTAGGTCAAATTGAGCAGATTAAGCCCTGGCCCCACCAGATCCGGCCACGGGTGGGGGAGGGGGGGGGTAGTTGAAGACCGCTCACGCCGCTCCGCAAACAAAAAATTCTGACGCCTCGAGACTACATACGAGACCGTGTTTGGTGTCATTTTCGTATAAATTGGGGATGAGGAATTCATATTTGAAGTTTTCGTAATACCTCTCCCTACAAAAAAAAATTTTTTTTGAAGGAAACGTGAAAGTTAGAAGTATTATATTTCTGTTTGAATAAGCGTAACTATAAAATTGGTAAGTTATCATACAAACAAAAAATACCGATTTATAATATGACTACTCTAGTTTGTAAAAATATATAATTTATATATATTTATTATATAAATGAGACCAGAAAAACATCCAAAGCGTCGCGCGGCGTAGAGGTCGAACGAGAGTTGTTGAAGTCCGCTCGGCCAACCAAAAATTCTAACGCCTCCTGATTTTGTGCCAGACCGTGTTTAATTTCTTTTTCTTAAATATTAAGGGTGAGGCATTACTATTTGAAGTTTGCCTTTTAATACAGTAAATTGACATTTTAATAGGAAAAGGTGTAAGTTAGATGAATTATTTTTTATTTGAATAAGTGTAACTTTATAATTGGTTAGCATTGGTAATCATAAAAAAAAATAATTATAGTATTACTTTTCTTGTTTAAAATAAAAATATAATTTAAATATAATTATTACATAAATGATTCCAGAGAAAAGTACGAAACGCTACGCGGCGGGGAAATCAAAAGGCGCGACACACTAAATGGTTTAAAATTGTATCCTGTTCTGGTTAATTTTAAATTGATTTTAAAATATTTTCATATATGATAAATAATCATAATATTAATTATCATTGTATAGATTATAATATTACAGTAGGAATACTTAAAACATTATACAACAGCAGTACTAAATAACAGAAACACACATATTCATACATGTATCTTTATTCCCTATGTCTGCCACTGCACAAACACAGTTCAGTGCAATTCAGCCCTTGTTTTTTACAACTGCATCTATTACTGCACTCCTGTTTGCATTTGCAGTGTACAAGCTCTAAACAAGCACGCGCAGCAACAGGTGCAGTTGTCCAGTGTGGCACCCAGATACTGTCAACAGTCTTCCAGCCCCAGTCTTCAGGACTTGGTAAATTTTGATGAGCTATCGTTTGCCCCCACACAAACACTCCTTGATATACAGCCCTTTTAAAATGCTGGTGGAGAGCATCTGCAGTTGGTGGAATGTGCTCCAACTGTCGGTCCTATTTCGTGAATAAATGTTTTCTGCATTCGTTGACTTTTTCAAATTTACTGGATCTAAAATTACAGATGTGAGCGCTTTTAATTATATTCTATTGAGTAAGTTCTGAAATAAAAAAGATCAAAAAGGGATTTACCTATCGTAAAGAACTACCACGTACTTTTGTATAATAGAAATACATTGATCGTCTATTTGTCTTGACGACGTCAGCACTTGGAAAGCACTTGTCACCTCCGGGTAGGCTTTCCAAGCTTCGAAAGCAGTTTTTTTAACTCTGCCATGGAATGCCGATACTGTGTCGCATCCAGTAAATGCGTGAAACAGCGGCAGTACATTCGCCTTGGCTGGTCCTAAAAAAATTTAAGTAAGATTAAGATGTAAGTATTAATGTTATCAATTATAATACAGACGTTTTAGTTTTAGCAGTATCTTGTGTGTTCAAATATCCTCAGCTGGAGAAGCTTTACGTCCACCTTGGAACTGTAAATAAACATCAATTTATCTCATGTCATGCATTCGCATCCGCATTAGGTTAAAGTTTGTTTATAATACACTAACTGTATTTTAATTGATAACATTAATACTTACATCTTAATCTTACTTAAATTTTTTTAGGACCAGCCAAGGCGAATGTACTGCCGCTGTTTCACGCATTTACTGGATGCGACACAGTATCGGCATTCCATGGCAGAGGTAAAAAAACTGCTTTCGAAGCTTGGAAAGCCTACCCTGAGGTGACAAGTCCTTTCCAAGTGCTGACGTCGTCAAGACAAATAGACGATCAATGTATTTCTATTATACAAAAGTACGTGGTAGCTCTTTACGATAGGTAAATCCCTTTTTGATCTTTTTTATTTCAGAACTTACTCAATAGAATATAATTAAAAGCGCTCACATCTGTAATTTTAGATCCAGTAAATTTGAAAAAGTCAACGAATGCAGAAAACATTTATTCACGAAATAGGACCGACAGTTGGAGCACATTCCACCAACTGCAGATGCTCTCCACCAGCATTTTAAAAGGGCTGTATATCAAGGAGTGTTTGTGTGGGGGCAAACGATAGCTCATCAAAATTTACCAAGTCCTGAAGACTGGGGCTGGAAGACTGTTGACAGTATCTGGGTGCCACACTGGACAACTGCACCTGTTGCTGCGCGTGCTTGTTTAGAGCTTGTACGCTGCAAATGCAAACAGGAGTGCAGTAATAGATGCAGTTGTAAAAAACAAGGGCTGAATTGCACTGAACTGTGTTTGTGCAGTGGCAGACATAGGGAATAAAGATACATGTATGAATATGTGTGTTTCTGTTATTTAGTACTGCTGTTGTATAATGTTTTAAGTATTCCTACTGTAATATTATAATCTATACAATGATAATTAATATTATGATTATTTATCATATATAAAAATATTTTAAAATCAATTTAAAATTAACCAGAACAGGATACAATTTTAAACCATTTAGTGTGTCGCGCCTTTTGATTTCCCCGCCGCGTAGCGTTTCGTACTTTTCTCTGGAATCATTTATGTAATAATTATATTTAAATTATATTTTTATTTTAAACAAGAAAAGTAATACTATAATTTTTTTTTTATGATTACCAATACTAATCAATTATAAAGTTACACTTATTCAAATAAAAAATAATTCATCTAACTTACACCTTTTCCTATTAAAATGTCAATTTACTGTATTAAAAGGCAAACTTCAAATAGTAATGCCTCACCCTTAATATTTAAGAAAAAGAAATTAAACACGGTCTGGCACAAAATCAGGAGGCGTTAGAATTTTTGGTTGGCCGAGCGGACTTCAACAACTCTCGTTCGACCTCTACGCCGCGCGACGCTTTGGATTTTTTTCTGGTCTCATTTATATAATAAATATATATAAATTATATATTTTTACAAACTAGAGTAGTCATATATAGCTCTCGACCTTCTGAATTCTTATTTGAGTAACCGAGTTCAGAGGGTTGATATCAGTGGCAATACATCGTCAGGGTCGACAGTCTGTATGGGCGTCCCACAAGGCTCCATTCTCGGACCATTTTTGTTTTTGGTTTACATAAATGACTTGCCAAACCTTGTAAAGAATAAACATGAAATAGTATTGTTTGCTGACGATACCTCTGTATTGTTTAAAGTAAATAGACTAAAATTAAATTATGACGACGTGAACAACGCTATTTCTCAAATAGTAGAATGGTTTACGGCAAATAATTTGTTACTGAATGAAAAAAAAACTAAATGTGTTAAATTTGTACTGCCTAATGTCAGGGAGGTGCCCACAAATATAATGATAAAAAATGTCACTCTAGACCTTGTTGAGTCCACTGTATTTTTGGGCATTACTTTGGACGCCAAATTACAATGGGGTCCTCATATCCATAAATTGGCGAAGAAGCTCAGCTCTGCAGCGTATGCAGTCAAAAAAATTAGACAAATATCGGACGTAAATACTGCTAGATTAGTATATTTTAGTTATTTCCATAGCCTGATGTCTTACGGTATCTTGCTGTGGGGAAATGCCGCGGATATAAATACAATCTTTGTTTTACAAAAACGAGCCGTTCGCGCAATTTATCAATTGAGACCTGCAGTGTCACTTAGAGATAGATTTAAAGAGTATAATATTCTAACCTTTTCGTCACAGTACATCTTTGAAAATCTAATATATGTAAAAAAAAATATAACATCATTTAGGAAAAATAGTGATAAACATGATGACAATACAAGAAATAAAGATAAACTTGCAGGTCACATAAGTCGCCTCCACAAAGTCAGTAATTCATTCAAAGGGTTATGTATACGCTTTTTCAATAAAGTTCCTGTTGATATACAAAATCTTCCTTTCAATAAATTTAAAGATACTATAAAACAGAAACTTATTAAGAAAGCATATTATAAAATATCAGATTATTTAGAAGATAAACAATCATGGACATAACCAGCCCGTTCGCATAACCAGGCTATTTCACAATTAATAATCAAATATTATAACATAAAATAATAATTAATAATTTTGTAATATAAAAACCTTTTTTTAAAAAAAGCGACCTCTCGAGTTTCTTTGCTTGTTCTTCTCAGGGGAAAATTGCCTTTTGAACAAGCAGTAGCTTTAAAAATGTAAAATCTGACTATTTTAAGTGTACCCTGTGTACCTACAAAATAAAGCATTTTTTGATTTTGATTTTATTATAAATCAGTATTTTTTGTTTGTATGATAACTTACCAATTTTATAGTTACGCTTATTCAAACAGAAATATAATACTTCCAACTTTCACGTTTCCTGCAAAAAAAAAAATTTTTTGTAGGGAGAGGTATTACGTAAACTTCAAATATGAATTCGTCATCCCCAATTTATACGAAAATGACACCAAACACGGTCTCGTATGTAGTCTCGAGGCGTCAGAATTTTTTGTTTGCGGAGCGGCGTGAGCGGTCTTCAACCACCCCCCCCTCCCCCACCCGTGGCCGGATCTGGTGGGGCCAGGGCTTAATCTGCTCAATTTGACCTAGGCTATACCTGTACCAAGTTTCATGCTTTGGTCACAATCTGCAGGGTCTCCATACAATAGCTTGCAATAGGACCCGGACTAATTGTAGGTTGCGTAGAGTCGGGGGGATGTCATTCCAAATTTTGGAGGCGGTGTACAAAACTACACCGAAATGCTGTTGTTCTGTTACGAGGTACAAACAAGGAGGGCCAGGCGGGATCGTGTAGACCAAGTAAGTTTTTCAATTAAGTATGGGGGTAAGCGGCTCTTTATTATTCCAAAAACTGTGGCTAGATGAAGATACCGACGCGATTGTATACGCTACGAACTCGGGTTGTGCAAACTAAGCAATAATTATGCTTTGTGAACCTATTATTTTTTTTTTATTTTATGATTTATTGGATTCGCCTTTGACTACAATCTCACTTGATGAAAAGTCACGATGTGATCGAAGATGAAGCACGCGATCCCAGTAAATGCCTATTCACTCTGTTCTTGAAGAGCCCAGGGTTGTAGGCTTATTATCAAAAAATTTATACTATAAGTAGCCATGTGCGTCGATGTCCTAATTTTCGACGAAGATTAATTGACATGGGTATTTACCAATTTGCCACTATAAATACTTTACTTACGTTACAGTTCATATTTAAATACTATACTAAATGTGCAATTTATACTATAAGTAAGCCATGTGCGTCGATGTCCCAATTTTCGACGAAGAGTAATTGACATGGGTATTTACCAATTTGCCACTATAAATACTTTACTTACGTTACAGTTCATAATGTAAATACTAAATGTGCAATTTATTTAATAAAATTACGTCCTGTTTCGAAAATGCAATTACATAGGAAGGAAACATGCAAAATTACAGTCAATCATTACAAAATCATCATATATCACGCTAGGGCCTATTACGTAAATTTAAACGTTTCAATCGGCCATCGGCCATCGTTGACGACCATCGACCACTCGTATAAAACTTACTGCATTACGTATGTCGTCGTTTGACACTCGTATACAATGAATGAATGATTGGAATTGTCCAAAAGTATTGTATCTCGACATTAGACGGCGCTATTGTGTACTTTTTTCGTTAACACCTTGGGCTAAAGAGCGCAATAGAAAGGGATGCCCTTATACGCAGAATAACGTTATCTCACTCTATTTTTGCATTACATAATTTCTAACCTACCAAATTTGTACATGCAGTGCTGCCAATTAGGAAAAAATCCTCGATTTGTGGGAAAATAGAGAGTGACGAATAATTCAAATCGGGACTTTATCGGGGAATCAAGGCCAATAAAATTTGTAAAAGAACCCATAGTATTTTTATTGCTAATCGTGTTTATTTCGTCGTAATTGCTTACTACATTTTTTACGTAATAAGAACAACAAGGTTTTAAGTTAAAGTAAAACATTAAACAACATTTTACATGAAACAATATTGTATTTCTTTAATTATCATTTCGGAGAAATTTCTGGAAAATGACGTAGGTACCATTAAAAATATTGTTTGATACATGCTTCGATCATTTACATGACTCATACACCATCAATGTAATAAAAATAATTTTATAATAGTAGGTTATTTGTCGAATTATTCACTTTTTGGAAAAGGTATTTGTTCTACAAATTATTAGTAGGAGCCCTAGCTTAACTAATAAACGTAAAACACGTTTTTGAAATAATATTTTTTTGCAATAACAAAAGAATCATAAGAATTCGTAGTACCTATAGTGAATACGAATACGATTGGGGTAAACCCCGACTCACCTTTATCGTTAACGTTTGAATCGTATACGATGTGCATAGGTAATGCCGATGTCATTACTTTTGTATGAGAGATCATTCATTCATCGTCAATCGTAACGATGACACTCGCATTCGTAATCGTTTGAAATGCATAATAAGATTTCGCGAGTTTGACGTCGATGATCGTAACAATCGTTTACGATGGACTCATCGTTTGACTTACGTAATAGATCCTCAGGACTTCGACTTCAGCAGTCGAAGGCCTCTCCAAGATTTCCAGAGTTACCGGTTTCCACCGGTAACTCTGGAAATCTTGGAGAGGCTTTCCAGCGCCTGCATTCAGTCATTTCCACGACCTTCATCAAGTCATATGAGTACCTTGTGGGTGGACGTCCCACGCTGCGCTTGCTGATGCGTGGTTTCCACCCTAGAACTTGTCCAACCATAAGGTGAACGGATGACCTGATAAATATTTTAGACACCAATCATCTAGTCCCACACTAAGCATAGTTCGTACTATGGATACTAGAAAACGGATAAACATACATATATATTTATATAAACATCCATATACATAAAGGACGCGGGAAGTGGAATGCAAGCCGCTTCTAACCAGTCGCTCTAGAAATCTATAGGGCAAACCTATGTTCAGACGTGGACATCTGTAGCTGATATAAGAATGATGACACCGCGTACACGGCGTTGTATGCGCGGAATGTTATGTATGAAATCAGTCCACGTCTTTCACTACAAAGTGAAAAAATAAGTTAGCCAATGAAAACTACTTTGAATATTGCAGATTAGGGTACACACAGGAAATATTATTTTGTTTATGTATAAATCTCAAATCAGGAAACATGCAAATCTTTGAATGCAGTATCATATTTTTTTAAATACAATAGAAAATATTCCTTGTGTAAAAACTGTCCTCAATATTTAAGATACTTTCCCAGCACAGCCGGCTTTTTTTTGCCCAACCGTATATATGACGACAATCACTACTTCGAACGTATGGAAACGCGACAGTTGCAATCTGTAATTTAGTAAACAAAATTTTAAAAAAATTAAAAAGAAGTTTTTAATTACGAGTATATTAGTGTGTTCCTATGGCAGGTGGGATTTGTTCGCATAAACGCTACATTAAAAATATTGTTTAATATCAACCGTTATTGCCACGATGGCACAGACGTATTCATAGTAGCAGACCGAACATAAAGATTAAATAGCGTAGACAGTTTCCACACGTACCTTTGACGTATGAGGAAAAGTCTAGGAATCGGTTTCCTATCAGATTACAGATTTGTTAGTTTCTGAAGATAAGAATGATATATTTGAATATTAGCATGATGTATCAGCCCGTAAACGTCCCACTGCAGTGATATAGGCCTTCCCTCGTATATGAGGGAGTATGGGCCATAGTCCACCACGCTGTCTCAATACGGGTTGGGGACTTCATATGCCTTTGCATTTTTATTTCTCAGGCATGCAGGTTTCCTCCCGATGTTTTCCTTCACTGTTTTAAGAGCAGTGGGATAAATGCACATAAGTAATTAAATTAATTTTAAAAACTCATTGGTACATGGCCTGCCTAGGAATCGAACCCGGACCTCCTCGATTGGGAGACCGCGTCTTAACCGCTGAACCACCAACGCCGGCAACCGAGCGATGATATATTATATGATTTTTTAAATGATACTGACAATGTGAAAATACATTAATTAATATTGGCACACCATTGACTAGTGGTACAGTATGACGGCACGGATATCTATTTGTGTTTACAAATAGATTTATATATTTGAAGGAATAAGAGTTTTCTTACTCTGGCAAATATATAAATCATTCATTCTTTCATTCACTAACACCTCGCGTTATCTCATGTAGCTTACTAAGCTACATGAAATAAGCATCGTCCTTTACTTATGCTTGATCTGCGACTATTGATACGTCTGTGCACGGTGGACAAACTTAAATAAAAGTATAATCGAAATCACGTGATTTACTATTAGCCTACAAGCTTATGCTAAAATCGAACACGATCATTTAGGCGACGATTATTAATATCACTGGACACTATTTTCAGTTTTGGAACTCTGCAATTATTGACATGTTATATCATTGCAGCTGATTACAATTACTTGATTGGTTGTTTTACGAGTAACATCGAATATCTTAGTGAAACCAAGCCTACTAACCAACAATTTAAATACAAAATTTTGCAAGCTGTCACTATTTTAGATAATTATTTACGTATCTCGAACGTTTAATAAATACAATGTCTAAAAGATTGCCGGAGGCATAATAGTAGTATTCACAGTAGTTCAAATAAGTGCCAAAAACTACAAGTACATACTTATATATAAATCACGCAACTATGTACGGACTTTAGTGTAAAACAATAAATTTTAACAATTCACCGTGTGTGACCTTCGACGAAGGAAACGTAAACCGATTAAAAATATCACATAATTAAATAAGCACTCCTTTTCTATCTCCACGCATATTGAAGGGTGCGATAGGGGGGGCACTACTGCTAGCTTTACTGGGTTCTTGCTTTACTTGGGAGCGATCGCCGTCACGTGTGACGACACGCTTCTCTTTGGTCATTTGTGCAACCTTGAACAAAAATAAATATGATTATAAAATTAACCATATGGTAACTTTCACAATGCAAAATGAAATAATTTGTTCCTTTTGTAATATAAAAACATTTTAAGTATTTCAAAACTAAATTACCCAAGAGCAAATTTTGTAAATTGCGACCCTTGATCGGTTTTTTACGATAAAAATTAGGACCGAAGAGAAAAAAAAATGTTTTGTAGGTACACAAGGTACACATAAAATCAATCAAATACGCTTTATTGTTTAAATAAGGAAGGTACATTTAAATATCTTATAGAAACTACAAATTAGGCGGCCTTATCGCTAACAGCGATCTCTTCCAGGCAAACCTATCATCACGGAATTCAATACGAGTAATTAAGTGGGTTAGCACAAATAATTTCTTAATTGTCAAGTACATCTGAAAGTTCTGCTGAAATCAAAAAGTGTTATCTTATAGGTTCTATAACTGGTAATATAGTATATATAATTTACCGGTCGAAAGTAAAGTAGATGTAAGCTATTGAAGAAAAAAGCACCTTGACTTGAGCTTTAAATATATTTAAAGACGGAGAGCGACGAATAGACTCAGGAAGCATTTATAGCATTTATTAAACCGCATGTCCAAAATACAAGTTTTTCCTGAGAAGAACAAGCAAGAAAAGCGAAGAGTTGCTGTTTTACCCAACTGCCCCAGGAAGGACAGTAATGTTTTTCGGGTATATGTAAATATGTAGATTTATATGTTACCTCCTGTAGGTTAAATGGCTTATCCGATTTTGAAGTGCAAGGTTTCGTTTGTTTCATCTGGATCTCCAGTATCATAATGATACATTTCATCGAAATCTAACAAGGCGCCTACAAAATATGCTATAGGTTTTTTGATTTTTAAATAGTTATTAATTAGCTGTTTTCTATAACTATAAATATTTACAGTGGTGTCGGTTCTGACGCGACATCTCTAGAATAACCTAAAGCAAGTTTTAAACTATCACGGCATACTATTGTAGGATGAATGCAGTACTACTTTAGAAATGGTTTTAGTTTGTAGAAGTGACATCAGAATTGACATTAGTGTTGTTTGATAATACAATAGTCACTCACAGCGTCGTCTATGGCTTTAAATTGCCAATTCCAGTGTACACGGTAGAGGAACGGCCGATGGTCGAAGCGGTTGTCGTCCGGACTGTAGGTCTCCGCGTGGTACGACGGCGTCAAAACCGTCATCTTATGACGGTTGATCGCGTAGCAGCGGAAGAAGTGCTTCACTTTCTCTGCTACCTGCAATATTTTTGCAGTTACTCACCACAAAAGTCGTATCTCATGAAATATTGTAATAGAGACACCATATTTGTAGCGGCAACTGATACAGTGTGCGAAGTGCGAGTTTTGTCTCGTTTTTAACTTTACCATCGCGTTCGCGTTTACGAAAAAAGTCCCTATGAAAAAAATCGTTTTGCAAACTATCCGCTAGAGGCGCTGCACATTTCTCCATACAAATCGTCACGTAAACGTGAACGCGGTAGTAAAGTTAAGTCGAAACAAAAAGCACACTCCGCCCTCAAATTGCGATTTTTGAACTGAATTCACGATTCGGTCAGTGAGATTGTGGAACGCACTACCGCATGCAATCCGCGCAAGTCCATCGTTAGAAATTTTCCAGAAAAGAGTAAAAGAGCATTATTTGTCTTTGTGATTTCTCCTCAGTATTATACTAATTATTTAATTATTTACCGTAATATTATGAGTATTGATAATGTATATACTTGTTTATACTTCGTACTATATATATATATATATATGTATATTGGATAGGTTGTGTGGTATATTTATTTTTATATTATTATTATTTATTTTTTTATAAAATAATTTTCAATTGTTGTGTACACTAATTTCTGCCCAATCTAATAAACACTATGTATCTCTAAGGTTTACTGGTAGAAAACTCTATCGGAGTTAAGCTCGCCTTTGTACATTTTATATACAATGCATATTTCTGTAATAATTTTGTGTACAATAAAGATATTAAAATATTAAGATATTAAGAATCCATATTCAAATTCCATAAAAATATTTCATATACTTTTGGCAAATGCCGAACGACAAGCGGCAAAATAATGAGACAGAAAAGTCACCAGAATTTAATCCTCTCGATGCTTTGAAATAGAAGAGGAAATACTACAAATAATACTATCAACGTTACCAAAAGATGATAATGTGCTGTGTGGTTTCAGCATTTAAAAAGAATAGAAACAACCCATCTCTTCCTGTGGGTATCGTAAAAGGCGATTTCCCCCAAAAACATCTAAAACTTACACTTTTCAACGGTGATGGGCTCACCCCCTGTTACGTGTGCATTTCTGTATATTTAGGTGAACCGTGGGTGAGCATTAATCTCTTAATGTTTGGAACAGCCAAAGGCTTTAGTTTGGCATATCTCTGACCACCCCATTTGGGTTAAAGGTCGTCACTTTATGTACCAAAATAATATAAAAATAAACTCTTATCGTAAATTCCTAAGATCTCAAAATGAGCTCAGCCCCGGCCGAAACGCACACCCTTTTTTAAGTTTCTCCCTTTAAATGCATTGATAATTATATTGAAAAACTCCTTTATTGATTTCGGTCAGTAATTACCACGCATATTCCTGTAGGCGAAGTGCGAGTTCAGGTACGTGACGAAAGTGAACAGGGCCTCTAGTTCCGATTAATTTTCATCATTTAGAAAACGAATTTTTATAAACTTTCTGAGTGTTCCGGGTGAGGAGGCTCCAAAAGTTATTATCTTCACACGTGCTCATAGTTCAAAGACATATCTTTTTTTTTAAATGAAGGATCTAAAATACCTCCACTGGTGTGCATTTATCACTCCACTTGTGTACAAGCTTCTGGAACATGCTGAACGGTCCACAGTGATGGGTTTTCCTTAGCCTACCGAACTCCGATAGTTCTGCGTACGTCATCCCCATATCCTGTTCATCGGTTTGTGTGATTTGGCCGTCAGCTAGCGGCTCCAGCTCAGCAGTGGGCGGTGCTTGTAATATCTCTGACAGCGATGGTAAGAAGAATCTGGAAACAAAGAAAATCATATGTCAGAACCGAAATATTCGTGCGGTAAAGTCAGGTTATTTGAAAGCGATCCTTAGTTCACTTTAGGTACACTAGTTGGCCCTGACATGTTCCCTCGCAACTGCAAATTCACTCGGTTCTTTAACGATATGGAAACTCATGCAAAGTCTACAGAGATTTAGCAACACGATAGCTTGGGCATACTGATTTCAATTCTAAATTAATTGAGATTCAAATTCTTGAAGTCGATACGTGAAATATACAGGGTATAAAGGGTGTAAATCCAAAACACTACAAAACTTATTGCGGGTATTGAAAGAACGTCAATAGCTTAATAATATGTTAATAGATATCAGAGGAAAAAAAACAGAATATCTCCAAAATATCGATGTTCCCCCCTCTCATACATTTACTATGGCGTGGTACTAATCGATGTGTTATTATCCTATCATTTAAGAAGATTTTATGCCTTCGTTATTTATGAGATATGTAGGATGAGATATTTAGTTTTTCAAATGACAGAATAAAACACAAATTCATAAACAGATCTTGTGTACATTTTGAGGTAAATATTTACCAAATCTGATAGGCATACAACTCTACCATTTTTGCATCGATTTTAACATCTCAGATTTTAAAACTTCAGAGAAAACCCTATAAAGACTGATGAGAACCCTATGAAGCATGGACATAGCTGTCTTATTATTCATATAATTATCAAATCGCAACCTATAATCTGTTTAAAAGAGCAACCCTAGAGTTTCTTGCTCGTTCTTCTCTGGGGAGTCAGCTTTGTGAATGAGCAGTAAATTTAAACTATAATGTAATATTAATATTAATAGTGACGTTTTCAAGTTATAATTTTATCCTATGAAATAAAATATTTTGATTGATTGATTGAGAGCCCTGGGACCCTTGGCAAGAAGATGATGATAGAGACAAGAATAATGATACTCACCGGTTTTTAGCATATTGCAAGAACGCCTTGAGATCTGTCTTAGATATGCCTCCTATAGGGTTGACGTCGGCGCTGGAACAATCGTACTTTGTCATATAGCCTCTTAAAGCCTCGTCCACATTGGATGAACCTAACACGAGCAAACCACCTGGCCTGCCTCGCACCCACAGCATTAGTTGAGCGAACAGGTACGATAGAACCATCCGTAAACGTGCCTAAGAAAAAAAAATGTAAAATAGATTAAAAAAGCAAAACAAATTACATACACATTTTTTAAAAGCGTAATTCAATCTGGCCCTAAGGCTTAAGCTACACAGAGAGCGGTCCACCGCCCTAACGTGACGTCGCCAATACACATCAACAGAAGACAACGCCTCAGTGCTATCGTCTTTTCCTACTTCCATGCCTATTTCTTTAATTACTCTGCGGTCCAAATTAGTAATAGAGTCACGTAGGGCGCCGTCTACCTTCAGTAGGCGCCGTATCGAGTACCACTGTTAATTCAAGCTTATAGGAGTTACAGTGGGAGGAGTGTAGAGGTGGGATTGTCACCTGCGCCGCTCGTCGGTTTCTGTTTAGCGAAGGCTTAAGAGCGGCTGCACATGACAAGACATTTTCTTGAATAGATAGATGAAGTAGATTCGTCTTCTTGTTTCTTACGCATCTTACAAGAAACTGCAATTGTTATGTGGGCAAGATCTAGGTGGTAAAGGGATAATGAGCATTCCCTTGAATACCAATTAAAGCTTGACGATTATTGACAAGTGGCAAGAGCAGCCAGTAATGAGTTGATCAACAGCAGAAACCGAGTATTTTTCTCTGCGAATGAGCCAATGCCTCGGCCAAGTAGCCTGTTGACCGTCTAACAATAAATAAATCCACGTAGATAAAGGAGTAGGAAGTATTTACTTTATCTATGGGTCATCCGACATTTAATGATAAATTATTTTCTAGGTTGAAAAGACAGCAAATTACTTGCAATAATAAATCTTAGCAAATTTATATTTATCTTTTGATGTAAGTAAAACAAGTAGGCACCTGTATATTTTGTAGGGCAAGATTCTGTCGCGGGCAGCCACCGTTACTCCTAAACTTTGGTACAAGACCGGTCGCAGTTGTGAAGATGCCAATCACAGCGGTCACTGCCGCGTCTATCACTATTGGAAAGTGATAACTACCTATTTCACTGGACAGCTGGAACAAAGATTAGTTGTCTGATTGAAAATATAAACCATCCACAAAATTAAGTTTGTGCTAGGAGTGAAGTGGTCCACCTAAGTAACTCATAAGTTAATTTTTGTTTTTATTTCTGGTAAATTAATAACATTGTTTTGGAAGAGTGTAGTCTTCTGACACAGCTATAGGAGACCTGAACAACTCATCAGTAAAAACTGACAGTTTACCGAAAATAAATAATTTAGAATTTTGAAACTTTTAAATAGTACTAGTACATGCTGGTATTTAACCTCTACAGTAAAACAAACGATATCTACGTGATGGACGAATGAATGAATAAATGATTGCGGATATAATCAAAAGTACTCGAATAACAAATAGTCAATTGCAAAGTTCGTTATTTCTTTCTAATCTAAAAATTTCGAAAATTACCAGATTACATATCATGTACATGCAACTAACCTAAACCTCTTCTAATCTGCTAAAAATTGTATATTTATCTCTAACTTGCATAACATGTGACTCGGCATACGCAACTTCATTACATTTACATCTCTATGATTTTTCATACAAAAATATATTTGTTGCAATTCGGTTATGTTTGACCTTCATGGAGAGAACCTAATGAATACCTAAGCAATGAATGAATATGTCAAAACTTCCTGTAGTCAGGTTAGAATAGTAATTGCGTACTTGCGTAGCTCGTTGTTTTGTTTCTTGACTAGAATTCTCAGAAGCCATATAACAAGTGACTAGAAGCCTATTACACAACTCCATAGGATCCGATGGGGTGTAATCCGATTGGCAGAGGATTTTTCGCACATCGTATAAAACTTGACTTTCTATAACAAACAAAACATGTAGATAACAAAATAGCTCTCCGTCGTATTGTATACAGTGAGGTTTGCACCAACTCACATGTTGGAAAGTAATCACTGTACATGTTTATAAGGTCATAAGGATACATAATTACTATTACACAAAGTATTAAGAGACACTTTAAACTGTAGTGATCAGAGTACCATTTTTAAGTAACGTTTTTAAGTTCTGCTTGGTTCAATGATTTCGTCCGTTTGTAGATCAAGTGACATTTAGAAATGTGCGTTTGGCCACCACATGGGTATGCTGCCAAGCTAGTGTCAATAATTTTTTATTAGTGGACTCCAAGGGGGCTCCATTGGTTACTAGTTACAGTAGATTATAATCACTAATATATTTCAAAACTTTAACACCCTTCTCAAACTTCTCTTCCGGGACGTTTACTCTTGACGTTGGCAGTATAAACTGAGCTGTCGTATGGCAGCGCGGAAATACGAAGCGCGGATGGTCCAAAGGTTGATTACGTCTGATTTGCGGGCGACTGTACTTATCCTCTGGAGAGCATAAAACATTTACTGGTAGGAGAGGTTCCTTTGGAGATCGCCCTTAGTGATGGAAAAGATTGGTTAACTAGTTCAATCAGTATTAATGGAACTAGCAGGA
The DNA here is from genome assembly GCA_949316235.1 of Oegoconia quadripuncta. NCBI lineage: Eukaryota > Metazoa > Arthropoda > Insecta > Lepidoptera > Autostichidae > Oegoconia > Oegoconia quadripuncta. Next base: position 23,898,793 of record OX438746.1, on the reverse strand, counting down.
ATTAAACCTCTCCCCCCTTAGACAAGTGGCAAATGTTTCTTCGTCTTCAATTTAAGAGCAATGCTCTTGTCGGTGGAGTAATGACCACGTCTCTCTACTTTCCGCCCTCGATTTAACCTCTTGATACGACAAAAAAATGTTTCTAAAAGGTTACATTTTGAAACCGAAAAGCCGATACACCCCAATTAGATCATATATTTTATAATCAATATGACTAGAAAAAATTATATAAAAATAAAGGATAGTTGCGAATTCAATTACTGTTATGTTTCCGCTTGTAGGGTGTATAGCATTTCTTAATTAAATAATAGCCCCATATTTTTATAACCAGAATCGATTCTATGCGTACTTCTAACCAAACTAATTTCAGGTTTCAAATATACAATAAATAACCTTTGTATAAAAACAAACGCTAACGCTAGGACTCTCGCAAGTGATTGATTGTCAACTGAACGAAGTCGCAGACAGCTAAGCAGCGGCAGCTATTTAGCGTGAAATGAATCGGTAGCGTTTGTCGTTATGGAAACGTTGGCAATTTGTCCAAGGAGGCTGAGTTTGACTGTCTCACGAAAATCAAAAATATCAATATTTTGGTGAATACAGTCTTATTACAGAGATAGTTAATTCCTCCGTAAGTTATTAAAATGGGCATAGAGGTAGAATATCTTTTGGGTGTCCCTGGTGAATTCACGAACTGACCTCCTTTCTGTATCGCATCACAAATTTGTGTGCACATAGAGAACACAATACAGGCGGTACTGGTGGAGTCCACGCCACCACTGAGGGGTAAGAAGAATCCACCTTGTCCTGATCTTCGTAAATAGTCCCACAGCCAACAGGCGGGGCCTGAAACAAATAAATGTCTAATTGTAATACGAATACAGTAAAAATGCAGTATGCTTCCCACCAGACGCACTGAAAAGAATAAAAACAACGCATATCTTATCAGTCCATCATCACAAGAGCTGACTAATGCCCGAATTCTTCTTATTAAGAGCACATTAAATATCATGCTGTTCCTTTTATGTTGTTAACATTCCAAGCGACGCAATAATGTTTATGTTTAAAGATACCGCTTTTGATAAGATAGATTGACATTCGCACCACACATTTGACCTAAATTACTGTAAAAATAAAAGGAAAGATAGCATTTAGTTCACTTGTTCTCAGATGAGATAATATACTGAGCCGATTAGAGCCTAAATTGGTTGAACGATTTATTTTTAATTTTAATTGATGAAGCAAAGTTATGCTCCCACGTATGTAAACATGTAAACAACTCTTAAAGTTAAGGAGCATTTGAGTATTCGAACGTAAGGGATTTAATATTTAATTACATAGATTAGACTTATTAAGTATACATACCTAACTCAATTTCTTCCTCGGGTGTTAAATACTTCCATTCAATAGGAGGACTAGTTGTGAGGTGTATATCTTCGTCATCTGATAATGCGAAATCAACAGTAATCCTCGGGAACGGCGGGTTTGAAGCTGCCAGGTGGGATCGAGAACGGATCATTGTGCGATAAGAGCGAATATCCTCCAAATCAATTGTAGCAGTTACAACTTCCTGAAAAGAAAGTCATCAATAAAGAGCTCCTAAATCATAACATTAAACTATACTTTACACTCCTTTAACTATGTATGTATTTAGGCCACCATATTCTACAACTATAGCAAATTGTCTACGTTACGTCAAGTAGTTTCTGAATAAATTAAAGTGATACACACTGAGGTGATTTCATACGTGTATTTAGTGTGGAACACTAAAACTGTAGGGGTGGGTTTCCCCCGATGTTCCCTGATACAGTCGCTCGTTTACACCTATGCAATTCGCCGTAGATGGCGTGCAAATATGAACGAATATATTATCTATTTTTTTTATCGTTCCGTAAATAACCTGATTAAAACCAACAACATACTTTTAGAAATATATTATTGTCGGTAGTAATGTTAAGTGAAATCATTAAATAAACATCAAGTCTTATGCGTCCCTACTGTTGGGAGTACAGCCTCCTATCACTGGGGCAGGATATGGGCCATAATCCCCCACGCGGGTCCAATGCGGATTGCTGGATTTGTGTCAGCCTAGTGACCACCTAACAGTCAGTGTATGTAAGCCGCACCTGTAGGCCACCGACTTGGCTTGTCGACTGCCTCCTATTGCAAACAACCGGGACCGACGATTTAAACTGCGCCCTGAAGCACGGAAATACTCGTATAAAAATAAAAATACCGCTAGTGATCCCTGATCTAAAACCGACCGCGCCTAAATGCTTAACTTCGGTAATCGAAAACGAATAGCAAATGCGACTGCGCCACGGATGGAGTTGTCTATTGTTGAATAGTTCAAGGTTAGTGTAATATTCGTCATGTTTTTTTTACGTTTCCATATAATAGAAATATCTGCGAAATAATGTACTTTATTATCGACTAGCAGCTGCCCGCGACTTCGTCCGCGTAGACTATATGAATCAACACTTTATTACTTTCCCACGGGAATACATTCAGCAGAAAAATTACCATGTAGAGTTTATCTCAAACAGGAAAAGACCCTGGGCAGATAACAGGTATGTGGAACCATGTTGGTGTTTTGCCAGGTAAATGAATTAAGACAGGGATCCATTAAAAGACCTTTCTGAAAAATTCTGGTTTATATTTATTAAAGTACTTCCTTATGAACAACATTCTTTGCCATGTTTGAAGGTGGTAGCAATAGAACCAAACTTTGAGGTGAACTTACACGGGAGCATGCCACATAGAACTGACCGTGAGAGAAACAGTCCTGTCGTAGGTCTACTCCGGCGAATTTGAGAGTTTGCCCCTGCGACTTATTTATTGTCATGGCAAAACAGACCTTTAGTGGAAACTGAAGCCTTTTGAATTCAAAGGGAAGATCATTTGGTATTAATGGAATACGCGGTACAAACACTGTTTCTCCCGGAGCAGGTCCTGTTAAAATAGTGGCCTCTACTACGATCCGGTGCAAAGCCTTGACTTGCAACCTAGTACCGTTACAAAGTTTGGGTGGCTTTAAATTTCTCAATAACACAACAGGTGCACCCACACGTAGTAAAAGTGACTTTGACTCTTCGACTTCGACACCAATTTGAATTTGTAATTTCAACCCCTACCACTATCGCAACCCGTAAGGGGTTAGCTTCAAAATAAATGTCATTTTCGCAATCAACGTCCCAAAAAATCTAAATAACGACACCAATATAGACTTTTTTGGTATCACCCCCCAACCCTATCTCACCCCTAGAGGGTTGGCTTAAAATAAATGTCATTTTCATAATCAACATCCCAAAAAACCTAAATAACGACACCAATATCGATTTTATGGTTTCAACCCCCATTTCACACCCCAGGGGGCTTTTTTCGAAAAATCTCAACTCACCCTTATCTCATTCTCTAACCCCAAGGGGTTAGCTTCAAAACAAATTACATTTTCGTAATCAACGTCCCAAAAAACCTAAATAATGACACCAATATTGACTTTTTTGGTATCAACCCCCACCCCTATCTCAACCCTAGAGGGTTAACTTAAAATAAATGTCATATTCATAATCAACATCCCATAAAATCTAAATAACGACACCATTATCGATTATATGGTTTTAACCCCTATTTCACAACCCAGGGGGTTGTTTTTCGAAAAATCTCAAAACACGTATTAGCTTATTTGTTCCTAGGAGTACTCTTGCGAAGTTTCGAGTCGAAAATAGGCGAAATGTCCAAGTTATACTGTTTCTTCATACAAACTTCCCACCCCTGTTTCACCCCCTTAAAAGGTGAATTTTGAAAAATCCTTTCTTAGTGCTCCCCTAGACCTCGTAAGGTACCTACGTGCCAAATTTGGAAACTCTATTCACCCCTTTGACTATGACTATGACTTTGACTAAAACTTTGACTATGACTTTGACTATGACTTCGACTATGACTTCGACTATGACTTCGACTATGACATTGACTACGACTTTGACTATGACTTTGACTATGACTTCGACTATGACTTTGACTATGACTTTGCCTATGACTTTGACTTTGACTATGACTTTGACTATGACTTTGACTATGACTTTGACTATGATTTTGACTATGACTTTGACATGACTTTGACTATGAATTTTACTTTTTGACTTTGAGTCTTCGACTTTGAGCCTTCGTCTTTGAGCCTTCGATTTTGAGCCTTCGACTTTGAGCCTTCGACTTTGAGCTTTCGACTTTGAGTCTTCGACTTTGAGTCTTCGACTTTGAGTCTTCGACTTTGAGCCTTCGACTTTGAGCCTTCGTCTTTGAGCCTTCGATTTTGAGCCTTCGACTTTGAGCCTTCGTTTTTGAACTTTGGACTTTGAGTCTTCGACTTTGAGTCTTCGACTTTTAGCCTTCGACTTTGAGCCTTCGACTTTCAGCCTTCGACTTTGAGCCTTCGAATTTGAGCCTTTGACTTTGAGCCTTCGACTTTGAGTCTTCGACTTTGAGCCTTCGACTTTGAGCCTTCGACTTTGAGCCATCGAGTTTGAGCCTTCGTCTTTGAGCCTTTGACTTTGAGCCTTCGACTTTGAGCCTTCGACTTTGAGCCTTCGAGTTTGAGCCTTCGTCTTTGAGCCTTCGACTTTGAGCCTTCGAGTTTGAGCCTTCGTCTTTGAGCCTTTGACTTTGAGCCTTCGACTTTGAGTCTTCGACTTTGAGCCTTCGACTTTGAGCCTTCGACTTTGAGCCTTCGTCTTTGAGCCTTTGACTTTGAGCCTTCGACTTTGAGTCTTCGACTTTGAGCCTTCGACTTTGAGTCTTCGACTTTGAACCTTCGACTTTGAGCCTTCGACTTTGAGCCTTCGACTTTGAGCCTTCGACTTTGAGTCTTCGATTTCGACACCAATTTGAATTTGTGATTTCAACCCCTACCACTATCGCAACCCGTAAGGGGTTAGCTTCAAAATAAATGTCATTTTCGCAATCAACGTCCCAAAAAACCTAAATAACGACACCAATATAGACTTTTTTGGTATCATCCCCCACCCCTATCTCACCCCTAGAGGGTTGGCTTAAAATAAATGTCATTTTCATAATCAACATCCCAAAATACCTAAATAATGACACCAATATCGATTTTATGGTTTCAACCCCCATTTCACACCCCAGGGTGCTGTTTTTCGAAAAATTTCACCTCACCCTTATCTCATTCTCTAACCCCAAGGGGTTAGCTTCAAAACAAATGGCATTTTCGTAATCAACGTCCCAAAAAACCTAAATAATGACACCAATATTGACTTTTTTGGTATCAACCCCCACCCCTATCTCAACCCTAGAGGGTTAACTTAAAATAAATGTCATATTCATAATCAACATCCCATAAAATCTAAATAACGACAACATTATCGATTATATGGTTTTAACCCCCATTTCACACCCCAGGGGGTTGTCCAATATAGACCTTTTTGGTAGCAACCCCCACCCCTATGTCAACCCTAGAGGGTTAACTTAAAATAAATGTCATTTTCATAATCAACATCCCATAAAACCTAAATAACGACACCAATATCGATTTTATGGTTTTAAACCCCATTTCACAACCCAGGGGGTTGTTTTTCGAAAAATCTCAAAACACGTATTAGCTTATTTGTTCCTAGGAGTACTCTTGCGAAGTTTCGAGTCGAAAATAGTCGAAATGTCCAAGTTATACTGTTTCTTCATACAAACTTCCCACCCCTGTTTCACCCCCTTAAAGGGTGAATTTTGAAAAATCCTTTCTTAGTGCTCCCCTAGACCTCGTAAGGAACCTACGTGCCAAATTTGGAAACTCTAGACCCAGCGGTTTGGCCTGTGCGTTGATATGTCAGTCAGTCAGTCAGTCAGTCAGTTTCTTCCTTTATATATTTAGACTAGCAGCTGCCCGCGACTTCGTCCACGTAGACTACATGAATCAACACTTTATTACTTTCCCACGGGAATACATTCAGCAGAAAAATTACCATGTAGAGTTTATCGATATCGATTTTATGGTTTTAACCCCTATTTCACAACCCAGGGGGTTGTTTTTCGAAAAATCTCAAAACACGTATTAGCTTATTTGTTCCTAGGAGTACTCTTGCGAAGTTTCGAGTCGAAAATAGGCGAAATGTCCAAGTTATACTGTTTCTTCATACAAACTTCCCACCCCTGTTTCACCCCCTTAAAGGGTGAATTTTGAAAAATCCTTTCTTAGTGCTCCCCTAGACCTCGTAAGGAACCTACGTGCCAAATTTGGAAACTCTATTCACCCCTTTGACTATGACTATGACTTTGACTAAAACTTTGACTATGACTTTGACTATGACTTCGACTATGACATTGACTACGACTTTGACTTTGACTTTGACTATGACTATGACTTTGACTATGACTTTGACTATGACTTTGACTATGACTTTGACTATGACTTTGACTATGACTTTGACTATGACTTTGACTATGACTTTGACTATGACTTTGACTATGACTTTGACTATGACTTTGACTATGACTTTGACTATGACTTTGACTAAGACTTTGACTATGACTTTGACTATGACTTTGACCATGACTTTGACCATGACTTTGACTATGACTATGACTTTGACTATGACTTTGACTATGACTTTGACTATGACTTTGACATTGACTATGACTTTGACTATGACTTCGACTATGACTTTGACTATGACTATGATTTTGACTATGATTTTGACTATGACTTTGACATGACTTTGACTATGAATTTTACTTTTCGACTTTGAGTCTTCGACTTTGAGTCTTCGACTTTGAGCCTTCGACTTTGAGCCTTCGTCTTTGAGCCTTCGATTTTGAACCTTCGACTTTGAGCTTTCGACTTTGAGTCTTCGACTTTGAGTCTTCGACTTTTAGCCTTCGACTTTGAGCCTTCGACTTTCAGCCTTCGACTTTTAGCCTTCGAATTTGAGCCTTCGTCTTTGAGCCTTTGGCTTTGAGCCTTCGACTTTGAGTCTTCGACTTTGAGCCTTCGACTTTGAGCCTTCGACTTTGAGCCTTCGAATTTGAGCCTTCGACTTTGAGCCTTCGACTTTGAATTTCGAATTTGAATCTTCGACATTGACTCTTTGACTTCGACACCAATTTGAATTTGTGATTTCAACCCCTACCACTATCGCAACCCGTAAGGGGTTAGCTTCAAAATAAATGTCATTTTCGCAATCAACGTCCCAAAAAACCTAAATAACGACACCTATATAGACTTTTTTGGTATCATCCCCCACCCCTATCACACCCCTAGAGGGTTGGCTTAAAATAAATGTCATTTTCATAATCAACATCCCATAAATCCTAAATAACGACACCAATATCGATTTTATGGTTTTAACCCCCATTTCACAACCCAGGGGGTTGTTTTTCGAAAAATCTCAAAACACGTATTAGCTTATTTGTTCCTAGGAGTACTCTTGCGAAGTTTCGAGTCGAAAATAGTCGAAATGTCCAAGTTATACTGTTTCTTCATACAAACTTCCCACCCCTGTTTCACCCCCTTAAAGGTTGAATTTTGAAAAATCCTTTCTTAGTGCTCCCCTAGACCTCGTAAGGAACCTACGTGCCAAATTTGGAAACTCTAGACCCAGCGGTTTGGCCTGTGCGTTGATATGTCAGTCAGTCAGTCAGTCAGTCATTCAGTTTCTTCCTTTATATATTTAGAAGATTGGTGTCAGTCACAACTCGTGCCTGCCACGCCCACTACGATGACGACAGGAGCTTCGAAATAACAGAACATAGTCGTAATGAATGACTTACAGATGCGAAACGTGACCGATGATGACATGATTAGTTCAAACGCTTAAAATCGCTCCGCATGCTATGGAAAGAGCTACGAGTATGCTCGGAGTTCTGAGAGACAGGATCCGGAGCTCGATATAGCCTGAAGGTTAGCATTCTGAAGTGTCAATAGACAGGACAGTGGCATAATAAATCTCCAATTATCTGACATGACACTTACCACATCGTGTAACGCGAACTGCAACCCACGTCCGACAATTTCACCATTGAGAGCCACACAGGAGCAACCATTAAAGTATATCCTCTGCCCGTCGCACCCCCTCAAATTGCTAAACAAATACGCGCCTCCACTCTTAAAGGTCGCGCTTTTAACCAAATCCACTGTGACGTACGCCTTCCGCAGCTCCATGTAACTGCCGGAGCCATTGGATATGATTTCCACACCGTCAAGACCTAAGGGTATGTGGCGACTGAAATTTATAAAATATAACTTTATACGAAGTAGTAAGAAAATTAGTGTGACATATATTAATCGCACGCAAAATATTAATTATGTAAAAATACCTTAAAGCATCATAAAGCCCATAACCAGATGCATCTTGCGATCTTTCTGTGAATTGCATAGCGATTATCAGCAATACTTTCATTCTAAGCTTCAATTTCTTTCATGCATTCCTTTTAATTGTTGTGATTATAACAACGAAGCTAGAAGCCAGTAAAAGATGAGCTAGATAAGCAAATTATATTTTCTAATACAATATTCATCTTATTTACGAACAAGTTCGGAAGCTGTGATAGAAAAATCGCCATAGCACAATGATAAAAAGATGAGACCATCATAAAAAATAAGATTTATTGTTAAACTCATTCTAAATTATATTAAAAAATAATTAATAAATAGATTTCATGATTATATCTTTCCGAAAACAACGAAATCAAAACATTGACGGCGACCATAGGTTTTTTTCGTAATACTCGAACATGATAATTTCAACCCATTGACCTTAGTTTTGATGTTTTGTAGTAACTTGTTTTTTTATTAGTTGGTTATAATTATAATTGACAAAAAATTGAAATTTGTATGATGCTAAACGGTAACCTTTATACCGTTAAATTACATGGCCTATAAAGAGTTTAAAGTTTATGGACATCCTTGTGTGGGTAGTATCGAAAATATAATAAAATAATCTATTGATAATATTTAAACTTTTTGTAATTGAAAAGTCTCCGTTGCATTTGATTATATAATAATATTTACGACACCGATTATTACCTTTGTGGATTCCACAACTCCTCGCATATTTCAAAACCGATGCATGTATCCTTTGTTGCAATCACAGCATCACCGATAGGCACTGTAGTCTGATTTGTGATGGCTGTTATCATTCTTGGTAAATAGTAGTCTTCGACTTGTCGTTCCTTCAAAATGTTTAAAATATGGGTATTTCATTCGTCACAAAACAAAAACTATAACAGACCACGACTCGAGTCATTCCAAATACCTAACCCTAGTAAATAAACCAGAATCAACGGTGGTACATGAGACTGCCATGCCTACTGAAGATAGACTCTGGACATAGAATAATAAGTAACACTACCAGACCTTTCCAGATGGCAATCTAATAGAATTTGCAATCACTGATAAGTAACAGTGCCAGTAAAGAATTTCAGAGGTTTAGGCCGAATAGCCGAACGGAGATTGTCAAGCAGGAGGTTACTTGAAAAAATAAAAGTTACATTTTTCGTTCTTTCCATGAGCCGGCCCTCAAACAAAGAACCAGGTTCTGGAACCAATCTATCACCGCAATCCCTACTCTGCACCCATTCTGATGTTTTATCTATCATCAACTTAAAAGAAACGAGTATCAAAAGTAATTTTATAAGTGACTTTAGTGCTGTGTGAATACAACCAACCCGTCTTTTCCCGCTAGATGTCGTAAACGGTGACTATGGGACTTTCTACCAAAAACACTATAGACTCGTCCGTTATAATGGCGATGGGTTCACCCCTGCCACAAGTGCTTTTCTGTATATTTCGAAAGGTGAACCGTGGTTGTTGTTTCTACTGATCACCCCATTTGGGATAAAAGCCGTGACTCATTTTACTTTATGTAACTCACTTTGGTCCAACCAGAAAACCATCTAGTTTCCCTGTAATTCCCATCCTCGCACAGCAACATTTTGGGCCTGATCAGCAGAACCTTCTTATTAAGGAAAGCCACGCGGCAGTTGTAAAGGACATTCCTATGCAGGACTGGCATGCCGACGTCTATGAGCATGTCATTACATGTCGCCGATTTAAGGAGCTCAGCCAGAACTTGCCAACTGTGAAGGTATGTGTCTGGCTCGTGGAAATGGTCTTCGCAGCTATAACCGCTGAAAATAGAAAAAATATTTGATAGATAAAACAAAGGATGCTCTTATTTATTTCAAACACCAACCTTAGCATTGTTGTATTCCGGCATAACTATAATCTTTGGATGTCATTATTGTGAAAGATAGCGAAGAAATTCACCAATATGAGCCAATTAACGACAATTGATGAAGCATGTGTAATCCTTGCAATTCATTAAGGTACAACCTTAGCGAGTCGACAACAAAAACATAGATTATTGAAATAAAACAAAAACAAATAATAAAAAAGGTTGAGAAAGGAAGTGCATGTTTGTTGCTGATGTACCGGGCCGGGCAGCGCAGCAAGAGTCGCTACCTAACCTCTTAAAAGCTTCTGTTCTCCTGGTAGGTACCTACTTTAAGTATTAAAGGGCGTTTAACGTAAGTTTCATTATGTCTGACTAAAAGCTGCCCACTATTCAGCTCTTGTGAAAGTAACAAATAAATCACTAGCCGCCTCCGTGGCATCACGCAATCAAATGACGGGTTCATAAAACGCAAATTGAGGGTTCGATACCCAGCGGGGCACGTGATTAATACTTATCCGGTATGGTTGGTGGTAGAGCATTTTTAAATTTCGCCTAGCCACAGTCATATTAAGTCATTTATCCGTCTTATAATAAACATCCATGACCTGAGAATAAATGTTCGCATTAATCGCACAAACATTTACTCCTGGTGGGATTCCAACCCACACCGATAGTTTCAAAGGCAGGGTCATTACCCACTGCGCCAATCGGTCGTCAAAGCAGAGGGAATGGGCCATAATCCACCACACTTGTGGTTACCCATACAAAGGCTGACCGCGTAAAATCATCATATTCCAGGCTACCTCGCTGTCAAATTTTAATGCAATCGGTTTGGAGGTTAAGTCATGAAAAGGTAAAAAGCAGACAGCCAATTATCAATTCGTTATTGCGTTCCGCAATTTTATTTTCGCATATTATATGAGCATGTTAATGTGCAGTATGTACATGGGTGAGAGCACCTATAGAGGTGAATATAGGTACTCATGGTTGAAAAAAATAAATTACTGTTTGTATTTTTTTCATTGCACATAAATGAAATCATGTATCTTATGTTCAAATAAAGGACATTACCACAGAATAGATTGTGTAGAATAGATAGGATAAACTAAACCGAAATAAAAAATATTACCATATCTCCAGTTCCGGCCCGGTACGATACAACGCACCCATTTCCTTGGCTTCCTGTACGGATTGAAGGATTCTGCTTAGGTTGCCCTCAAAATCCAGCGCCCACTGGTTGAGTGTGCACACAGCTACTGTTACTTTTCGTCCCATTGTTTCTTATATCAGATCTGAATTAAGAAAAAAACGATAAAGATATAACATTCATTTATTCTTAACAAGTTGTTAATACAAAGTTACAGGGTGTTCGAAAATTCATTACATTTTCCAATTCTGTCATAATATAATTTATGGTCATATCACATATATTTCAATTCATTTTCATTTAAATGGTTACACCTTGCATTACATTTGGTTTGGGTATTCAGACTTATTTTTTTAGTTAAAAGACGTAATGGTGACACAGTGACACTAGCCCAAAAATGAAAATCAACAATTATTTTTATTTAAAGTAAAAATTCAAGTCTCATAACCGCATATTTTACAATACCTCCCCAATTTCAAACGCTCCATTAAACTCACGAATATCGACAAATTAATTTGGAGTAGGGAGACTGGGAACACTTGAATACGGTTACACTACATTCTTTTTTTGGGTAAGATAGCCAGTCCCGGAAGATATTTGGGGGACTGGCTATCTTATCTCTGACAACCGGAATACAACAATGCTATTAACATTGCTGCTTGGTGGCAGATTTAGATAAGATGGTGGTAGCTTTTCGCTAACCGTTACAAACTTACAAAACCAACTTTTGAAAACTTCAAATGTGAATAACCCACCATAATATTATGATAATCACGTGTAATATCATGTGTAACATGTGTGCCTCCAGCATCAAAATCTCCCATCTCCATGTTAATAGAATATATCACATTATATTTATGTACGACAAGAGAAGACTCTATATAAATATATCGATTTTTAGCAGTAAATGATGTGAATGAACTCTTCGCAATTCCTTGCCCCGAAATATAACACGCATGATCAAGAATAATTCCAATAAACCAACGATATTTATAGAAGTCTTCGCAACAAACCGCACTTTTATTTTCTAGTACAATAAACAGTATACAGTAAGAATACTAAGTAAAGTATGTTCTTATTCTAGCTAAAGCACTTCTTAGTGAACAGGAACACGGACTATGCGTTAGTGAATCAGTCGGTCACGAAGTATATTTATAAGTATAGCTTATAATGATTTTTCAAACACTTCTAAGCTAAAGAATGTCACATGACCTATATAAAGGGTTACAAAAAATCTTGTGGAACATCCAGGTTCAAATTCAAGTTCCATAAAACTGCTGAACAATTATTTTTCAGAATTCGACATGCCATGACAACCTTTAGGAATACAATTACAACTATTCGTTCTTACGTACCTCTATAACTGTGGTATGTTAGAGATGGCAAACCTATTAAGTATGACAGTCAACAATAAACTAAAATAATATTACCGTACCGATTTAAATAAAATTCTTTTTGCACACAATATTCCCCGTTCGAAAACGTATAACGGGATTTCCCCTATAGTCGCTTAATTTATAACAGTATATATATTGTTACTAGAATAATGGTACACGGGGAAACCCCTTATATTATGAAAAATAATTTAAGTTATTTAAGTTAATTGAATCAATGTATATTAATAAACCTGACTGACTGATTGATCCATCGTACAAGCCAAACACATAGACCGATTTTGATGAAACTTGGCAGGTGATCCTTGGGGTACAGCGCACTGGGATTTTTAAATTTTCACACTTAGGGGGTGAAATTTGGCGCAGAAATATTGAAACCTAAAGTAATATCTCTGGAACTAGAAAGCCTCCAGATAAACGAAAATTAGTTTTTCAAACTACTATTTATTTATTTTCTTAAAATGTGTTTATCGCACAAGCTACCTACCTATCATGTGCGTAATGCCTGCTAATCCAAAGGTTGCTTGGAAGAGATCGCTTTTAGTGATAAGGCCGCCAAATTATACTGTCTCCTATTTTGTTTATCTTTATGTTATATTTCTTATTGTTGTGCAATAAAGAATATGTTTGTTGTGTTAAAATCTTTAAAATAAGGCTATTCGGTCGCGATTGTACTATTACCTAATAAAAATACTAGATGACGCTAGCGGTATTTTAAAACGGTATTTAGGTAGTTGTTTCCCTGTTGCTATTATTTTAGAGTGATAAAAATTGCTTTTTATTTCGAGATCCACGCTGACTAAGTATCGGGCAGAATGCTACTCGTAGTAGTTATAGAGGATGCCTTAGGCAATATTAATTCTGTGCCTTAGGGTCGTTGGAGCTGTACATCTTCTCTCTATGCATAGACTTCTTTAGAGATATAGGTAATGCAGGTCTCAGAGCAGCAAACCTCGAACCTTTATTATTTCAATTTTCAATACAAACCGGGGGGAGCTCGTTTTCGAAAAGTGAACAAAACATAACAACCAAAAGTGATACCAAAATAGAATCTTTAAATCAAGCCGACGAGTCCATTGATGAGTGACACAAGACAAAAAGACTGACAGGCTGGTAATCGATCGGCGGCAGGCGGTGCCAGGGCCCGGGCAATCACCCCGCCACCCTTGCGAACTGGCAGACTGAACACGTAAAAAGGTTGATGCGTCGGGAAGACAACCCGCCCTTCAGGACTTCAGTGCCAAATAAAGGGTCACACCAATTACCTGGCTCCACAAAAAGGTCAATACTGTGATTATAATCACTCTATAAATGTGGAATATAATATCTACCAACTTCTTTTGAAAATACACACAAGTACATATACAAGTAAGTGTGCCTTAAACGTACAATGGTAGCGAGCGAGTAGAATATTAAATCTCCACCTAGGAGATCGATTTTTGTGGTATCCTCTCTCAATAGAAACTATGTTTGAAATGCTTTCGTGTTTGTTGCTAGGATGACCAACTAACACGCCACACTTCCTTATTCAGCTATTTCTTGTATATTTTACGAAGTAGAACCGATACAGTCCATAACAAAAAAAACGATCTTTAAAGTGTCCGTGTGAAAATATTGTATATAAAATTAAGAAAATCATAATAAAGGAGCTTTGTTAGGGTGAAGGTTACTACTATATTAATTCTGTGCCTGAAGAGTAATCCACCTAACACTAGATCTTATCACCTAGCTACCTAATAACCTTTTTAGGGTTCCTTAAATCGTACATTTTGCGAAATAGAGTCGACAAGAGTCCAGGCACCATAGTGAATGTCTATACGAACTAGGGTTGCCAACTTAATTTTGGCCTAAAGGGACAAAGGATCATGAACCTTAAAAATACGGGGTTTTTCTTTTTTCACCCGCGACAATAAAAACCCATTGCATATCTTGCCTAAATGACCAAACACGAGAAAGCGCGAAGCGAGCGATGCAAGCTAGAATGAAATATAGCGAATGAGTAATCGATAACGATCGGTTTCAAAGATTGTCGTATAGGTAATACGGAACATAGCCTGTCCCAGCCGCCAGGACAATCAAATTTCTGCTAAAAATATAGGACATCCTGTGAAAAACGGGACGGTTGGCAATGCTAATACGAACACAATTGCAACCACACGTAAACAATGCCAGGGCCGTCCCTCAACTCAGCTCCGCATATCTATACTCTTCATTTATATACAAATTTGACAACAAACACAAACAATTACAACTACAACAGCTATTTTTCACAGAAATCTTAAGAACTTACCTTTCGATGAGCGCGAAAATAAGCTCATATAACGCACTGATCGATTTTACAGGTTGAGTTGCCTAGGCAACTTCTGTTTTACATTGCGATAATGTGAACATTACATTAAAATATCCTTATTTAAATACAATACAAAAATAGGTCATCTTCTTAAATTTAAGATGTATGCTCTTGTCGGTGGCGTAAAGACCACGTCTCTCTACTTTCCGCCCTCGATTTGACCTCTCGGTACGACACGACATTCACCTTTTCTTTAAAAAAATAGGTACTCGGTTAAAATTCATTAACCCATTGGACTCTCTAAAATACAGGAGAACCACTTATTATAGAAGATAGTTTTGCATATAGATATTTCTCAAGAAATGTTACGTTATTTTGTTGGCAAAAAATGTGACTAGTTCTTTTTATGTTATGTTTTATGTGACGGGTTAACAGCTAATCTAAATCACACTTGACGTTTAGTGAAGATGAGGCCGAAGGTGGAAGCTTACTGACCCGGCAATCCCATTTTATTTTGGAGACTTATAGTCCGACCAATCATAGAGCAATAATAAAAAAAATGGTATTATACACTAGCTTATAAACGTGCCATATTATTATGCAATGAAGTAATAGATAAATCGTATATAGAAAGCTACTATAATTTCAAAGTGGGTCACGTTGAATCGGACAATGCGTTGTTATTTATTATGATTGTGTCGAGCAGCAGTCATTTCCCTCCCTGCCCGTTAACAATCACTTTATTGCAAATGTGTACGCCTGTCATTTTCTCCACCCCAATGGGTTTATTATGTAGAATCAAAAAGGAACAGAATGAACGACTAATATAAAGGATGATTTCAGTCGTCTGACTATATCGAGTATACACTGTGTACGTACAAAATAAAGCATTTATGATTTTGATAGAGTTCAAAGTATTGCGAAGTTTGATAATGCGAAATTTTATGAAAGTAATGTTTTACTGCAAATATAAAGTCGGATTTACTAATTTGTCTGGAAATGAAGATACCCGTTTGTCTAGTAAAACAGATTATTGACTAATTATATCATTATCCTATTGCATATTTTATATTACTCACTTATAAAATAATGCATAGGTAGATAGTAGATAATTATTAATCTTCTCTCGATTGAGATCTACATTTCGAGATGAAAACGAAAATGAGTAGAAATTAGTGAGCGGATACATCGGAAACCTAACACCACCTAAAACGACTCATTGAAACTTTATTCTAGTAAAAATGAAACTGAGCTATCTGACGAGAAGGAATGATATCAACAATACCACTAACATAAAGGTTAAATGTAAATTTTATGAAGTACGGTGAAGTAGTCGGTTTTAAAATGGATAATATTGACTTGTAAATTATTAATTGCGTGCTTATTTCTGATGATAAGAATGACGTATTTGATTGACATGGTGTATTTCATTGTATGAAGAAACGAAACTATTAATGATACTTTGTTTCATATCGGTACCTTTACTCTGACAAGTAATATCATATGAACATAAAATTGCGATGAAACTGAGACGGATTTCGTCGCCTTTAGAAATTCGGAAAAACAAAAAGATATTAAATATTGTAACTTTGTAAACTAATAAGTAATAGCGCACAATGCCAGCATTGCATTAAAAGATAATATCAAAATGTCCTAATATTAACTGAAAACTATTATAGAAAGTTTCCTTTCCCCAACAAAGCAACGAGTCTCCGTCGCTTTATCGCTAATCTCTCCCTTTGTAACTCTATGAGTAGATTAAAGTTTTACGATCATGACTCGAGGTAGTGGTAAAGTTTTAGCGTTGCGTTTCCACACAACCCGCCTCCGAGCCGCCACAAGTTTTCTCTACGTGGAAGTGCAGTCACCTTTCAGCCTTTCTCGGAAGCATCGTGCGATGTTATCAGGCCTGTGATTACGCGGAAAACTATAGAAAATTATCGATTAACAGTTATATACAAAATAAAGCCACACTCGATTTTTAGTAGCAAAACGAAATATTAAGAAATTTAATTGAACACCTATTAAATCTGAAAACGTGGTTATCGTTCGCGTGATAGTTATTTCCATTGCCACAAAACATGTAATGCCACAATTCATAATTAAGTGTGGCGAAAAATATCTTGTCTAGTCTACCTCTAGACGTATCGGTAATAAAGGGCCAGCAATAAATTAAAGCCAATGGATAAAAATTAATCTCTGACTCCTTAATTTTTCATTGTAACAGTTATTGTAATTCATTTGTATTGTAAACATAATGGAGGAGAGGACTCTAGAAACGAAACAGATGGAAGACGATAAAGAAAAAATACAAAGTGAAGGTATGTCTAACACATATATATTCGTCTAATTATGATTTATCGACTTCCAAAAAATATTCTGTAGTTATTCTATAGTATCATGTACACGAGTACATACGACATCCAATCTTCGAACAACGACGAAATCTATTTGTATAGATACTATTCCGACTGCCTAGTTTTTACAACACACATAAATGATAATGAGGGTCTGTAAGCAATAACTTCCTAAATAGCGCTATTCAAGGAAATCGTACAACAAATGTTAATTTCAAACCATTAGCTTCGGTAAGTATGCGATGCACAAATTTCCATAATTCGATGAATTCGCATGAATGTCCTTGACGTCACCAATCACCTGATAACGTTATGTACGATCGAAGGCTAACATTACTAGGGCAATCGTCTTCCAATAGCCAAAAATACGAACCCTTACACGACATCGCCAGTTCGTTACCGACCGTCGCGCAACCCACCAGGTTGTAGTGGCTAAAGTTCAGACGATCTGATGACTAGAATTTCAAATAGTTCCGTAACTATGGCGACAGAAAGCTTAGCGTCACAAATGAGGGTGATAAGAATGATTACATAGTTACACGTTTCACCGAGTGAAACGGCCGTGGATGTGGCTCTCAACAAATTTGCTTAAGATGTTATGGTGGAAACAAATAGAGAGGGTCCGAGAAAACGTCATGATGTTCGAACATGAGGAAGAGAGGAAAAGGGAGTATATCGATAACACTACGTTAACGCTTACGCTTCCAACCAGAGACCCAGTATTGCAAGATAATCTTTTAATAGCTGATATAGAGCAAGTGAAATCATTACAAGCATCTCTATTTCCGATATGCAACAAAGGTAATATATTTATCGGTAAAAATAATATGGAGACAAATTATGGTACCAACATTTGGAAAATTGAACAGATTAAAAATAATATGGAGACAAATTATGGTACCAACATTTGGAAAATTGAACAGATCTCCATTCATCGCTAAGTTAAGAAAAAAATTATAACTTTTGTCACATCCGTCAAATATTGCGATTATTTTTACTAATCTTGTATTGTTATTCAAGCATTGACTGAGATTGCTGAAAAATTTGCAATAATTAACATCGCATTTAGGAATCCAGTACATGTTTCCGAAATACTTTTTCTTGTTTTACGGTTTCTAAGCGGCCCTTACGATACCTTCGCGTGCACATCAACGTACTGTGAAACATGAAATGTTTATAGGTATACAATTATACAAAAGTTATGATTCCAAACACGATAACTTTATTTTGAAAGTCAGGTCAGGAAATTGGGTCAATCACACATTGTGAACTAAGTTCTTATCTAAAGAAGCTTTGGATCGTGAAATAGTTTTGTTCATACCTACTTTGTTAGTTAAGTATACCTATGCTCGTGAATCGTAACAAAGCCTTAAGTTCAATTTTGAAATTTGTTTATAGTTAATAGGTCTACCGGCATGTGGTTTTTGGCATGAAAAAAGGATAGAACCACTTATCTTCCCGTGCCGTAAGGGCTACACTAACGACGTTACATCAAAAATAATTTGCGTGCACATTTCTGTATATTTTTAGCATTAAACTTTTAATGTTTGGAGCACCCAAATGCATGTTTTGGGATATGGGTGACCACCCTATTTGGAATAAAGGTCGTGACGCTATGTATAAATGTCCCAGTTAAAACTTCATTATCCATCGGACTTTTAGAAAAGTATACGACAAAAAAATCAATTTTTATATTCCTACAGGTACTTTCATATCAAATTTCCTTCAAAACAACATTAAAACCAATCAATTAGAAATTAACACAGACATAAGGACATTTCGGACAACAGCTAAACTAAAAGAGCCCCGAGATCTGTTTGCTCTTCCAAAAGAACTCGATTGCCCGCAACAAGCATCACGATGGCCTTCGGAATGCCAAGTAAGCTAAAAACTAGATGTTCCTAGACTATACGTAGATGATGTACATCATCATTATATCAGCCGACAGACGTCCACTGCTGAACAAAGGTCTACCCCAAAGATTTCCACAATGATGATCGTTTCTGGATATTTATTATTTAGAAATAGCAATTGTTGAGTTATGTCCTGTGGCTGATATTATGGATTAGTTGAGTTAAATATAATATAAAGTACCTAATATTATATGCCATAGAAAACTTAATTTGTATTATGCAGCCTGGAAAAGTTTATCTATTTCAGATTGTACATAACATATTTATTCATGAAATATTTTTTTTGTAACCAAAATGACAGATTGTGTGATTGAATAGAATCATTAGAAATATTACTTTTAAGGTCGTCGAAGAAAAAATACACCATATAACCTGGAGTCCTGCAACACCAGAGCCTTATTATATCCAAACCGGCAAAGAATTGCGACCACAACCAGTCGGAGAGGATGCAGGGACAGTAATATTTCAATATTATCCCATGAGTGCCGTGAATTATGTGAGTCGAATATAAGGGGAACCATTCAAGTTCAAATATTTTTTTTCGACGGGGTTTTAAAATGAAAAGAAATAATTGATAAAAAGATGAACCGCACCGAATCCGTTCCTGACAAGATTTACTTTTGCCGCTTGCTCGTTTATGGAACCTCGGCGTAGTTGAAGTTCCTGGTCTAGAAATTTAAAATAAATATAAAATAAAGATTATTTCAAAATGCAACCGTCACAAATAAAATATTACCAATGACCCCTACACTAGGCAATGTCTGTACCGTATGCGGTCATATTGTGATTTTGCAATATACTTTTCCTGTTATGTACAAAATTATGGTGGTATTTGTATGTTTGTTATGTACATAATAGTACAATATGTAACAGAATTAATCATAAAGGAAGCCACTACTTTGATCGAAATCATTAATTTAATCCATTTCAACAACTTAATATATTAAATTGAAATTATAGAATTGGCACATAAGTTGATACTATAACTTACTTTAGTAACTTATTAGTAATCTGTGCTATAACCCTCATGCAATATGTGATAAAACACGTTCTTGTTATATCACAAACCCGCATTAGGAATATAATTTTACGAAATAACTAGGAGAAAGTTATATTTTATTGATATGTTAATATTTTAATTAAATGAAGTATGTACATGAAACAACAAATTTATAGAAACAAAATTGAAAATACCTATATCTTATGTTAATATAAAAATTTGTTATTAGCTATGTTGCGGTGTGTGAACTTTCTGGTTAATTCTGTTACATGTGGTTATAAGTATCATCGCTAACCGCCTCCACAGGAGAATTATCCGTATAAGAAAACCACGATGACGACACGCAAGAAACACCAAATATTGTATAACTCTCCCTGAAACTAGAGGTAGTTAAGACTCCAAGCAGAATTGAGAACTTTCTATGGAACGAGACAGAGATCACAATAATAAAAACAAACTGTACCTGATAATTCTTCTTACAGTTCAGCCGCTCTACTGTGGGAGGTTCACGATTATTTCTTTCGGCTTGCGCCACCGCCGGAGGAGACGACGAGCTCAAATTTGAATCCCGTTTCGAAAGTGGCAACCTGGCTAAAGCTATACGCATAACAACAGCCTATTACGAGCTGCACCTGCGAACTGACCTCTACACAAATAGGCATATGCAGTGGTTCTATTTTCGAGTAACTAATACAAAGAAACAGACGATGTATAGGTAAAAATATATTTGCACAACGTAAAATTCTATGTGTACATTCATAGAAAAGTTGTAAGTCATATGTTGCAGGTTTTCAATAGTAAATTTGTCTAAAGCTGAAAGTTTGTATAACGAGGGCATGCGACCTTTGTTATACTCTACGAAGGACGCACAGTTACATTCAATCGGTTGGAGACGCTGTGGTGATAATATTGCCTACTATAAAAATGATTCCACGTATGTAGTTATAATTCAGCTACCCATTTATTTATTCGTGACTTATTTGCGTCATGCTATAAGTCCTAGAATAGTCCATAGGGACATACATCAATTATCAATATTATCATACATTAATAATTATATAAATTATTGTAAATAATTATACAGTATTATTTAATTACAGATGTGAAGAAGAAGAACAATTCCCAAGCTATACCTTAACATTTAATATAGAATTCCCGCACTCAGATGATGCTGTATACATTGCTCATTGCTATCCATACACATATTCGGATTTACAAGAATATTTGTCGCGATTGCAGTTGCATCCTATCAAGTCAACATTTTCGAAGCTAAGGTTGCTTTGTCGCACTTTGGCTGGTAATAATGTTTACTATTTGACCGTAACCGCACCTCCAAATCCCAGCGAACTGGAGCCAAAGGTGAGTCACCGCTCTGTATAATATGTACGCATTCCATAAATAATTTAAAAGAACCACATGGATTTATATTTAAAGTTGACTTTCAGAAAAAGAAAGCCGTCATTATCACGGCAAGAGTACACCCAGGAGAAACTCCATCATCATGGATGATGAAAGGTTTTATGGATTATTTAACAGGGGATTCAAACCAAGCGCGAGAATTGAGGGAAAAGTTCATATTTAAACTAGTGCCTATGTTAAACCCGGATGGCGTGAGTTATTGACTCATACGTTCCATTCACAATATTTCATTGACCCTTGTTATAATGGTAATATATTATTATTATTACAGGTAATTGTCGGTAACAATCGGTGTTCGTTGACCGGAAAAGACCTAAATAGACAATATCGAACTGTGATAAGGGAAACCTATCCACCGGTGTGGCATACAAAAGTAATGATTCGCAGATTACAGGAAGAGTGTGGTGTTGCAATGTATGTGGACTTACACGCACACTCTCGAAAACATAACGTTTTCATTTACGGGTGTGAGAGTCGACGAAATTCTGACAAACGGTTGCAGGAACAAGTTTTTCCATTAATGTTACATAAAAACGCGGCTGACAAGGTACCTCTCCATCAATTTTTTGTCTATCCCACAATCTTACCCCATAGGCTTGAGTTTATATGCCGGTCGCTGTACTGAACATACATATCAATATTTGGTCAATTATTCATTTACTTACTTCCAGTTCTCATTCGAAAATTGCAAATTTCGAATTCAACGCAGTAAGGAAGGAACAGGTCGAGTAGTAGTTTGGATGTTAGGTGTAGCTAACAGCTACACAATGGAAGCATCTTTTGGAGGGTCTGAATTAGGCAGTAGAATGTCAACACATTTCTCAGTTCAAGACTACGAAAGCCTTGGCCGGACCTTCTGCGAAACTCTATTAGATTTCTATGACGAAGATCCAAGTAAGGAGAGATTGAGGAACAAAATTGTTACAAGACTTCTAAAAGAAGGTTCCAATGCCGATGAACCTACAAATATCGATCTATCGGATTACTCCAGGTCAGTTAAATGTATTGATCTACTAATACATTACGGTGTGAAATATATTCTCAACAGCGTTTTATTTGAAATCTTTTATAAAACGGACAGTGATGAAGGTGACACGTCAAGCAGTAGTTCAGAAGCAGGAGCCATAAGAGAAACCAACGATGTGATACAACCAGCACCACCTCCATCACCTATCTTCCCGGATATCCACAGAAATATAAACGAAGTAAGCGTAGAGATGGATGATACAAAATATATTCCCCCCTACGAAATTTTGCCAATAATGAGGCAAGCTTTGTTCCAGAAAACGAGGAAGCCACGACCAAAGCTAGAAAATACTAAAAAACTTGAAAGAAGTAAGACCAAACGAGAAACCTTGCAGGTCAACATCACATTGTATTTTACCATACGAGTAAGAACATTCCAACACAAGAACATATCATCTCAATAATTAATTTTGCTTTTTATTAGGTATCAAGGGCAACAATAGATTTAACGTCAGATGCAATGACAGATCCATCTTCAGATGGCGAATCCTGCGAAGAAAATCTTAGCCCAGTAAGGAGATTTCGGAAGCTATTGCATTCCACTCCTAAACCAAAACCAAGGAGAAAAAAAAAGATGCCTCCTGAACTAAAAATCATACCTGCACCGGTACGTTCCTCTACAACTGTAACTCATGATCCTCATACTAATTATTATAAACTTTAATTATTGAACAAAAAGAATAAACAGAGGTCATTGGGTTTGAAGTGGAAACGTGTTATAGATAAAGATTGTTTTTCATTTTCAGACAAGTGACTCACCATACCATTCTGATCGGGAGAAACGATCCCCTAAATGCTTGAGACCGCGAAGCGTGTCAATGATTAATGAACCGATAGAGAAGTCAAGACTGAATCCCGCATCGTGGCACCAATTCAGGTGTTTAAGACCACCAAAGTATGATTTTATAATATTTAATGAATATGTCATAACATTATTACTATAGTATTGTAACTTAAAACAGTGGCATACCAGAAAGGACGATTACGTGGTAAATAATTATACAAATTCAAATTTCCTTGCTTAGGTGCCTTTCAGAAACTAAGAACAGGAATACACAGCCATCAGAACTGCAAGTGAAGCTGACCTCCCTGAAACGAAATGTGTGGACTGGTGTTCACAGTGACGAAAAAGGACCTCTATCATGGGGCATATCTAGCTTTGCCATGAACTCATATTTCACAGATAGTGAAGCTTTGCTAAGGTAAAGGGAAGTCAATTACAAAAAATATATAAATAATAATAAATAATAAATAAATAATCTTAATATATTAATAAAATAAATAAATAATAAACTAGTATCCATCGTACAAGCTTTGCTTAGTTTGTGACAAGATGGATTGGTGTAAGTGTCCGAAACATTTTATTTATATTATTATATTGCGTTCATTACAACCTTATGAGAGTGAAGGAAGCAGAAGAGGTGTGTAGGGATCGTAGCAAGTGGAACTCTGTGGTCTTTGCTTAGCCCTACGGGAAACAGGCGTGACATTATGTATGTATTTATGTTCATTAAATCAGAATATAGTTTGTTTAAAGATACACCTTTGTAAGACAATAATATTTAGAGTGTTAACTGTTACATAAAGTCAAACCGTCCCTCAAAATAATTTCATATTACACAAATTTTGGCGTACCTCTTATGTAACATTTACAATTCTCGTATTTACATTACATCCACTTGATGCTGCACAGTTTACCGCATCCTTAGCTGAATATGAACGCAGCATAATGCTTACAAAATGGAGACCGTGGGTATGATTTTCAACAGTATAATAGTTTAGTACTCAGCTTTTATTGGTAATAGAGCATTTTAAATATTTTCCAAGTTGTCGCGTTTGAGATAAAATAGCCAGTTCCCTCGATAATTTGATGTAGGTATATGAGTGAGCACCCGTGTCCTTGGACTCATCTTCCCTTAAGATTAAGTATGATTAAGGTCAGTGCCCAACCCCGTTAGCATAGAAAAACTTATTAATTACCTACGTGTATTAAATAAATTTCTTCGCCAGATCATGTTCAAAAAAGTTGGAAGAATTAGAGGGAGAACATAAGAAAATTAAAGACGAAAAGAAAAAGAAGAAATCTAAAACCAAAAAGTTGTCTCTAAAAATGCCAAACTCTGTTGACACAATCTTAGAACCTATAACAAAGTTACCGAAACCATGGAAGAAAAAAGCCAAGTAAGTATCAGAAACATGTTCAAATGATCCTTCAATTGATCTAATTTACATTTATTGAGATTTCGTAAATCAGTTGAGCATATTTTTATTTATTGACCCTAACAAACTATTCTCACTCCAGGTTAAAACATACGAAATCAGAAAGTTCTCCGTATATGAATAATACAAGTTTCACTGATATTCCTCGTAACACGCAGCATCCGTCACAAAAAACAAGTCCAATTGTAAATAGACAAGCAAAGACTCGCTTCAGAAAAGGAGTTTTTGTAACAACAGCTGTACAGACCAAGAAAACAAATTCTAAGATGAATAACACTATAATGTCAGACAACTCGGACTCCGACGATTCCATTCAATCACGAAGGAAAGTGAAAAAGAAAAGTAAAACAATAAGAAGCAAATTGATCAAAGCAGTTTCTGAGAATAAATCAAAAAATTAATTCATTAATAACCAACCATACAAAATAAGTTAGAACTGACTGAAATTTTATATGAAAAACCGGCCAAGTGCATGTCGGGCCACGTACAGTGTAGGTTTCCGTAGCCCGTCACAATTTGCGGACTCAGGAGACATTTTGTTGTTTATGTAATAAGTAATAATAATATTCAATGGAAAGTAAACTTTATAAGGGTTTCGTTTATTACTCAATAATTTCTAAAGCCTACTTACCTAGGATAGTTTTCCTTTTAGCTGGGGGGGGGGGGGGGGGGGGACGGGGGGGGGGGGGGACGGACGACGACGACGACGACGACGACGACGACGACGACGACGACGACGACACGACACTCTTATAAAAATTTGAAATTCAGAGCTTAATACTTCGCAAAGGGATCCCTGAATCGAAAAACTGTTATGGGTAGGCGAGGTAGGTACTTTAAAAAAGTTTTTTTACCACTTTATCGGCGTAATTAATATGTATACTCATGCCAAATTATAGCTTTCTAGTACTAAGAGCTTCTGAGCTAAGCCGCGGCCAGACGTACGTGGCGAAACTATAACGGTTTTCGACTTCGGGAACCCAAACAATGTGTAATGACTCTAAATGATGGTGTTTATATTTTACTTAAGATTATCCATACTTTCAACTCCTGTTTGTATGGAAACTGGAGGAGATTATATATTTGCACTCTGCCAAACATTTTATAGAGTCCTTCAGCCTTGTTGTCTAACTTCAATAGAAATGGATTTTATCTACAACTGCCAAATTCGACCGAGGGTAAGTAAAATTTAAATGTTCACATTCGACCAATGTTGCGACGACGAAGGAGCTGACGACACACCACAGTTCATTACTGTTAAAATTAGACAATAAGAGGGTTGATCCTGACAATTTAAATAATGGGTGTCTAGCAAAGTATGACAATAAATTAATTCTTGTTATAAGAATGCAATAAGTCGCTGTCAGCCTTAATTTGTGTTAGTAGTACATAGGAATTCTTTGGTCTTAATGTAGGTGAACAGTAGTGCAAGAATCGTACACCAGCTTAAAAATGTGTGTGCCCAAGGAAAATTTCAAAAAAATACGAGTAGTCGGACCTTCAATAATTATGATCCAGTCTCAAATTTTATAAACTTGTAACAAATCACTTTCTTTATTAATCTAATATTTTCTGTTGGCTTAAAATAAGTGTAGTTTCCTCTGATTCCAAAGGGGATAGAACCTTTGTGGCATATCCACACTTGTCCATTTTGATTTTTTTCCAAGTTTCCGCGCACAATAAAAGTTGTATTATGGATAGAGGAATATGGAAAAATGTCAAGTAATATGGTTAGGGTACCATATTACTTGACATCACCTTCCCGAGATATTTGGAGGTAAAGATCGCCATTATGAGAACAATAACAACCATTAAAAATGCAGTAATTAAGTGAGTAGGCGTGTACAATCTATTATTTTGAATGCATTGAAATGCGTATTCCAATGCATTCAAAATAATAGTGAGAATTTTTTTATTTAAATCATGAAAATTGCAGCCTGATATAATAAAGGCTTGTGCGAGAATGTATTTACCTTTTCATGAAGACATAAAGGTAGCTAGCAAAATTTACCAATTCATTTAATAGATGGGTGAGATTAACCTTAAGACTAAAATAGGCTTTAGTTAGAGAAGATAAAATGATAGAATAAGAATAATTATTTATTAAGTCATGATTTAGGTAGGTATGTGCATAATATAATTCTGATAGTGCCATAATTTTGTTAAATGTCTATTAAAAATAAGGATTCAAACTGCAGTTGTAATAGAAATGTATTATTTAATAATGAGTTTTACAATGGTGGCAGTGTATCCACACCTGCCCACCTGATGGTTAAATCATCTGTTAAATTAACTGTCTGATAGTTAAGTATGGCAAACACACAGTCACACTGTTTCCCGTATTGCAAAATGCTTGGCTGAATAGCAAACCATGCAGCACAAAACTGATTGATTAGATTGTTATATTGGCTCCTCTTAAGGTTTTATTACAAGCTTGTATCGACCACTAATTAAACAGCTCATTTAGCCATGTTTTATCCATGACACATATATGTATAGCTCCTGGCAATAAAAATTAACTATGTAAAACTAGTGCATTTTATTTCAATGTACAAGCAATCACTCCCCAAATTAATCAGTATCATAGGATGATTCATGAATTATATAAGTACTGTTACAATTTGTGCCAGCTTAACAAATTTTGTGTATATAGAAAACAGGTTGCTAACAAATATACAATAATCGTTTGTATGTATTAAGTTAAGAAAATATGTGTCAGTGAGTTTGTGCATCGTTAACAGTATGTTTGCATGTCTACATTTATTTAAATAAATAAACAAATCCTAAATACACATATTTTTCTTTTCACTAAACAATTATTTCAAGCAACTATTCTTTTACTTGGTAATTCAGTTATTATACATAGACATTTCAAGTATACACTGTCTTTTTATCATAGTTCATAACTTGTCTTTATTTACTCAATTGTAGGTAGATAAGGTAACAAGCTAACAATGGAGGACAGAAGTTATCATAGATTTAATAAAATAAAGAAATGTGTTTTTAAGAGGGTTTATGCCACATGCATTCCAAACAAGCTTTAAAGTTTAAATTTTTAGAAAATGTATAGACCGATTCTAATAAAACTTTATATTGAAACGTAGGGTTTTGGTCGTGGTAGTGACCAAGGCCCTGCGTGAGCACGAGAGAGACGTCCTCTTGCACTGAAGGTGCTGAAGAGGGTGAGTATCCTACTGGTAGGTGAATGTCTAGAGGGACCTGGCCAATAGAAACACACTACGTATGACACACAAAGCTAGGTTTATTATCAGTTACCAATATTGTGTACTTAGGTCTAGCACTTATCGCACACGCACAATGGCAGGTTAAAGACGGATTAATTACTACGCAATTAGAACGGAGGGTAGACGCTAAATCTAAATATCGTTTACGCAATGTACGCTAGGGTCTACGCTAAGCTGGGGGCGCGGGGTTATGGGTCAGATATCTACGGCGGGAAACCTACACGCCCTGGAAATCCGCCCAGGTATCGCCTAGGGGTAGTCGGGAATCCTTCGCGCCCTGGAAATCCGCCCAGGTAGCGCCAAGGGGGTTACGGGGCCTTCGCGTCCTGGATATACGCCCAGGGAACGCCAAGAGGGGTTCGGAGCCTTCGCGTCCTGGATATACGCCCAGGGAACGCCAAGAGGGGTTCGGAGCCTTCGCGTCCTGGATATACGCCCAGGTGACGCCAAGGGGGGTTCGGAGGTACGGATCCTTCGCGTCCTGGATATACGCCCAGGTAACGCCAAGGGGTGATCGGAGGGGTGAGGAAGCCTTCGCGACCTGGATATTCGCCCAGGTATCGCCAAGGAGGAGTTTGGGCACTCGTGTCAACCTTCCCAATCGAGAGCGCTAACACGAGTGCCGGTGAGCGGATGGCAGCCCAGCTTTTATATCAAACGCGGAGGTACGAGGTATGAGGTATGAGGTGGGGGGTACGCGCCGACGTCACTAGTCATACGATGCGGCTCTGCGGTTCGAGGTGGGGGGCGCGCCTAAGTACGAAGCGATTCTTCCTTGATCTTGCCGACCGCTTTTCCCGTGGGATGAAGATGCGGTCCGGGTGGAGCGCGCTTCGTCACATTCCCCTCTCTCCTCTGAAGATTTTTCCGCAGGAAAAATCACCAGTTTACCTGTGATACAGAATAAAAACAAACGTTACTCGGTACCTGTCGTGCGGCTGCTGTGTAATCCTATGTTTCGGTTCCCTATTCTGAATAACAGAACGTGTAATTTCTGTTCCGTTTACTGTACTTATACTCGGAAATTTCTATCTAATTTCTGCTTGTTACAACGTTCTCTTATCTTGCTATACTTTATATAAGGCGTTTATCCATGTAGTGGTGTGCGGAATATCGAACTAACTTATTTTATTCGGTTAACATTGTGGGATTATACTATTTGTAACCGGGGAGATTCCTTATTCTCGAGTCCGGTCCCTTGAGTACGTCTCTGGTACTTTCGTTCCTATTTATTTTCTTTAATTACGATAACTTACTATAACAAGTATAATGCCCTTTTATGTATGTCGTGATATATTGAGATTCGTAGGTAGGCTTAAATATACTAGTTTCGTTATGCATTACCTTGACCATGTGTAGGTAGTGCAACGTATACAATCATATCGAAGTAATTGTTGAACTTAACCAGTTACAATTATCGATCGCTCAGGTTAAATTTCACTTTGTAAAAAGATAATTTTAGGTACTTACATATTCGAGTAATGTCTAACTTACGAGTTGTCGAATCTATGTTATTATACTCTTAGTGATTACTGTGCATACCTACGGTCATCCGAACTAATATGTGCGCCGCCGTTCACGGCGGCTGGCGATTTATACGTACTTATGTTCTTTATTTACTAGTTGGGTCCGGTGTACGTAATCGTAGTCGGTCGGTCTCGCGTTCGAATGTCGGGACGGACGGACCTGTTTACATCTGCCTGCCTACTGTGCCATAGGCCTGTAGGTAGGTACTCCTGCATATGAGTCGAATATTTACGCGAAATATTGCTTATGCATGCCTACTCGGTAGATGTCGGTGGTTTTTGAACCGATTGTGTCGGTTCTGGAATCTCGGTATTTTGAGAAGATTTTTGAGTGACTTATTCTATTATTCTTAATTTTCTTTCAATATTCGGTAATCGTTATCCCTCCGTTCTCATTATTCATACTACAATATATCTACTAATTATATATTATAATAATATAGGTAGCATTCTGTTTATTCTTACAGTATGCTCGGTATTATTTACACGGAAAAAAATACATCTATATGTATATATATATTCTAAATGGTCAATTTGAACTTTAAATGTTTCCTGAGATTAGCTAATTCTGCCTATCTACTGTGGATTGATGACTTTTCTGTCCTAAATCTCACAATTAAATAACTAGGAATGTATTTGTTACTGCTTCGGTATAAAATATTTTTAACGGTAGTGATGTTATACATTATGCGTTTTCCTTTCGTGTTAACGTGAAAGGTGTTTACTAGTGGTTATTAAACTTAGTCCGGGTCATTCCTCATGTTTTTTTTTTTTTTTTTTTTTTTTTTTTGTAACGGCGTGTAGGTACCTACATTTTGTAGTATATCTTAAAGATTGGTTTATCGGCGTATCTTGTGTAGGTCCCTCACGGCGTCCTGTCGTTAATTATATTTTTTGATGTCTTTTATATGTACGGTGTATGTTTTCCGGGGGGGTTCCGTACTTTGTAATATAAATATTACCGGTGACTTCCTGCCTATTATTTTGTATGGGCCGGAGTATTTAGGTGCTAATTTTGCGCAGAAACTTTTATTTGCGTCGGATAAAGGGTATTCTCTTTTGAGTACCAAACTGTCCACGTCTGGCCTCCATTCTCTTTTATTCTTATCGTAATGTTGTTTTTGACTGGTGGATGCGGACTGTTGATTTCTCTTGACGATTTCATATATTTCGTTAATTTTTTGTTTTTCTTTTAGGGAGGGTGTCGGAAATTGGTTTTTATCGCCCGGTATTCTCAATTCTTTGCCGAATAGTAGAAAAGCTGGTGTATATCTTGTTGATTCGTGTTTCGAGGTATTTAATGCGAAGTTAAATTCGGGTAGGTACTCATCCCATCTCTTGTGGTTATTTGTGATAAATGTGGATATCATTGTTTCGAGTGTCCGGTTTACTCTTTCGGTGGGATTACTTTGTGGGGTGTATGGGGCTGTCAGCCTGTGCTCAATGCCGTATTTTTCCAGTTCAGCCTCGAATGCTCTACTCGTATATTGTCTGCCATTGTCGCTTAATAGTATTTTGGGGCATCCATACTTCATTATTATGCATTCCTTCATGGCCTTTATTATTGTGTTTGAGGTCGCTGTTCTTAAAGGTTTAATTTCTGTCCACTTTGTGAATTTATCGTGGAATACTATTATCCAATTATATCCTTTAGATGATCTTGGTAACGGACCTATGAGGTCCGTCGTTATAATTTCCCACGGTTCTTTTGCATTTTTAATATGCATTAGTCCTGGTCTCTTTTCTTGTGTTGGTTTATGCGTCTGGCACGCCATGCATTGTTTTACGTATGTCGCCACGTCTCTAAACATTCCCGGCCAGTAATATCTTTGCGCGATTCGAGACAGTGTTTTTGTTGTTCCCATATGGCCTGCATTCGGGGCGTCGTGGTTTTCCTGTAGAATTTGTTGTTTTTCTTCGTTCGAGATGCACAACTTCCATTCCGTTTCCGGGTCTATCCGGGTTCCGTATGATGGGTTTATGATTTTTTTGTATAGTCTCCCGTTCCTAATCCGGTACTCTGGGTAATTGTGTGGATTACATTTTACCTCTTCGGTTTTTTTCTCGTACCATTCCTCTTTTTGCGTGGACATAGCGCAAATTGGGTTTCTTGACAGCTCGTCGGCGATCACGTTTTGTTTCCCGCTTTTATAAACGATGTCGAAATCATATTGCTGGAGTTCTAACGCCCACCGCGCTATTCTCCCTGACGGGCTTTTTATATTGTTCAGCCACCTTAGTGCTTGGTGGTCGGTAATCACTGTGAAGTAGTATCCTTCGAGGAAAGCTCTCATTTTCCGTATTCCCCAAACAACTGCTAAGCATTCTTTTTCTGTTGTTGTATATCGGGTTTCCGCTGCCGTCAGTGATCTGCTCGCGTACATCACCGGCTTTTCGATGCCCTTATGTTCTTGTATGAGTACCAATCCTAAACCTGTGTCGCTCGCGTCTGTTTGTAAAATGAATTTCTTTGTAAAATCCGCTCTGACTAGTATTGGGTTCTTTGTGAGGATATCTTTTATATTGTTGAACGCTTTTTCTTGTTGTTGGCCCCATTTAAATTGCTTGTCTTTTTTGAGTAGCTCGACTATAGGGGCTGTGATTTCGGCGTATTTAGGTATGAACTTTCTGTACCACGAGGTCATCCCTATTAATCTTCTGACTCCTTTTATGGTGTTTGGTGGTTTCAGTTCTATTATTGCGGCTATTTTGTCTCTGTTCATTTTAATACCGTCTCTTGTTACTATGTGACCGAGGTATTCTATTTCTGGTTTACAAAATTCGCATTTTTTCCTATTTATCTGTAATCCAGCTTCTCTTATCCTCTTGAAAATTTCTTCCAAGTGTTTCAGGTGGTCCTTGAAGTTTCGGCTGCATACTATTATGTCGTCTAAATACACATAGGCGTTTGGCTCCATCTCTGGTCCTATTACCATATCTAATAGTCTTTGGAACGTCGCTCCGCTCGAATGTAGCCCAAACGGCATTACTTTAAATTGGTACAGTCCACGACCTGGAACTGTGAAAGCGGTAGCGGGTTTGCTGCTCTCGTGTAGTTTTACATTCCAATACCCATTTTTGAGGTCCAACTTTGAGAAGAAACTGGCGTTTCTTAATTTCTCTAGGGTATCGTCTATCTGTGGTAACGGATATGCGTCTTTTTCGGATATCTCATTAATCTTTCTGAAATCGATGCAAAATCTGTACTCTCCGTTGTCCTTTTTCACTAGTACTATTGGGGAACTGTAAGGACTACTAGATTTTTCTATGATTCCCTCCTGCAGCATTTTGTCTACGTGTTTGTCTATTTCTTCCTGTAGTTTCGGGTTTCGTGGGTAGTATTTTTGTTTGATTGGTTCTGTATGTTTTAGCTTGATTCTGTGTTCTAGCCATGAGTTTCCTTTTGGCGTTCGTTCGCACATTTCAAATTGTTTTTGGATGAAGAGTTGTAGTTCTTCTTGACCTTCTGTTGATACTGTCTCGGGTTGTACTTGTTCGGGTTTTTCCCCGATCTCTTCCTTGTTTTCTTCTGTGGGCGTTGGTCTCAGTAAGCTAATGATACTCATTCCTTCTAATCTTTTCAATATGTCCATGCCTATAATTACGTGTGGTATCCCGGGCATCACGTGCATTTCGTGTTGTATGTTTTTGTCGTATATCTTTACTTGCATTGTCGCTTTGTCTGTGACGACCCCTTTTGTTCCGTTCGCCATTGTTACGGTTTGTAGTTGTTTTTCCCGCTGTCCTTCTCGCAGGTCTACTTTATGTGTGTTGAAGATGTCTTCGGTGATGTATGAACACGTAGAACCTGTGTCTAATAGCGCGTGGTATGGTTTTCCCATGATTAATACTTTGGTAAAAATCCTATTATCTCTGGATGTTTGTTGTTCTATTGTGTATGCCTTCTGCGGCTTGCCATCTGATGTAGTCGGTCTACAACAATTTTTGCTAAGTACACCAATTCTCCCGCATTTGCTACAGAAGATTACCTTTCTATTTCTGCACTCTTTCGATGAGTGTCCTAGGCATCCGCAATTCCAACAGCAGTTTGACTGATCGTAGTTTCTAATATACTTTGCATTATCTGACCTGTCTGCTGGTTGGCGTGTGTCTTTGTTTCGGTCTGATCGGGCTTGGTTACTCGTACGTGCTTCTGGTTTGACTTTTTCTTGATTTTGTTGTTGGTATCGTTGCTTGGATATATTTTCATACTCGCTTGTTAGTTGTATCAGCTCTCTGAGTGTGTTGAACTCCTGTCGTTTGATGTAGTATTTATATCTCGCGTCCATATTTTCGAATATTCGGTTGAGTTTCTCGGTCTCCTTTAGCTTACCATGGCGGCGCATTAGCGTTTGTATCTCGTTCACGAATTCTACAAAAGATTGCTTGTAATGCTGTTTTTTGGCGATTATTCTTTCTAGCAGTTTTTCTTCATAATTTATTGGGAAATAATATAACTTAAAATCTGAGACGAAGTCGTCCCACGTCTGCCATGCTGTATAGTTATTTCTGTACCATAATAATGCTTTCCCTCGGAAGAATCTTGGTAAAAGCTGTAGAAGTTTGTCTGGTTTCAGGTCATGGGCATGTACCATTTCGTCTAAGGTTTCCATAAATTCCACTGCCTCATTGTACGTGTTAAACGTAATGTTACAGTTGCTGATTATGTTGATTATATCCCGGGTGGACGGTTCGTTTGACATGTTACTTACGGTGCTTACAATACCTGTGACGTTTGGTTTCGAACTCGGTTCCTCGGCGTCGGAGAATTCTTCCCCTGTATCTGGTTTTCTTACGTACTCGGCTAGGTTCTTCCTTAGTTGCTCGACGGTCAAACCTTCGGTTGGCAGGTTTCTTTTTTCGGATTCTTCAATCAGTTCCGGATTTTTCTTCTCGTATATCCACGACATCTGTATCGGGCTGAGCTCTGTGGATGGAAGCGGACGGTTAGGGTTGCGGATTATGGCTTATGTTTAAATGCAGTCTCTTAGCTTATTGAACTTTCTAGCTGCTTGGACACCCGTGAACGGTCGGTATTCAATGGATGTGTAGCGGCTGTTCTTTTCGTTACGTGCCAGTGAACCGTAAGGTTTCAATGGGCGCGTAGCGATTGTGGTTGATTGTAACCTTGGACGCCGGTGAACTGTAGGGTTTCGCTGGGCGTTCCGCGTTTGTGTGTTTTTATAACGTTGGATGCCAGTGAAACGTAGTGTTTCAATGGGCGTTCCGCGTTTCTGGGTTGTTTTACGTTGGGCGCCAGTGAAACGTAGTGTTTCAATGGGCGTTCCGCGTTTCTGGGTTGTTTTACGTTGGGCGCCAGTGAAACGTAGGGTTTTGGTCGTGGTAGTGACCAAGGCCCTGCGTGAGCACGAGAGAGACGTCCTCTTGCACTGAAGGTGCTGAAGAGGGTGAGTATCCTACTGGTAGGTGAATGTCTAGAGGGACCTGGCCAATAGAAACACACTACGTATGACACACAAAGCTAGGTTTATTATCAGTTACCAATATTGTGTACTTAGGTCTAGCACTTATCGCACACGCACAATGGCAGGTTAAAGACGGATTAATTACTACGCAATTAGAACGGAGGGTAGACGCTAAATCTAAATATCGTTTACGCAATGTACGCTAGGGTCTACGCTAAGCTGGGGGCGCGGGGTTATGGGTCAGATATCTACGGCGGGAAACCTACACGCCCTGGAAATCCGCCCAGGTATCACCTAGGGGTAGTCGGGAATCCTTCGCGCCCTGGAAATCCGCCCAGGTAGCGCCAAGGGGGTTACGGGGCCTTCGCGTCCTGGATATACGCCCAGGGAACGCCAAGAGGGGTTCGGAGCCTTCGCGTCCTGGATATACGCCCAGGGAACGCCAAGAGGGGTTCGGAGCCTTCGCGTCCTGGATATACGCCCAGGTGACGCCAAGGGGGGTTCGGAGGTACGGATCCTTCGCGTCCTGGATATACGCCCAGGTAACGCCAAGGGGTGATCGGAGGGGTGAGGAAGCCTTCGCGACCTGGATATTCGCCCAGGTATCGCCAAGGAGGAGTTTGGGCACTCGTGTCAACCTTCCCAATCGAGAGCGCTAACACGAGTGCCGGTGAGCGGATGGCAGCCCAGCTTTTATATCAAACGCGGAGGTACGAGGTATGAGGTATGAGGTGGGGGGTACGCGCCGACGTCACTAGTCATACGATGCGGCTCTGCGGTTCGAGGTGGGGGGCGCGCCTAAGTACGAAGCGATTCTTCCTTGATCTTGCCGACCGCTTTTCCCGTGGGATGAAGATGCGGTCCGGGTGGAGCGCGCTTCGTCACAATATATATACTGGTTATATGTATAAAGTTTTATTAGAATCAGCCCACATACACGGTACACATAGATCTAAAAAGTTAGTAGAAAACATTTACAAAATATCGAATTTAAAACAATATATTGCCGTTTTTCTGTTACTATGGAAAATTTAAAACCGCTTTAATTTAGTAGTTCTACTCTTTTCAAAAACTATTGTCTACTAACAATCTATGTACGTAAACGTATGTACGTGTGTGTATGCTTATAAATTTTCATTAGAATCAATCTATCCACTTAGAAAAATTTGGACTTGAAAGTTGAATACCTTGCGGGATAAACCCTCTTAACATTATCAAAATGTGCAACATTATTAACTAAGTATTAACACCTAAAAAAGTTAGAATGGATGTTGATTTTATATAAATCAAAAATGTTGAATTTTTTCGAAAACCATAGGACTATTACTAGACATAAATAACATTTTTTGAACGGACTTAGTGCCCTCTTTCGGCAGATGATAGGCTATCCACTAATTACCTAACACTCTGTATTAAAATTTGTCGTCTGGGACAAAAAATTGTTACCTCTAATCTGAAAATGAAGTGACTGTAAATAATTGTATTAGGACTAAAGAAAGATTTCGATTCAATGATGAATCTTTGTGGCAGATGGACTATAATATTGCTGTTACTGTCACAGAAAATCAATTAGAATCAAATTATTTTGAAAACTTGTGATTTGTTTAAAATAAAAAAATCATATTGCCCAATCATGATAAGAGCATTTGAAAATGAACATTACCCATGAGCAATTTGGTTCTAGATGTTGTCCTTGTCCTTATGAGTGAAGAAACCAATATGTCTTCAGTGACATCTTCAGTAAAATAATTTAAAAACAGTCACACGCCATGTGTGTGTGCCAGACAATGCAATTTCTATTATGCAAATCCAGTGGGGAAATGCGGCATGAGATATTGACTTTTGGTGAGGATGCAACAAAATGAGCACTTTGATGGGGCACTGTGACCCGCACCCTTATCGACTTCCTGTGCGAGAAGACAAAAGTGGTTTTGAATGGAAACAAAAAAACCTAACACCCGCCGGCTATTGCAGGAGCTCCGCTTCGCCCCTTACTCAGATATTTCGATCTTTTTCATAGAATATCCTCAGCTTCCCTAATCATAGCATATATTCTTTGATCATAGCCACGGACTTCTGTCCCCATGAACGGATAAGGCTTTGTTAATAAAAGGGGTCACGGTGTAGCCTTCGGAAAAGGCCACCTGGGTCCATGAACGGTTGAGTGTTTAGTATTCTGAAGAAAGACGAGCGATACACAGAAGACATCAGTAGTCAGTACCTACTCACCTGCGTGTTTTCTTTAGCTTGAAATTGCGTATAGTTTATGAAAGATTTGAGAGAATAGGTCCCGTCTTGAGTCTTAATTTTGGATTTCGGTTGAATTGATATCACTTAATTACTTGCTTTGACATTGACCTTGCAATCAAACACAGATTACTCAGTTTTAAAGACAATCAAAGAATATTAAATTGCCAATATTGCTGCAATGCAATAAACAGAATTAACTGTCACTGTCATCGAAGCCGGTTTTTTTTTGGATATTTTTCCCCAAATTCTTGGTCGCAAAGGCATCTCCGCCCATACAGTCTAATCCTTAGTGAAATTGTGCTTTTTCATCATCTATAGTTGTTACTTAGGAAATATTAAAAAATAATAGTTGAAAATTGAGATATCCATGCTTAGATTAAATCTAGGTTTCCACGCTTTTTCTACGCATTTGTTATGGAAATGCGAGGTGACCTATTTATTCATCGTGATTTTGTGTATATCACTTTAAACTGGATAGAATTTTAATTGGTCTGGATACTTAACGTGTACTATTGGAGCAACTCTGA
Organism: Oegoconia quadripuncta; assembly: GCA_949316235.1. Taxonomy (NCBI): domain Eukaryota; kingdom Metazoa; phylum Arthropoda; class Insecta; order Lepidoptera; family Autostichidae; genus Oegoconia; species Oegoconia quadripuncta. The sequence goes on along the minus strand of OX438746.1, from coordinate 23,860,869 downwards.
AATGACAAAAATAAACATCCATACATTTTCATCGGTAGGGCCTATTTATAAGTTGTCCTACAACAACTTATTTTTGTCATTTCATAGTCGTTTTACTGATAAAAGTTATTCGTATTCGAATGTACTATCACTCCGTAACGTATTTAGATGAAAAAGTCCAGCTAATGGTGTCGATTCGGTTGTACGCAAACCAAACTAAAATCAATTTTAAAGTAGGTCTGTCTTTTTCCCTCTGGAACAATATAACGTGACAGCACCAGTCTTTAATCTGGTTTTAGTTTAGTTCGTGTGCAACCGAATCGACACCAGTATAATATTAATACCCTGTTTTCATTATTAGTCATTAGGGATAAGAAATCTTTCAATAAACGACGGTCATTATATAGCAGTTGCATAACTATCGTAATTCTATTTACATACGTACCTACATAGTACAGTCTAGTTGCATACGATACACCTACACGTGAAACTAACACACATTAGTCAGCCAACTTGTTTGAGTCAAATTAGCTGCAGTAGAGCAAAATGAAGTGGACACTGGAGTACTGGCAGAAAAAGCTAGAATTCTGAGTTCCCCGGCCTCTGAAAATTGCAGAGCATTACTGACTCTTACTCCGGCGGTCGTATAACCCGGAGTCTGAGGGTCACCAGTGATGGGGTTGAAACTACCACATCGTGTTTTTGATAATAAACATGATGTAACATTTGTATAAAATCGGACATTATGTGCATCCATAGTTATATCAACTCCAGTTCTCGCTTCTCTAGTGCACTGCGTTATCTGTAATTGAATAAAATAATTGAAAAAGCTTTACCATCTGCTAACCCACGAAGTCAGACATCTTATCTCACTCACAGTTTGACATAAAAAACAGAATTTTTCATTTGTATTTGAGCAGGTCCTCTAAAATTAGATTATGGCCGACTAATAACAATGGGCCATTCACAACACTGTACTTATTAAGGTCTTAACTTGTACGTGATTGATTTAAAAAATTGCATTTATTTCTTACCAAATTAATTGAATTAATGCCTCGCAAACAACGCACAAAATCACAATATCCCATAAAACAGCCTGTCGGTTGTACGTTTAAAGCAGACGTTGACAGTGCCTGAAAGACGAACACTAACTAGAATCAGAATATAAAGGTAATATTTATAAAATCGTTTCTTTGAGCGCTAGAGGTTATTTTTTTATCTTTATTTTCGAGTCGTATCGCGATACCTTTCGAATTTTAATAAACTCGAACTGAAACATCCCATTACAGTCCGGCCAACTTATTCGCAAACTGACAAACAATTCTGTCATTAACGTTACATAAAGCCCACCAAATCTTTATGAATCTTTTAGTTTCCCATTGTCACCACCTCACAAATAAGTTGTTGGAGCCTAAAGGAAAAGGAAGAATTCGGCTTTATTGCTAGAAATGGCGACTTGTGTCGAATAATTGTTCTGTGAAATTTAGAATACCTTTCTTTCAATTGCTCTATCTTAAAAAATCTTCGTACTCGTTTCGAATTTTGCCTCAATATAGTGCATATTCAATAGTAAAATAATAAAAATAGTTGAACTATAAACATTATTGTCATAATTGATTATTTGCTATCATTACTGTTATATTTCAAAATGATAAACTACAAAGGTAGACAGTTACAGTTTATGGTCTCTACCTACCTCAATGGGAAACAGGCGTGACTTTATGTAAGTATGTAGACAGTTCTAACACTTTCTTTGCTAGATGTGGTGTGTGGTAAACTCTAGATCACAGCACTTAATAAAAAGAGAAAAATCGATAAAAAGGAGACAAATTTACTCCACTTTTTTTATGTACAACGGGTTGGGACAAATCCCAACCCTCAATCACACCTGATGTTAAGTGAAGATGAGGCCGAAGGTGGAAGCGTACTGACCCGGAAACCCCAACACGTTTGGGGGACTGGCTATCTTATCTCTGACAACCGGAACACAACAATGCTAATAACATTACTGCTTGGCGGCAAATTTAGATAAGATGGTGGTAGCCAGCCAGGCAGACATTTAAAATGCCCTACCACCAACCAAACCGAGTACTTAAACATGTACCCCGCTGGGGATCGAACCCGCGACCTCCGAATCGTAAACCCACATTGTTTACATTGAGCCACGGAGGCGGTTAAAACTTCTTACTCCACTTTTAGGTTCACCTCATTTCCGACTACCACTGGGCCTACTTTTTTCTTTTTTCAACTTCCGTCTCCATATCTCTCTATTTACAAAACTACACTAGCTTAAATTCTATCCAATCATGAAATTCGAATTGTTTATTCCCTTTGCACGACTAATGTCAAATTTCCTTGTAAATAAGTAAATAAATATCTTTGCACATACACACAACGCTATTTAGTTCCATATTACACAAGTATATATTATTTTTTTTATAAATACATAAAATAAATAATAAACATCCATAACTCGGGAACACATGTCTGTATTCATCATACAAACATATGTCCGTAGCGAGATTCGAACCCGCGACCTTTCGGTATAGCAGTCAGAGTTTCTAACCACTACACCAAACAGGTCGTCGTAAATTATTACTTACCACAAGAGATGTCGCACAAGAAGCGTACGAAGTGTTTGTAAAATATTGTAAAGCACAAACACTTAGCGCATTTAATTCTTGAGGTCCCTAAAAACAAAATGTCATTATTTTCTATTATTTTATATACGTGAGCTTTACAATAGCATATTCGTACAGTCACAATTAAGTCGGCGTCCTCAACAATAATGTGCTGATACGCTATAGTTCTCGTCTTTCAGCAGTTACAATATCAATCAACTCAATAATATCGTAATATAAGGAATAATAGAAGGCCTAACATGGATCATCACATTGAACATCGTATGTTGATAAAATACATAAATTTAATAATTTTGTCGACGAGCGACTAATTATTATGGTTTAAAGTAGTTTGCGGCATACGTCAAGGTTGAAATACTTTTTTGGGGTCGAATTTTGATATTCGTAATAGGGCCAACGATGGTGTAAAAACTCAAAACATTCTGACCCGGCAGACAATATCTCGAGGGAGAAATGGTACGTCTTAACCTCTACAGAGAGTGTACAAGTGTAACTTGAACCTAACGAACTTATCTAGAATTGCTTTTCATTAAACAAAATTTGAGATGCCAGAAATTTTTGAAGTCCATCATGTAAGATATACATAGTTACGCCTATTTTCCTGCTACTTTATCTGAGACCCTTTATCCCTTTGACCCCCCATTAAAAATTAGACTAATATAATGAGATAATTTACAGGATCAGCTCGGCTTTTAGATGTGAATATTAGCATGATTTTGGCAATTTAATTAGGTACTATCGGGGAATGTAAGTATTTCTATCTCTAGGAATTTATTAATACAATTTGTGAGTTCATTTGCTAAAAAATCTATAACAAAAGCCATTTTTTGTTCCACAGTTCTGAGCAGTGTTATAGCTTAATACTGATTATGTTGTTGATTTCTTCCCTGTTAACTTTGTAACCCTCAGAAGAAAAACGACGGGTGTTATATATTTGACTGTAATCCGTAATTGAGATACGTCCGGACAAACACTGGACACACGCACATATACTTGTATATATGTGCGTGTGTCCAGTGTTTGTCCGGACGTATCTCAATTACGGATTACATTCGAATCATTCGATCAAATGATCGAATACAACGTAGTAATATTAAATTAAAATCTTTAAAAATCAAACCAGATCATTTGCTAATATCCAAGCAACAATGCAGAAAAGGTTTGTTTGTTTGTTCGTAAACGCTTTATTGTACAAAACAAAAGAAATACAAATCCAATTTACTTAAATCTATCTATAAATCTAAAAGGTCATTCAAATATTCTTTAATATCGCTGATATATGTATAGGTACCTATACAGTTTGCACGGAGCTAGTTTTTGTCTTATTTTTAATATTGAAAATAATTACATTACTTTATGTGTTATTGAAAATATGACAACCGGTATAAAAAAGGATTATACTTTTTTTCATATTCGGGAAAGCCTGCACGAAAGCTAATTTAGGTAAATAATAAAAATTTAAACACTGGCGACCTTACAGTTAACGAAAAATTACCTCAGGCATTGAAGTTACTCTTGAGAAACAAGTGATGCAAGTATCCCTCAAAGTGACATTGGTTGGTTGCGCTGTGCTACATACAAGATTTAACAAGTTTTGCAACTGTCCTCTGTAAAAAACAATTTCACTGCTTACCTATTCAAAAAAAAATACGATGCTAATCATAATAACTACTCAGAAAACTTCTATTTAAGATGTATAATAATAATTTATTTAGTATTAAGAGAGTAATTTTCGCAACTATTTCAAGTTTAGGGTATTTAGACACTGGCCGATATTTATTGGTTTTTACGTTTTTGGTAGGTAATAGGTATTTGGTACCTTGCTTACGTACTTGCGTTGATACTGCTGAAATTATATTATTTTCTCGACACCAATAAATATACCTAGTTTGTAGGCTTTGTTGAAGTTGTTGTAAATAATAATAGACTTACCCATTAGACGGGCAAAGAGCAGCAAGCTTTTGAGTTTTCCATTGCAATATTTTATTTTTCAAGTCACTAAAATCAAATACCCCGTTGGATAAAGCACCAATCTGTAAAACAACCAGTTATTCTACATACACCCTTGCTGCTTGACTATATTGAAGATGTTTCATGCTGACCTCGCTCAAATTTATAGCATTCTGATCCTTCCATTGTAAAATATTTTTTTGAACTTCATTTAAGTCTAAGAAAGTTCCGCTAATCTCGATCTGTCGAAGAAAGCGGTTTCCGAGATGAATAATTAGTTTATATTTCGCTGGTTTTAACTTGGTAATGTCTATGCAAAATTTTGCATTATATTTCGAACTTACAATAAACATAAACAGAAAACCAAACTGCTTCGTGTTCATTTTAAAGCAGATTGCGTTATTTAGAGTGCGATTGCGCGTACAAAATGTTTGTCACTGTTAAAAAATGACACTCCGAAGAAGTACTTACAAACTATCAATGCATCCCACTATATTTACTACAGTAGGTAGGTATTGTGTAAATAAAAATTAACACTCGTTTTCATGTCCATTTGCCGTGAAGCTGTGAAAGTGGCGAGTGGAAAAATGCAGGATTGTTATTTGTAACGCATAATTACTAAAATGATTGTAATAATTCGCAGAGTAGATAGGTAGGTACTTACTAACTTACATTTCCACAAGCTGATGCCCTCGACTCTGTCTGCGTGTGGTCTGACAAAATTATTGACTACCTGAATGACAAAAACGCTTGATATACTTTCCTTGCTCCCAAAAATAATATTTTAATAAAATAGGTAACGATAAAGAAGGAGATACAAATAATATGTTTTGTCCTTAAGGGCGGCGTGGCCGGGTTTTCTCTGGCTAAGTAAGTCCCCAACCCGCACTGGGCCAGCGTGGTGGACTATGGCCCATACTCCCTCATATACGAGGGAAGGCCTTTATATCCCTGCAGTGGGATGTTTACGGGCTGATGAATCATCATCAGCCCGTAAACACTTCATCAGAAGTGCTGTCACATTTGACAGCACAGCCTAAGAATATTATTTTATAAGCGTCTGTACGATATATGTATATATAGGTATATATCCTTGGACATATACACACATCGCCATCTAGTTCGACACTAAGCAACTAGGCAACAATATCCGTATCCATCATACAAATATGTGCCTAGCGGGGTTCGAACCCGCAACTTTTCAGTAAGCGTTTCTAACCACTACTTCAAACAAGTCGTCGTCGTGTACCTACAATAGTATGTGCAGTATTTCAGGCTGTAAATGAGGGAGGGGATGAAGCCTTTGGAACTTATTTTCTTATTGTTAATAAAAGGTTTTTATATTAATTTGGTTTTATTAAATTATTCCAACGCAATGCACAGTACATATTATACCAGAGAGAAAAAGCAGAGAGAGAAAAAGTTACATCAAGAGCATAAACAATTTAGATGGCATGGCATCCAGTCTTTTGGACAATGCCAGGATTTATAAACAATTACTTATTATCCAACATACCCCTTTAATTGTTAATAAATCCTATTAATTACATTTTTAACATATATTATACTCTATTTTAATTTCCTGTTTACATGTGGCATCCATCATATTTTAACATTGTTATCAACAAAAAATTATAAAAGAATTTTAAGATAAACAAAAGAAAAAAGTTATTTAGCATTTTTCAATACTATCAAAAGAAACAGAAAGAAAAAATATCAAATTACTTTCATGATATCTTCTATACTAATACTTACCCCTTTAATTTGATATGTTTTCTTAACTAATGTGTTACATATACATACATGACTTCCATGAATTTTGAACACAATATTAACTACAAACTAAGTTCTTAAAATAATTGAATTTAGTGTTAGAAAGTGGTTTGGTTAACATGTCAGCTATCCGATTTTCTGTGGGACAATATTTTAAAGTTATAAGGCCTTCAGACACCTTTTCATGAATAAAATGATAACGCACGTCTATGTGCTTTGAGCGCTTGTTAACCACACCATTTTTAATTATAGAAATGGCACTTTGATTGTCCACATTAAGTATTGCACTCACTTTCTTTTTTGTTAGTTCACATAAAAGATTTTTTAGGTAAATTAATTCACGAGAACACTCCGCTGCCGCTATGAATTCTGCTTCCGTTGAGGACATAGCAACAATTGGCTGTTTTCTTGAACACCAGGAAATGGGCGCACCACATAGGAAGATGATGTAACCCGTTGTGCTACGTCTTGTTACAATGTCATTTGCATAATCAGAGTCGCTGTATGCTTCTAGTTTTAGATCAGATGATTTATTGAATTGTAAGCCAAGATTAGGTGTACCATTCAAATATTTTACAATTCTTTTTACATTATTTACATCTATTTTTGATGGATTCTGAATGTGTCGACTGCAGTGATTAACTGAAAAAGCAATATCTGGTCTTGTTCTATTTGACACATATAGGAGAGACCCAATGAGTTCTCTATAAGGAAACTTACTAACATCTAGATTATTATCTTCTTCATTCACAATATTATCATGGCCTACAGACATAGGTGTTGATGCATTCTTTGCATTATCTAAGTTAAAGTTTTTAGATAAGTCTTTAATGTAATTTTCTTGAGTGAGTTTTGTATTGTTTCCTTCTCGTTTCACTTCTATACCAATAAATAATTTTGGTTCTTGATCATAAGTCATTTGAAAATTTTTTTGAAGGTCTTTCAAAAGAGTAATCATTTTATATTTATCTTGTCCGAGCAATAATCCATCATCAACATATAATCCCAAAATTAGGGTAGAGTCGTTATTAATGAAAATGCATCTGTCATTTTTCATTGGAATGAGACCTCTCTTTTTAAGATAATCTGCGAATCTTTGATTCCATTTTAATGGAGCTTGCTTCAAGCCATACAATGATTTATTTAATTTGCAATACATTTCTTTCTCATATCCTTCTGGTAACTTCATATATAATTCTTCTGTTATTTCTCCATAGAGAAATGCTGTTTTTATATCAAATTGCATCATATACTGTTCTTCATCAGCTGATAAAGCAAGAATTGTGCGTAATGCTTCTATGTTTATTACAGGACTGTAAGTGTCTTTAAAATCAATTCCTTCTTTTTGTTGACAACCTCTGACAACTAATCTTGCTTTGTATTGCCCATTTTCTTTTATCCTAAATACCCATCTAGCGGTTAAAATGTTTTTCCCTTTTATAGCTTCCTTGTTTATTATTTTCCATGTGTTATTTTCTTTTAATGATCGCTTTTCTTCATCTATGGCTTTCAGCCATTCTGTTTTGTCTTGCCCTGTTGTAGCATCTTCGTAACTGAGTAGTACATAGTCTTTAAATTTATCTGGGAACTTTATCATTCTTTTTTCTGGTAGTACCTCATTTTCTTCTTGATCTTCATTTTCTTCACTTTCTGTAAATTCTCTAGTTTCATTTTCTGTGGTATCTACAGTGCGGTTTTCCTCATCGGTTTCATCGGTAAGTAAATGTTCATCTTCTATATTAGTACTCTCATTACCTGTAGTTACATTTTCTGCTTCTGTAGTCTCTATTAGGTTTTCACACTCATCTTGCATGCATCTAGTTGTAGACATTTTCTTATTTTCTATTTCAGGTTCTGTGTATTTATTATTTCCATTTTTAAATATAACATCTCGTGCAATTATTATCTTTCTTCTTTCAGGACACCATAACTTGTATCCGGTTGTAGCATATCCAATCATTATTAGTTTGTTAGATCTTTTTTCCAGTTTTTTAAGATATCCCAATCTTTTTACATATATTGCAGACCCAAATTGTTGAATATATGATAAATTCAATTTCTTATTAGTCCAGGCTTCATATGGTGTTATATTAAAATCTGTAGATTCAGTGGGAAGCCTATTTATCAAATAAGTGGCTGTTAGGACGGCTTCTCCCCACATTTCTTTTTTTAGACCAGAGTCAAAAAGCAGTGCTCTGGCTTTTTCCATAATTGTTCTATTGAGACGTTCAGCCTTCCCATTTAATTGAGGACTGTATGGAATGGTGTAGTCTATTTTAATGCCTCTGCGATGACACCATGTTTTGAAATCTTCACCAGTGTATTCTCCACCATTATCGCATCGTATTATTGAAACTTTGCTGTCTAATTCTCTTTCGGATTCATTTATGTAGTGTTTTAAAATATCTGGTACTTCATATTTGTGTTGTAGTAAGTAAACTTTTGTAAAATGAGTATAGTCATCCATAACTGTCAGAATGTAGCGTTTATTATCCCAAGTATTTTCTTCAATAGTGCACACATCTGTGTGTATAATTTCTAATGTTTTTGTAGCTCTTGCTCTTACAGTATTAAATGGTTTTCTTGTCTGTTTTGCCATAATACAGATTTCACATTGATTTTCAAAGTTGTTAACCTCAACACTCGAAAACGTAATATTTGCCATTTTTAATAAGTTCAGTAGTACAGATTTACTAGGATGTCCCATTTTTGTATGCCAGTCTTTTAATGTTTCTTTCTTATTTGAGAGTAATGATACTTCTTGTTCTTGTAGTATATCAACTGTATATAAACCCTGTTTAGTTTTAGTTCCTGTTAAAATAGTTTCTGAATTTTTACAAATTTGTACTTTGTCTTGTGTAAATAACACTGTTCCTCCATTATTCGTAATTGCATTTACTGACATTAGGTTTCGTGTCAGATCAGGAACATAAAGAGTTTTCTGTAGTACACATTCCTGTGCTTCAATTCGACCTTGACCTTCGGCTATCATGCTTTCATTTTCTTTTGCAACACCAATTTCAAATTTTTTTTCCACATAATTTTTTAGGCATGCTGTATTATTTACCATGTGTGTTGAACATCCAGAATCAACAATAAAACTTAAATTTTTGTTAGGGGTATTTCGAGTTGTTAAAAAGGCTGTATGAGTATTTTTCTTTTCATTGTTGTGTTTAAGTTGCTTACTATTTTTCTCCTTAAAAAAGCAGTTTTCAGTTTTATGGTTCGACTTTTTGCATATATGACAAGGTTTTTTGAAAAAGCAATTTTCTTCTCTGTGATTGGTTTTTTTACAGTATGAGCATGGTTTTATTTTGCAATCTTTTGCAGTGTGACCTTCTTTGTCACATTTGTAACACTTAAAATTTTTCCGGATCGCTTGGAATGCATTCACATTAGCATCAGATGGGTTTGATCTGGTTTCTTCACTAAGTAAGCGATTTTTTAAATTTTGTAGATTTTTCAATGATATTGGAGTGGACTCCCATGCTGTTATGAAAAATGAATATCTATCCGGCAGTGATGTGAGGATTTTAGAAATTATCATGTCATCATCTATCTTCTGTTCCAATTTTTTGAGTCTAAATGTAATATTTTCCACGTCGGCCAAGAAATCTGCCATTGTTTGACCGGTCTTAAATTTTAGGTTAAAGAAGTCTTGTAATATGTTGGTTTTATTTCGTTCTTCTTGCCCTTCGTACATATCGCATAACTTTTTGAACATATCACATGAATTTTCACAGCTCAATAATTGTTGCAGATGTTTTTTGTCTATCGAGCTAATTAGTAAATGTTGTGCTTGAGCATCACGTTTCAACCATGTTAATTTTCTATCGGAATCTGAGGGTTGGCACTCCAAACCCATTACTAATTCGTACAGGCCTTTAGCTTTGAATCTTATATTGCACTCAAATTTCCATAAATGATAACACTCCATACCTGATAGTATTACTAGATTTGTTTGTAGATTTTCTTCTGCGATCTTAGAATTGGTAGCCATTTTTATATGTTTTTAGGTACTGTGTTTTAGTTCTGTTTTAATATCTTATTTTTAGTATTTTCCCTGGGCCCATAACCTGAGGGAGGGGATGAAGCCTTTGGAACTTATTTTCTTATTGTTAATAAAAGGTTTTTATATTAATTTGGTTTTATTAAATTATTCCAACGCAATGCACAGTACATATTATACCAGAGAGAAAAAGCAGAGAGAGAAAAAGTTACATCAAGAGCATAAACAATTTAGATGGCATGGCATCCAGTCTTTTGGACAATGCCAGGATTTATAAACAATTACTTATTATCCAACAGTAAAAGCCGAAGGAGCCGAACATTTAACTCGTTGGGCAACTTTTTAAGATTTTCATACCATTGACAATATTAATTAAGATATCATACGTAGGAATGATGGCTCTGATGATTGAATGAATAATTTTACATAATTAATTGTAACATAACATAAAATAAAACACACCTCGTAGCATGACAACGTTTGTCGCGCGCGACGCGACAAGAAAGTGGGATAGTTGTATATTTCGTCCAAGCAATGAGCAGGACAAATAGTATCTTATATTTAACATGTATTCGCGCCTGTCATGCTCCTACAATGTAGCGGCTGTATGGGTCTTAGTGTTTCCAACAAATGAAATTCTTTTACCCCTCAAATTATACGCGATCATTTATTTATTTGGGTTCATTTAGTTTGTTTTGATATAGCCCAGGGAAAATACGGTATATTGCCCACCTTCTCCCCCCTACCTAGCGAGGCTGGGTGGTGACTCGGGGGAGTCACCACCCACACGCAAGCCTCGCGAGAAGGCGCGCGTGGTGTTCCCACGCGCCTTCTTGAGGTGGTTGGACCAGGAGATTCCTCCCTGCTCCAGCCCAGACGTGGGCCCGCCGCCGCTGTTGCCCTGGCGGCGGGCACCGCGCTGGCGTGGCTGTGGACGACTACAGTTGGGTCCCCACGGCCACGCCGACAACGGTGCGCGTGAAGGAACACCCAGGAGTTTTTAGTTGGTAGGTCGGCCCTCTGCCGAAGTCCAACATAATCCGCCCCCCTCCCCCGAGGAGGGCGGATAAGCATGAGCATTTCTCCTGGTAAAAAAAAAAAAAAAAAAAAGGGAAAATACGGTATAAAATTAGCTTAACTAACATATTCAGAACCGACTTATATAATTGCTATCTCATAGAGATGTAACTTTGATTTTTTTATATTCTACAATGCTAGTCGGTAAGGGGGTACTAAGCCGAAAGGCTGTAAAAGTACCCGTTATAACGAACAACGTTTGTTCTACAACTTTCCTCAACACTCAATACATTTCGAGAAAATGCCCTTTAAACATGTCATAACAAAATACTACCAAGTAGCCCTAATCAGCTGTGTTTCATTCATAAAAATGGTTAACATAGAGTTTGAAACTTTTCACTATTACGATATTTTGCCTACAGCCTACACCCTCCGTGAAGCTTGGCAAGCTGGTAACCAAAAAAAAAACTTATTCCTTCAGTATTTCTTTTAGGATTTCATAATTAATGCTGGGCCTAAATTAAGATTCCATAAGTAGGTTTGAACGCAAAAGTAAGAAAAAAAATTGACAAAACATTCGATTTCAGAAAGGTTCCATCTTCTACTCTGGAGTGGATCATTGGCGATTTACCCTTCTCAACCAAGAAATATTTTTTTAATCGGGTAAAAATTTACGAAGATATCGAGTCACAAACGGTCGAATTTAAAACCTTCTTTTTGGAAATCGGTTAATAAATCATACTTTGGAACTTCCACATACCACTAAGCAGCTGGAAATCCATGTAAAATGTCCACGTCAATGAAATGCTACTAAAACTAATTGGTAATTAATGTCATTCTGAATTTAAAAAAATCGAAACATGTTTACGTATTGCTACCTACTAACCCCTCTGCGTTTGCGCACATTACACAGTCTTGACTTGACACACACACACACGCATGCGCAAGCCACGCCCTGCCTTTCGGCAAGTGCATTCGAATCCGAATTCGCCGAAATCCCTATAAAATACGAAGAAATAAAAAATACCTAAATTAAAGCCAGTCGCTTCTACCACTTCCGTGCAAGCAGTCGATTATTTTCGCGAGTCGTCCTAGTTCGTCGTTATTTGTTATTTATTATCGTTAGAGATTTTCTTTGTTATTAGTTGTTGTCGCTATTAATTGTATTTGTTTGGTAGGTATTAGTTGTTATTGTTAATAATTCACGATATGCCGGTGGAGTACACCAATCAAAAATACTACGATATGAATTGTGTAGGAAGACGTGATCACGTAGGTACTTACGGAAGCTCGAGAAGCTTGATTACAAAGAGTGCTTCAACTTGTGCTTAATGTAATAGTGTGGCTATGTGGACACAAATGCAGCGCGTGTTTGTGTTACGTACGGAATAACAACGTCATCATCAGAAAAGGTTAGTTGTTTCATTAAAAATTAAACCATCATTCTTGTTAAAAATCTAGGTTAGGTACCTAGGTACAGTAAGGTTCGGAAACGCGTATTTTTTTAATGCAAAACGGGTTTGTACTTGCCCTCAATCACACTTGATGTTAAGTGAAAATGAGGTCGAAGGTGGAAACGTACTGACCCGGAAACCCCAACACATTTGGGGGACTGGCTATCTTATCTCTGACAACCGGAACACAACAATGCTATTAAACATTACTGCGTGGTGGCAGTTTTAGATAAGATGGTGGTAGAAAATGCGTATCCAGTAACAGCTCAAACGATTAAAATCTTTAGGTAGGTAAACTTTGATTTCAAACTAAAAGTAGTTTTTAAGCCCCGTTACATAAAAAATATGTAATAACCTTGAAGCCTATGTCTGCCTGTGGCTTTGTTGGGCCGACGTGTTTGAAAACATTTAACACAGTTGCTTTGTTTACCTGGATGATTCAGTGGGGATTTCTGGAATAATTTAATATTTTGCCGAGAATACAAAATTTCGATAGTTTGAGGTGGAACTGGTTATGCACTTATGAACTTCATGAAAATTTGATGGAATGTATGGGGCTCTGGTCACCCATAATCCCGCCATACACGTAATCCACATTTCGGTAACTTCCGACGGCACACGCTATGTCGGTGCCCGACAAAGGGCGGGCGGCGCGTGTCAAAGGGCGGGCGGCCCGTGTCAACAGACGGCGGCGCGTTTGACGGACCCGACGCATACGCAGGGCAAAATGGGCGGGGTCCGCGTCATTTTGGGCGTCGATTATTTTGTCTCTTTTCATTCATGAATTAAAGGGTTGTCCAAATTTTCTTAAATTAAATAATTTAATAACTTTGTATGGAAACAAAAATATGCGTTTTCCCCATTTATCTAATTGGCAATAAAACACTTATCGATGACACTATAACCAACTTTCGGCTTAGTACCCCCTTTCCGACTAACCCTGTATATAGATTGGAAATAACTTGTATTCTTGTTTTTGTATGCTGAAGTGAAAATAATTTCAATTATTATGTGAACATTATTAAACATTGTTAAAACATATGGCTTAAGATTTAAGGGATGTTTTGCATATAGAATGAACACCCGTCCCTACGCCAACCTGTGCTAAACGTTTGTATTCATGATATCAGGAGAGACAATTTGTGAAGTTTAATTTTATAAAAATTTTCTTAATCTACAAAATAAAAAAATAGAAGCCTATGTTTAAATAATATAAAAGTAAATTTTTTATCCAAAATAGTAGGTTAATGTGGTATAATTTTTCCCTGAATCACAAGACACCACTTATTTAGGGCAACACTAATTTTCTAAGCGAAAGGCAGTGTGGCCGGCCTTTGTATTTTTCTACTCTTTGCCTCAGACGAAGATTTGCTTCGTCTGAGTGGTCCGGCTAACGCGAGTTGTTGTAAATCTAATTTTCTAGGAGTGTCTTCCCACGTCGCTAATTTAAATTTCTGCTGTATGATAGACAGCCAGCAATAACAATAGGAAAGAGACATTGATTCCTCAAGCGTCATTCCTGTTTTTTTTTTTATTTAATTTAATCAAATTATCGTTATCTAAAGCTACGTCTACCCTTTAGGGCCGTGGAATTTCAAGTACCTAAACCCAACCCATAAAATATTCATTATATATAAATATACAGTTTTTCAACGCATGGATGGGGCAGGATTCGTAATTTACAGATGGTCACACTGCTTCATTCTTTTTTCTCCTTCATTTTCTTTCTCCGTAGGTGCCTACCACACACACGGGTTTGGGAATAAAATATATTATCTTCTTTGATCTGAATGAGCTGTGTGAGATATTTACACAATTTTTATTTGTTTCTTTGGTTAAATTCGTCTTAGAATGATCGACGGCCGAGCAAATGTAAGTAAAACCGTAACGCTCAATATATACCTACTTTCTCAAAAACTAATCGTGATACATGTGTGTTACCGGCTTTCCTTTCAGGAACTACCCGATTTTCAAGTATTTCGAACAGTAGTGAAATACTGTTTGTTCATTATTATCGTTCCTGTTGTATCATTCTTCTTGGTGAAAATTTTGCTGTTCGATGGAATACTCAGGCTGGAGACTGTAACTAGCAGCGTCTATTCTGCAGTAGTAGCCGTCATCGTTCTACATGTCACGCTAGGTCTGTACATATACAGAGCTTACACAGAAGCAGAGAAACCTCCAGCAAAACCTGTTAAGAAAGATTAAAACCGCATTTCATTCTTAAATGTAAGTTAGAAGGATCAAAATCGTAGACAAAATGGACAAACTATACTTAAAAGGTGAGCTGTTACAAGTTCATACAAAAAATTCTGAAATAATTGAAGGCCGCTTCTATGGCATGAATAATGACAAATCTAAAATATCTCTTTATAATGTGAAGGAATTTCCACAAGGAGACTTAAATGATGGTCTTTTCCATTATTACGATTCTGAAGTCCGTAACATTGTAAAGATACAAGACCCAGATGAGAAGGCACAACTAAAAATATCCCAAAAAGAATGTGAAGATATAATAAAGGTATCCAAGAAGTATATTTACATAAACCAAGTTGATAATAGTTTCCATGAAGCACTGGAAGACTTAAATCATTATAGCTTCATTGGATTGAGTACAGATGGTGCCAGCATGGGCAGGAAGTGTAAACTGCCCTTTTTAGTGCTGTCTACATCACACCAGATTTACATATTTGATATACAAGTAATGCAGTATCATGCCTTTGATGCTGGCCTAAAGAAGATACTGGAAAATGAGTGCCCAAAGAAGATTGTTCATGATTGCAGGCAAATTTCAGACTGCTTGTATCATAAACACAATGTAAAACTGTGTTCTGTATTTGATACTCAGGTATAACACTTAAGTGCCTTTAGTCCGCATAAATAAAGGTTTTTATATTACAATTATATTTAACAAACTGTTGTATTGTTATAGGTTGGTGATCTAATTATCACAAAGAACAAAAGGGGTGGACTGCCTCAAACTGTGAAGTCTTTGCCTCAATGTCTCAACAGTTACCTTGGTCTAAAACAAAATCCAACAGAAGAAACAGTAATATTCTTTATTACTTACATTTTTTATTTCATAGTGTAATAGACAAACCACTCTGTTTTCATTTAAAAGATTGTATTTCGTATCTTTGTGGGTATTATAAATATGTATTACCATTATTATACCTTAGAGCTGTAGATCTGTTTTGCTATTCCCTCTGATTAAAGTTAGTCTCCTAAGCCAGTGGTGTGCATGTGCTGCTTATCCCAGAGGGTAAAAAGTCCTTCAGTGTGACAACAGTTTACCCAGTCATTGGCTTCTAGTGTGTGGATAAGAGGTTTCCTTCCCCTCACTATGGAATCTACAGATTGCAGGTACTGCTCAAATAAATCCAGTTCTTGTATTCAGTCTGCATTGAGAGTCCTTGCCAGAATTCTACTCCTAATGTAGGGACACCCTACATTATTATTTTAAAGTTGTCTCATTTCAGCTGAGTTTTTGTAGGGTAGATGACAACGCGCTCCAAGCTGTTACAAATGTGTTAAACATGTGGACTAATGTAGTTATCTATTTTTTCCAGTTAGATATTGTTGAATGTACTACACGTCCGCTGTCATTGAAGATTAAGGAAAATCTTGCAAAGAACATCACATTTTTACATCGCCTATCAGAAATAATACATGATGAAATGATGCTGCCATTTGTACGAGGCGTGGAGTATTATGTGGAAAATGTTCGTGCTTGTGATGATTTCAAGGCTTGGGAATTATGTGGTAAACAGAATCAAATACCAAAAGACTTCAAGAATGCAATTGATTATTAATTTTATATTCTTTAATATTTATATACCTATTACACATTCCATCAAAATTGTTCTTTTTTAGATAATTTTTGGCACCTGTTTACCTGGTTACTTTACATGATTTTTTAAACATGTAAGTAATAATGCCACTTTTCAAATTTTTATGTAATCTTGTATTTCTAAATAACTTTGACAGTATTAAAAGTTTGTCCACATAGAGCTCTAATTTGTGAACATAAATGTTAGTAGATATTTTACGTAGGTATGTAATGTGCAATATAGCATAAGCATATTTATAATATTTCATATTCAACTGCATCGCTTTCTTTGTAGGGTTTGTAGATTTTAGATAAAATTATAGAATGAAGTTCTGTGAAGTTGGGCTCTTGAATATAACAAACCATTATCAAATAATGCTAAGCTTCAGTGTTGAATATCTGTGATTGTCCGCAAGTGTCTGAATAGCTATTTTTACTTACCTACTAATAAAATATAACATTATTTTTTATATTTTAAAGGAATGCTGGAAAAGTAAAAAGACAGTGGCTTTATTAAAAGTAGATATAGCTTACAACGAAATCAAGTAGTAAAATCTAGCTGAATTTCTTAATAAATACAAATCTAGAATAAAATCGCGTAATAATTTTTTGATCGTCATATCTCTAGTTTTAATGGCACTTGTATATTAATAATATATAATTTAAGTTTAAAGGTGAAGATATTTTGTGAGATGGTTTATAGAATTGTCAATAAGATCTAGCGTTCGTAGATAAGACATTTGTGAAACTGGGAGAGCCTTGCTATGCAATAATAAATCACAGTTTTTGCTTAATTGTTTTTATCTCTTTAGCGCCATTGCGTTTCGTCCTAATTAATCGTTTTTGTTGAGTGGTCTATTTAAAACGAAATGGCGACAGGTCAGAATAATATGTGACTCAGGCTAAAGGGCAAAAATTCGTTATAATGAAATGAAAATGAAAATCATTTATTCATGTAGGCAATACAACATGCACTTATGAACGTCATTTGTTTTTTAAACTACCACTAGCTCGGAACGCGACCACTACTGAGAAGAGCTAGCGAGAAACTCAGAGGGTTTGTCTCTTTTCAATAAATCATGTAGGTACAATCAAGAAAGGTTACAACAATTTTATATATCGTGTAGAGGAGCCGTTTAATCCCATGGATTACTTTCATTAATATAGTCTGAAATTTTGTAATATCCCTTTTTACATAATTTTTGTTTTATAATAAGTTTAAATTTATTAAGCGGAAGATTCCGTATATCCATGGGAACCTTGTTGTAGAAGCGCACACATTGACCTCTGAATGACTTATTAACTTTACTAAGTCTACTAAAAGGTACAGCTAATTGATTTTTGCTCCTTGTATTGACATTATGTCGGTCACAATGTTTCTCGAATGAATATATATTTCTCTTAACATATACAAGATTTTCATATATACAGTGTGGCCCTCGATAAAGTGCACAAACGAAAATGGGTGAAAATAGACTATAATTTATCGACAAAAAAATTAAAAAAAAAAATCTAAAAAAATTATTGAATTAAACATTGATGGTTTAATTTTTTTAATTACATAAAACAGACTGCTTTACTAAAAAAATTATATCTCGTGAATTAATGCGTGTATTTCGTTGAAACAAAAACAGTTATGATGGCTAAGATCAGATGAAGCCTACTAAATAAAAAAAGAAGTATAAAAAACAAATATGGAACTAGTAAATACATTTTCTTAAAGAATTTTTGAATATTTTCGGCCCTTTTTCGATTAAATTCGATTTTATAAAATAATGTTACCCATAAACATGTATGTTTTATAATTTATTATGAATCCTAGTCATATTAGCATTCTAATAAAAAAAAAGCAACGTTCTACCTTTAACATAAGTTTGGCTGCGATGTGTTAAACTACAAGGGTCAGTATCGTACACGAACCGTACCGTTACTTCATCGCGCAGGTAGAGACCCTTTTTTACATTGTTTTGCCTATTGAGACAAAAGGGAACGGTGCAGGGCGGGAAGGGAGAGCTAGTGGCTTTGAAACCGGATCAAGATACAATACAAACGTTCGAGTCAGTTACTTCGGAACATTCGCTGTGATCGCTGTTAACTAAGTGTTTTTTCGAGATGCCGCGCATTACTGAGTTTACTCCGCGAGAAATCGCTGATATGCATTATTATTATGGTTTGTGTCGAGGAGTTTCAAGAGCTTCACGTGTAGCGTACGTTGCTGCATTTCCGAACCGTTTTGCACCATCTGCGCGTAATTTTCAAGAAGTGCACAGAAGATTGTCTCATGTTGGCCTCAGAGAAAATCGTGATCGACGCGAGCAAGCTGCCATCGTCATTGATAATGCTGTAGAAGTAGCTGTACTAAATACTGTCTTTGCTGACCCGACAATCAGTATTAGACGGCTTGCCTTGCAACATGGCATTTCGAAGACGTCGGTATGGCGCATTCTTAAGAAGGAAGGACTTCACCCATACCATTATCAGAGAGTCCAGCACCTACACGAAGATGTGGATTGGCGACCAAGGTGCGTCATGTCAACCTGGATTTTGAGGAAAATTAGGGATGATCCTACATTCCCAAGTAGAATTTTATGGATGGATGAGGCCACATTCACAAGGAACGGCATAACAAACTGCAGAAATTTGCACGAGTGGCGACATGAAAATCCTCGTCTTAAAAGGCCATCTACCTTTCAAGTACAATTTTCAGTGAATGTGTGGGCAGCTTTAATCGATGATGTGCTAATTGGTCCTGTAGTTTTACCCAGGATTTTAGATGGGGAACGATTTTTATCGTTATTAAGAGATGATTTACCCCTATTATTAGAGGATGTAAATTTAGAAACAAGAAGGCGTATGTTTCTACAGATGGATGGCTGCCCGGCGCATTATGCCATAATTGTTCGAAATTTTCTCAATGAAAATTACCCTAATCGGTGGATTGGCCGACAAGGCCCTGTGGGATGGCCGGCGCGATCGCCAGACATGACACCGCTAGATTACTTTTTGTGGGGTGTCATGAAGCAACGGGTGTACAGAACAACAGTTAATACGCAGGCAGAACTTCATGATAGAGTCATTCAGTGTGCGAATGATTTGCGAAATGATCCTGGCATGATTCGCAGGGCCACACAGCAAATCTCACAGCGTGCATTTTTGTGTTTGCAGCAGCGTGGTAGCCATTTTGAAAATTTAATGCACTAATTCTTTTATAATAAATGGGATTATTATTATGTATGTGATTTGTTTTTTTTTGTTTGCATACCTCTTTTCCTCCCTCCGCCCTCAAAAAATCAGAGAGAGTGTATTAGATCAAATAACTAAACCTAAGTGACCCTACCTGAATAAAATAAAGATTATAGCTCGGGCGTGGACCCTTAAATTAAAAGTCTTCTAAAAAAAATTGGTTGAGCATAAGATGTTGCATTTTTTTTTTCTTGAAAGGTAACATGATAGGGATTAATAATAAATTATAAAAAAGAAATGTTTATGGGTAACATTATGGTATAAAATCGAATTTAATCGAAAAAAGCTCTGAAAATATTCAAAAATTCTTTAAGAAAATGTATTTACTAGTTCCGTATTTGTTTTTTATACTTCTTTATTTATTTAGTAGGCTTCATCTGATCTTAGCCATCATAACTGTTTTTGTTTCAACGAAATACACGCAATAATTCACGAGATATAATTTTTTTAGAAAAGCAGTCTGTTTTAAGTAATTAAAAAAATTAAACCATCAATGTTTAATTCAATAATTTTTTTAGATTTTTTTTTTTAATTTTTTTGTCGATAAATTATAGTCTATTTTCACCCATTTTCGTTTGTGCACATTATCGAGGGCCACACTGTATATTGTGACGAAAATGTTGAAATATTAATTTCTTTAAATATTTGTCTTAATGTATCTCTTGACCTTAATTTATAAATTGCACGAATAGCTCGTTTCTGTAAGAGAAATATGCTATCTGTATCAGCAGCGTTTCCCCACAGCAAGATACCATATGACATCAAGCTGTGAAAGTAGCTGAAGTAGACTAAGCGCGCTGTTTCAATATCACAGATATTTCGAATTTTCTTAACAGCATATGCGGCAGAACTGAGTCTTTTCATTAGTTTTTTAATATGGGGTCCCCACTGTAACCGAGAATCTAAAGTCATACCAAGGAATACAGTTGTCCACAAGTTCCAACTGTTCATGTTTAATTCTTATTTTGGTGGCAACCTGTTCAACATTAGGTAATGAAAATCTAAGACATTTCGTTTTGTTCTCATTAAGTTATTGACTGTGAACCATTCGACTATTTTTGAGACAGCATTATTCACATCGTCATATGCTAATTGATATCTGTCAACTTTAAATATTAAAGAAGTGTCATCAGCAAACAATACGATCTCGTGTCTTTCCTTAGCGAGGTGAGGTAAATCGTTGATATAAACTAAAAATAGGAATGGTCCCAGTATTGAACCCTGCGGTACGCCCATGCTAACTGCAGATCCTGATGATCTCTCTCCATTGATATCAACCCTCTGAATTCGATCACGTAGATATGATTTCATTAGGCTGAGTGCTTGGCCCTGGACGCCATAATGGTGTAGTTTCATAATTAAGATGTCATGGTGGACGCAATCGAAAGCCTTGGACAGATCACAAAAGATGCCAATGGCGTCCTGTGAACCCTCCCAGGCATCAAAAATATGTTGTAACAACTCAATACTCAACTCAATATAAGACCTGTATACCGTAATATATGGATTGGAGTGTGTAAATCTGTTATACGAATTTCAAGTCCATTAAATAAAAGCACAAAGGTTATGAAAAATTTATTTGCATCCGTGCTTTCGACTTTGACTTTATAGCAGTTGTTAGTCGAAAAGGGGTAGGTACTTGTTTACCGTGACTTAACTGCTTATTAGGTACACTATCCTATTTGTAGGATCTAATTAGGACATAGGAAGTTGTAATCGGAGTTGGAACAGTTAAATTCCGATTCGATTTAGTTGATTGTAAGATTTCGGTTCTGTTAATTCAAACATCCTCACTTTTAAACCAACAATGTATACAGAATTAGTCTCTGCATTTAGGATGGTATAGTATAAGCGCTTCCTAGCTTCCGATTTTCCAATTAGAGTGTTCCTAATTAAATTTCCTACAAATAGGATAGTGTAATAAGCACTTTAGCCCAGGGGGTTATTGGGTATAGCCTTCGCGAACAGACGTTTCTATGGATAAAACATTTTTTTTGGAAATACTTAGGGAGTGATAATTTTTTGTTCACACACACACGGTTCCGAAGAACCCCTTAGCTTAGTAATCCCCTTTCCTAACCTTGTATAAGAACAAATGACAAACACAGTTTCAGTTTTAGGCTGATTTAATAATAAGTAATCACTAACTCCTATTTGTTTCCTTTAAAAACAGATTTGGATAAAATGCCAATCCCTCAATAGATTCATCTCTGCATGCTAAACCTAGACGCTCTGTGGTGAATAGCCGCTCACGTGCGAGAAGGACGGAAACATTTGCAGCTTGAGACAGAGTCACTGGTGTTAGGAAACCATTTTCTTCAAGCTGAAAACAAATTATACGTGTTATTACGAAAACACTGTTAGATGAGCAAGTGAACGACAGGTTCAACTGTGCACCGATGGATGACATGAGGGGCAGCAGTTGTGATTTTCTTGGATCTTTACACAGACAAAAATAAGCTTATAGAAATTATGAAATTACCATTTCACTAGTAACATTTGCTACTACATCATCTCTGTGGTTGTTAAGTTGCAGAACACACACACCACTCGGAAATTTGCGAAGTGACATTGGAGCACCGATGGTTTGTAGTAACCTGAAAACAATTGAAACATTAGAGAACATGTAATTTAGCTGAATGATTTGAAAAATGGTAGGTATTTGGACATGTTATTATTATCCTTAGTTATTATCACATACTTGCAAGCATTTAATAAATCTTCTGGTGACACAAGTTCCAATCCTCTAGCTCTGTTCACTCTACACCATACATCAGCTAACGACATAATGCCACCACAGTCCTGAAAAAATTAATGTCTATTGAATGATGTAAAGTAGGTATAAACAGAAAGGCAAGCTTGGAGATCTGTGACAGATCTGAGGTTGAGGAACTTCACTTAAAGTTTCAGTTATAAGTACATAGAGCATTTTTCTCAGTTTTACTCTTATAATTTTGTGAAATGTGGAATGATGTAGGTACTTATATGAACAAGCACCATGTCTTATCATTATTTTTCAATACAAAAAATTTGTTTCCCAGAGCAAAATAAAAGCTTATAAAAGTAATCATTCAAATAGGTATTCAACATCAACTAACATTCAAATAATAACATAATTGACTTCGTAATACTACACAACATAAATAAATTAATTGGTAGTAGGTAAGTAAAGAAATTCAGTTGAAAAAATAGTCGATTATTATTATTATAGATTAATAGGCGAGCAGCAGATGCAGTATTGGTAAAGAAAAGGAAAAAGTCACAATTTTAGATTAATAGTCCATGGTTTCAAACTTTCTTCTCTTTAAACCACTTGTCAAGACTATATTTAAAACTGTTCACGCAGGGGGGATTAAGTACAATATTTTAAATGTCACATTAAACAGTCAACAGCTAAAATCAAACTTTGTGCAAGCTGATACAGAATCATCTACAAATAAGTCCCACAAAACGTACACAACTCTAGAACTTATGCTCTCAAAACAATCAGAAACATTTTACTTAATCCTACAACAAATGGGTAACCTGCTTACCCTATTAACAAAGCTCATAGATAAAATCGCGGCTCCATAGGGGCCACTTATAGAATAGCAACGTGGAATACAAACGGGCTAGCAAATAAGAATGAAATCGAGCTTCTAATGAGTGAACAAATTCTAGATATTTTGCTAGTCTCTGAGGCACATTGCACTCGAGGTACGAATATCGTTTTCTCTGACTACCATTGCTACATAACCCAACATCCAGACGGAACTGGTAATGCTGGTACTGCAGTGATCGTTAAAAAAAGAATCAAACATCATGTGATGCCCGAATATAGAACTGAACACATTAAAAGCAACGACCATAACAGTGGAGGATAAACCGGGATATTTGAATTTGGCTGCTGTTTATGAAGCATAAAATAACAGAAGGGATGTTTACACAGTTCTTTGTAACACTTGGTAACAGATTTATCGCTGGAGGAGACTGGAACTCGAAACATACATTTTGGGGGTCTAGACTAACAACAACTAGAGGGAGGCAATTGACAACAATCACTTGATGCCGATTAGAACATCCGAACCGACATATTGGCCAACGGATCCTAATAAGATTCCTGACCTTTTAGATTTCTACATTGAGAAAGGCTTGCACCGAAGTCACTTCAAGCCAGTACTGTTGATAATAAGTCCAATGTTGATAGACTACGATCTTCCTGAACGATTATATAATAAGAACACAGATTGGAAGTCCTTTAGAGGATGTACATGACAATTTGGATGGCCCTGAAAACCCCTGATGATATTGAAAATGCTGCTAAAACATTACAGCGCTTATAGAAGAAGCATGCTGGATTGATACCCCCACACGTCAGGATAGGAGAAAACACACAAAGAAGGAATGGTCACGGTCCATACAAAATTTACCCAGGCCCGACACGAAAGGGACTTATCCCATTTTTTTGTTATATTAAAGGTATCCAAAATATGTAACTTTTATATTCAATATCAGTGGCTAACATATTATTTTATTGCTTTGTTTTTTCTTCAGGCGCGTATAAAAAGTGCTAATATATGTAATTATTATATTCAATATCAGTGGCTAACATAAATAAAAAACCAAACTGAGACACGAAACACAACTGAGTACCAAAGCAGCAAATAAATCACGTCTTATAACAATGGTTAGATGGGTCGTGGAGACTATCAATGGACGCTTCAAGCGCGATTTTAAATTATTTCGAAACAGAGTTTTCAATAAAAACGTGCCGCACATACTGGAAGACTTCCAGGTTGCAGCAGCACTTATAAATTGTTTCCAAGAGCCTTATCTAGATAGTCCCTATTTAGAAGACTTTATTGAAAGTATAAATCAAAATATAGAACGACCCAGTCTGTTAGCTGAGTACGTTCAAGAAAATAATTTAAATCAACAAAGAGTGACATTTCGTCGAATGGCTGCTGACGATCAGCAAGTAGACGATTTTCCAATGCTTAATGTCAAAGACATCATCAAATTGTCAATCGGGACGTATCATGTAAAGATCGCTCGTTCTTATTGTAGCGAGCACATTAAAACGACTGGTATGTATGAAGTTGAAATATTTAGACAGCGGGCAGCTATACGACCAGACAATGTACTTATTAGATGCAGAATACCATCTCGACATGTTAATTCAAAAATATATTATACTTATGTAATGTACGATCCCATAATTGAAGGAAGGCATTCTATTACAGAATATTACTGTACATGTTATCACGGGAAGCGAACATTAGGGAGTTGTGCACACGTGATTACTGTTATTTATTACTTAGGGTGGGCTGGACATCAAAATGATTTTAGTCATCCCGCCCTGGGTATAGATTATGTATTAAGAGACATAGAGAACTAAGAAAGTCAATAAAAGCATTATTATAAATCCACTTTTTTTCATATCACCCAATCCTCGATGACGACAAGTGCGATAAATAGGACCATCAATCCCCTGCAGCATGAAATACGAGTATGTATATGTTTATCTCGCTCGTATTGTTATAAAGTTTATCCCACCAAAAACATTCTGTAAAAAACTAGCCAAGTCTCGATGGAGCTGCTTGATTATCTCTAAAAAGTAATGAAATCTATACAAAGTCGTGCCAAGTGTAAGGTTCCTTACTGCGATTTCTTTATTATTATAGTTAATGTTGTGTGACTTGGCCGTTGAAGGGTACACAGGGGTACAAAACCAGGTGCTCCATGACACCATTGCACCAATCTGTCGCCAGAACCGCTATTAATGTTATTAATTATGTTATTAAGAATGTTCAACGGCAAACTATTAGCGAATAATCTGTGTGGCGTTTACATAACATTCTTTATACGTTAGTGGCTTTATCAAGCCTACAATTGACTGGTTATTGAATCAACGTTTTCCAAGTGGCAATTTTCCATCGTCAATGCGTAGCGGTTCTGGCGACAGATTGGTGCAATGGTGTCATGGAGCACCTGGTTTTGTACCCCTGTGTACCCTTCAACGGCCAAGTCACACAACATTAACTATAATAATAAAGAAATCGCAGTAAGGAACCTTACACTTGGCACGACTTTGTATAGATTTCATTACTTTTTAGAGATAATCAAGCAGCTCCATCGAGACTTGGCTAGTTTTTTACAGAATGTTTTTGGTGGGATTTCACTTCTTTTTGTAGAAACGTGGCCATATTATATATATGCCCACGTTTCTACAAATATACTTGATACTGAAAGTTGAGTCAGTTCTACCATACACCAAGAAAGATATTGAATGGAAGAGACAAGACCCGTCTTTGGGCATACCAACTACTTGGTAGCCACTAAGTTAATCGTCGTCTTTTAATATTATCGACATTTTTTACGATAATTATTATCTTGCGAAATCAAACACAATTAAACTCAACGACCTTTAGTATATGGACAACAAATTAGAAATACCGATAATATTTAGACTAAAACCTACTTATATCTTTAAGACTTCTTTTGTCTTAATAAAAAAAACTTAAAGAAAATATTACTCTGCCTACTCAATCTATACAAACTATAAGCAAAACGTTAACTCTTAATTATTAGACAAGTGTCAATATAATTAATTATCAATGAACTTTCTACCAAAGGTACTACCTACCTAGTACTGAAATACAGCTAAATTAATGATATTTTTAAACGAAACGAAGTAATATCTAACTAAATAAACTAAACTAGAATACTAGAAAAGTACTTATAAACACGAACGCGATTCGAAGTACTGCCTAACTGTAAATTAAACCTAGAAAACTAAAAGTAGGTACTAAATAATTAACAATTAAATAAAGTATTCAATTGAAACTTCTTTTAATTCTGATAATTAAGTAATAATCAGTAATCCGTCACTAACCATATAATTCCTAACCTGTTTAAATCTTTGAATTAATATAATAACAACCTGCCAATTAACCTTAGCAAACCTCACGAAATAATCAGCGAAATCAACGAAATGCAAATAATCCCTCCTAATCCCTAGCAAACATTTTCAAGCGCAATAGAAGAATGTCGTAAACGACTGTAACGCGGCCGGTTGCCACTTTGCCATATAAGGTTATCGGAAAAACAAAACGTAAGCGCGTTTTAAAATACAGTCAACGCCATCTAGCGACGCGTGCGGGTATCACCGCCACTCTTAGCCAATGCATTATATTTTGACCAAATTTTCGTTTGTTTATTTAATTTGTGTAATGTTCGAGTAGAATAAAATTAATCGTTTGACTATTTCTTCTTGTAAACTTGTAATAAGTATAAGTAAGTATAAGTATAAAAGCCAGTCTAGTCTTATCCAGAGTTTTCCTTTAATTTTATTTATATTCGTATTAAAAGCAGAAGGGGAGGCATTCGCCCAGCAGTGGGACGCTATAGGCTAGATTAAATTAGAAGATGTGTCCCACTACGCTGGATAGTCGATTTTTTTATGTACCAATAGTAGAAGGGGGCATTACCATATCTCTAATACAGCTGGGACCAGCTGAGGCTTCTTCATCAGATATAAAGTTAATCGTTCGACTATTTCTTCTTGTAAACTTGTAAGTATAAGTATAAAAGTGTAGTCTTATCCTGAGTTTTCCTTTAATTTTATTTATATGCGTATTATAAGCAGAAGGGGAAGCATGCGCCCAGCAGTGGGATGCTATAGGCTAGATTAAATTAGAAGATGTGTCCCACTACGCTGGATTTTTGCAATGACAGTCGATTTTTCTATGTACCAATAGTAGAAGGGGGCATTACCATATCTCTAATACAGCTGAGACCAGCTGAGGGTTCTTCATCAGATACTTCAGACCTTCGATTTTTGACGTCAAATGAAGCGGCCCACCAAGTTGAATATTTTTTGTAAAGGCGGTATATGTCGATCTCTAATAGTTTGGTTGGGCTCTTGTGTTTCCTAATCCGGGTCACCAGGTACTCCAGATCTTCGATTATCCTAGTTTTTATAGTTTTCCCTTTATGTGGCCATTGAACCATAACTCTGTACCAAATTTCAGCTCTCTGAGTTTATGGGAAGTACTAGTTCTATTTTGATGATCATGAGTGAGTGAGTGAGTGTCATAAATGCGAAACTTTGCTTTCGCTTAACTTCGGAACTAAATGACCTACAGACTTGAAATTTTGGATTTTAAGTATGTGATTATAGCTTACTGGATGACGAAAATTTCTGCGTTCTAGTCTTATCCAGAGGTTCTAAAATAGGGGCCTGAAAATGCGGCGAAATGGTTCCAGTAAAGGATGGTACGGCAGTGTTTGCTTCGCGCTCGACTTGGCGGGGGCACTGCCGTGCCCCCAGATAAACGATCACAAGCTGCAGGGGTAGAACGTTTCTAATTATTCTACACTTGATAGTAGAAGCCAGTGAAAAATAACTTTTTTATACTGTACCTAGATAAGAAAAAAAAAACAATATAATTATGCATTTTCTAATATATTTATATGTTAGCTACTGATATTGAATATAATTACATAATTATGAGCACTTTTTATACTGTGCCTGAAGAAAACAACAAAGCAATAAACAAATATGTTAGCCACTGATATTGATTGTAAAAAATACATATTTTGATTACATTTAATATAACAAAAACAATGGGATAGGCCTGTTTCATGTCGGGCCTGGGTCACAAATGACCATTCTTCTTTGGAAGTAAAAATGGCACTGCTGGGAAAACTTAGAATCCGCAGAATCTGACACCAGGATAGGCACAATGAAGGTAAAAAAGCGTTCCACAGGGCGTCTGCGAACTTGAGAGAGATGCTGCAGAAATGGCATAATTATACACTTGAGGCAAAATTGGAATAGATGACGGCAACAGCGTCTACTAACTACTAACTACTCCCTATGGAAGTTTACAAAACACTACAATAGGCCATAAGAAACAAAGCCTCCACTAAAAAGAATTCACGGTTGGGCTAGAACTGCACAAGAAAAGCTCTGGATGGTGACTTTGAGGTAGTGATGACGTTATCCTACAACAAGATCTTCAGCTAGCACCATCTTTTTTTTTTTTTTTTTTTTCTTGACGTGGGGGAAATCTTTAAAAGATACCCAGACTCCTGAGGGAGAGTCTGGATTATGTGGGACTTTCACCCACTAAAACCCCCCCGGTGGTCCTCCTCAGCGCTTGTCGGGGTTTTAGGTAACCTAACCTAACCTAACCAAAGAGGTGCTAAAGGAGCTACCAAAAAGGCCATTGTGTTCCTTACCACACTATTTAATGGCATTATAAGAACACAACACTTTCCAAATCTCTGGAAAGTATCACAAATCCAAATGATCCAAAAACCAGGAAAACCATCTACAGAATATGCTTGTACCAATATTGTATAGACCAATTAGTTTGTTGCCAATCCTATCAAAGGTCATGGAGAACGTCCTCCTTCACAGAATTCTCCCTACCTTAAAGTCATACCCAACCACCAATTCAGATTCAGACAGCGGCACTCAACAATCGAGCAGGTCCACAGAGTGTGTGAATGCGTGAGGAAATCCCTGGAACAAAAAGAATACTGCTGTTCTGTTTTCCTGGACATTCAGCAAGCTTTTGATAGAGTTTGGCACAAGGGATTACTACGCAAGATAAAGAAAAGTCTACCACACAGCTACTTTTTACTGCTTAAGTCCTACCTGTCTGGCAGAGTCTTCCAAGTGAAGGAGGCAGAAGCTACTTCCACGTTTCATGTAAATGACGCTGGCGTACCACAGGGTTCTGTATTGGGGCCAGTTACACTATACACTGCCGATCTTCCAGAAGTTGATGGAGTTGTAACTGCGACGTACGCTGACGACACAGCCTTACTTTCCAGTAGCAAATATCCTATTATAGCAACACAATTGATTCAAAGAGGATTAGATAAAATCACGGTATAGCTGCGACACTGGAGATAAAGGCTAGCTCATCAAAATCTGTGCAAGTCACATTCACCCCCAGGAAGGAAAAGTGCTCTCCAGTCCAGTTAGAGAATGTAACACTTACTCATCAAGATAATGTCAGATACCTAGATAAATATAAGACACTTCACTGGCTACTTGGAAGAAATAGCGAACTCTCTACAGAAAACAAGCTGTTGATCTACACTGCTAGCTGCTGATGATGAAGTTTGTGGTAAAGCCAGTGTGGATGTATGGAATACAGCTGTGGGGAAGCGCCTGCAATTCCAACATATCAGCTCTGTAAAGAATGCAAAATATAATCTTGAGAACAATGAGCGGAACTGCTTGGTTTATCAAAAACGAAGAGATTCACCAGAGTTTAGGAATGCCTACCATATCTCAAGAAATCCGAAAGGCAAATGAGGACTACAGAACTCGGCTGGCTAGACACCCAAATGTACTATAGCTGATCTAACTAGAAGAGGCTATGTGAAGCGCCTCAAAAGAAAAGATCTTGCAGTCAGTAATTGATGGAGGAGGAAATAAGAGTAGATGTTCTCAATGAAGGACACACTCAAAAAGTCAAATAGTCAAACAAAAAATCTGCTTAGTCTGACTGATTGCAGATAAAACACCGAAGAAAAAAAAACAGTTGAATAGGGGAACTGATAATAATAATGGTTACCTCTACCAGCTGATTTACTTCTGTAGCGCGTATAGAAATTATTGACATCATAACGTTCTACCATATCAAGACAGGGAGTCGACTGCTTCTCAGGATTTTGTGATGCATAAAAATGCCAGCCAAATTTTTCGTGACAACATACACTCAAGGGCACATTTAACCGGCCACTTACATTTTTTCAATTCCCTTAAAATTCAGTCAAATTTCTATGAATTTTGTTCTAATATTAAATAAAGTGGAATTACACGAACATAAATGAAACATGTGTAAGTTGTGAAATGGTTTATTTACGACAAAAAAAGTAAAAGGTGATAATGGAATTTTCTTACAAAAAATTTAAAAAATGCAAAAGTCGCTTTAAAAGAAAAGTGTACCCTAAATTGACGAATTAATAATGCGTGTTCCCTCCCCTGGTCCTAATGACCTCTTGCAACCGATTTGAAAGTCCATCCATTATGTCTTTGATGTCGCTCTGCGGAATGTTTTCCCACTCCTCGACTGCTGCAGCTCTTAGCTCATCGATGGTGCTTGGAGCTGGCGAACGACTCCGGATTCGTCTTTTGAGGTTATCCCACACGTGCTCTATGGGATTCAGGTCAGGACTTCGAGCTGGCCATGGTAATCGCTGAATATTGACGGCGTCCAAGTACTCAGTAACAACTCTCGCGGTGTGTGCACGGGCATTGTCGTGCATTAAAATAAAATTATCGCCTATGAATGGCGCAAAAAGTATCACATGTGGTTCTAGGACTTCTGTCACGTACCTGTGAGCATTAACACTGCCCCTCTCAAAGATTACCTGCTCTGTACGGGCGTCGTAAGATATGCCACCCCATACCATTATGGAGCCTCCCTGGTAACCCACGGTTTCGACCACAGCACATTCAGCAAACCTTTCTCCGCGGCGCCTGTACACGCGCTGACGTCCATCAGCAGGCGTACCACGTAAGAAGCGTTTAAGGTTCAACCGCAAAGTTTTGACGTTCAACTACGGTCACGTGACATAAACTGCATATTTTTTGCGGTTGAACTGGGTTTGCAGTTTATCTTCTAACCTAAAAATTTTGACATTGACAACTCGAACCGCGAAGTTTTCCTACGTGCGTTTGTGGATAATATAGCCAAAAAACTTGAAATTTCGTGTTGTTAGCTTCGACATAAAGTATAGAAACGTGATCCAATACAATTATTGTGCATGAAAAGTGAAAATCTGAGTGAAGTGTATTTTCTTAAGTTATACGAAATGGCACGACTGGGATTCTTTCTAAATGAGTTAGAATCGGCAGAAGCCTGTGATGGTCTTCAACGCCAGGAACTCCGGAGGCACCTTAGAACGTGTCACGATAGACATGATTCTTTATTTGGGGACATCGTCCACTTAGACACTATATCGAACAGTAGTAGTAGTCAAAGTCTGTCTGGTTTTTAGGTGAGTGAAATACATTTAGACAATAGATATAGGTATTTTGAAAGTCATTTTTATTGTTATTGGCGTTCTCAAAGCACACTGGTGATGCTTATTACATCATCGTGGGCTCCACTATGATCCTATCACTGCTGGCATGATCACCCATGCTTGTGTGATATTGTACAATATTACCAATGCTGCTTGATTATCTGTTCCAGAATTATATGATGAGGAACAGCGTGATCATGAATTGCAGATCCTCAGAACAAACAATGAACATGAAGCAGTGATACAAGCAGACCCCACCACAAATCGTCAGTT
Organism: Oegoconia quadripuncta; assembly: GCA_949316235.1. Lineage (NCBI taxonomy): Eukaryota > Metazoa > Arthropoda > Insecta > Lepidoptera > Autostichidae > Oegoconia > Oegoconia quadripuncta. The sequence goes on along the minus strand of OX438746.1, from coordinate 23,828,667 downwards.
AGCATGAGCTAACTTCCATGAGGAAGTACTATAAGAGAATTCTTGGTGAACAGAATATGGCAAGAGTGAAATTAAGCAGCAGGTAAGCCATACTAATTAATACTGCTATGATCTATAGGTGGAGATTTCTTATTGGCATTGGTTTTCTGTTTTATTATTCATTTGTTGATTTTGCTGTTAATCTCCCTAAAATAAATAAATAAATATCTTGAAAAATACAAAAGCCATAGATGCGAAAAAAGTGCATAAGTACCTATATCAGATTAAAACTGGCTTTATTTATGAACATAACATTGCAACTTTTACATTTATTTATTTACTTCCAGCAGCAGCCAATGTCGAGTGCAGAGGCCACACAGGATGCTTGAAACTATATGCTGTCCTAGAACCACCTTCACCAGTGAAAAGCTGAGTATTTCGATTGAAATAGTTATGCTTTTATTTGTTATTCACATTATTAATCACCTATTTTTGATTTTCAGGGACAGCGCTCTGGCAGAGAAGCTACATAATATTTCATTATGAGTTTAAGCTACTTCAATTATTTATCAATATAATTGGTATTTGTAAATATTATGCTGTGTAGGTAGATACATTTGTAATTGATGCAATGTAATTCGTATTTTCTTAATTTGTTAATATGATTTGATAAAACATTTAATTTTGTTATTGTATTACCTTTGGTTTAGGATGTATCTGAATAATAAAAAAAGTATGTTATCCTGGTATAAAAGCATTATTTTTTTCAATAATCCTTGTATTTAAAAGTCGGCCCTAAAAAAATATGTAACAGCCGTAAGGCACATAACTGTAAAGTTGAGTTTGTAGGAGTATGTGAATTTAGACAGCTGTCACTTTGCTAGAGAATCTTCTCACCCTAATCTCCGAAATATTCCCATCTTCTATTCTATTGTCTATTAATTAAAAAGTTTTACACTATATTTTTAGAATGATGGGATATATACTGATATTTTTTCACCTTGTGGATTGTTAAACCCACCCTGTACATGTACGTTGTGGTATTTTGATAATTGAATATACATATAAGAATCCATCGTAGCTTATTTCAGGTGAAGATGTACTATATATATTTTACACTATGTGAGTGTCGAACTTAAGTATAGACTTTGAGTACTTGTCTCATGTGAAATAAGGATCACAAGGTCAGGAAAAAGAAGCACCATAAGAAAACCCGACCTTTTTCAAGAACATAAAATCAAATACACAGCCTAAAAAAATAATATAAATTAATTTAAGAAAATTTATTTAAGAAAATACAAATGATATGATATTTACAAATTAAGAAATAATCAAATAACACAAATATCTTAAAACTAATTAAAAATGTAGATGGCCTCGTCAGCACTGCCCCTGCAAATGAAAAGTAGACTATTAGTAATCACCAAAACCATCCCCAACGATGTAGAGTAATCCCTCCTTCCATCAACGGCTTTTTAGAGATGATCTACCCCAGTCTCACACTGGTGCCGCTTTATAGCTGAAGATTACATTTCAAATCATTGTAATACAGAAAAGATATAATAAACTTGAAAACTATTTACAATTGGGAACTCAGAAGTTAATTGAGGGGATGGGAGGAATGCTATCATTAAAGAGAAGTCAACCTCTTTCTCATACATTCATTATACACATACATATATTTCTCATACATAGGTTTGCTACATTTATCTCAAATGTGATAATCCCTATACATAAGGGTTAGTGTGTTATAAACATATTGCTTGTGAACAAATAATAAACTCATGTGGTATTAGATATAAACAAAATAGTAATCTAATAAACCAGACAAAATAACCAATTTCTATATGTAGGTCAACTCTAAATGCAGCTTATTACTTTGTATGAAAAGTGGTCATACTATTTAAGCCTTATGTTCGGTCTGCTCTAATATTCTGAGTTTGTTTATAATCTACAAAAGTTTTTGGTATAAAGTGTTATCCTTTAGAGGTTGGTTCAATTCTTATAACGCGTCGGTAACCACATGCACTAACCCTTTACGTTCTACTTACTCTCTTCCCGTTTTCATTCTTCTTAGCGAGTCGATGGCAAAAACATCACTGTCCCGTCATAATGGGTATTCATCACGCTTCCTAAGTCTTCCCAGAGTTATTGGATGCCCCGGCGATCAAGTCGAGGTGTTAATGTAAGACGGGAGTAACATCTCCCCGTCCCGTCTGAGCAGCGTACACTCGTGTCCTAGGGCCTCAAGGAAAACGGGGTACATGGAGCGTAGCTGAAAAATAAATATTTAACTATTTAGTATTTTGTTGTTTGGTTTATTTCGATGATTCTTTAAACACTCTTACTTACCCATTGCAAACGCCAAATGTAAGTTTATATGTATATAGGTATATAAACAAAGTCCAAAGTAAGCTAAAATGTATTAAATTATCAAACGCTCCAAAAACTTTGCAACAAACAATAAACAAACCACGTTCCGTTCCGCGTACGTGAATAAAATATTGTTAAATGAAATTCTAATTATTGACTTAACAAGTCTAATTAATACGACATTTTCATTTTCAACTTAGGAAATGTCGATATCTAACAATTAGCTTTTTTAATTCAATTGATAAATAAAATATAAATTAAGTATCTCCACACTATTGCGTAAAAAGGAACAATTGTGAGTATTGAATATGTGAGTGTTGCTAGTTAAGAATTTTTTTTTTTTACTATAACGTATTTCGTGTTTTTTTTAATGTTATAATACTTTTGGGAAGAAATATATATTTTTGGATTATCAATGACTTGTATACAGTCGTTTATAAATAATACACTTATTGATACGTCGTTTAGAAGTTAGTTCATTTGTATTTTTTTCGAATGGTAACTCGATAAACCTTAATTTACTTCTAGGAGCTTACGTGGTACCAAATTTGCGGTCGACCGCAAGCGAGCTAAACCTTAAACTTTAAGGTTGAACCTTAAACATTTCTTACGTGGTACGCCTGCAGGACCTCGTAGAGCGATTCTTGATTCATCTGAGAAGAGAACCATCTTCAATTGTTCCGAAGTCCAATTTGCATGTTCTTGGGCAAATCTAAGCCTCGCTCTTCTGTGAGTTGCAGTCAATTCTGGGACTCGAGCTGGTCGAAATGCTCTCAGATCTCGCTCTGCTAACCTTCTTCTTATTGTTTGTAGGCTTACACTCACATTTCGAACTTCGAACAATCGGCCACGAGCCTCAGAAGCTGTTGTGAACCGATTTCGCAGAACATTCGAGACGATGTAACGATCATCCCTTTCCGATGCACACCGTCTTCGACCTTGCCCTGGTCTTCTTGTATAGGAACCGGTCTCTCTATAACGCCGGATGGCATCTTGAATAGTGGTTCGTGGATATCCAAGCATTCGTCCAATCCTACGCTGGCTAAACCCAGCGTCTGCAAGTGCCACAGCCCTAGCTGTTCCAGCTGCGTCCAATGGCATTTTTGGGTGTAAACGTAATCACAACACCCTAGAAACTTCTTTTTAATCAAAAAAATGGTATGACAAAGTCTTTTTTTTATAGGTTTTAGCGGGCTTGGTTTCCGTAACTCGACGCAGTTTGCGCCTATTTTGCGTGATGTTGACAAAGTCTTAAAACAAGTGTATCCGTTACACAAACAGAATAGCAAGGATATCAAAATGCGACTAAACTGATTATTGTTGAATAAGAACCAAAAAAGTGAATAAACCGCGGGTATAATTGTTTTGTTTAATGCAGATATACCCACCATCAAGTTACGCCTAGCAATAAAATCGTAAGTTAACATAAACAAACGATATGGCTTAAGATACGAGTGGACGGTTAAATGTGCCCCTGAGTGTAGTTCGAAATGTGGCCAAACATCCTCATATCAGCATAACTCGAAAGAGCACCATTAATTAAAGTTATGACAACTATTCTAATTTGTACTCGTTTCTGTTGTTTCTATTTTATTAAGGAGGAAAGGAAGAAACAAAAACTTAATTAACTGTTCTCTTTCGATATATCAGAATATTCAGCCACACATATACTACCTCTAACTTTTAAACTATTTTGTCTGGCTAAAATTAGGCTGGCATTTTTATGCGTTACCAAATAGTCTAATTTCAAATTGGTTAAAACAAAACTTACCAGGAGCACAGCTACCATCATATCAGACAATTGTTGCGCTAGACCCATATAATAATCAGAATCGGATCTAAACGCATCTCTAGTGACTGGATCATCAATACCAAGACTCATTAGGTATGACTTAAATCTAACAGTGTCATCTTCAGAAATGTCTCCTTGTTTTTCCTATAAATAATTCAATATAGTTATCAATTATCATCACCACAGCCTTAAAAATAAAGATTTGATATAGGTAGATATAATTCATATAATAAACTTCATGAAATTATTTCAATCCAATAGAAATATAATAATAAAATTAATTATTGACAGAAAATTTTCAATACATACCCTGATTTTGGTAGAAATATTTTTGGAAACGGTAACCATTTCTTTTGCTTTCTCCATAAGCTTAGTTAAATCTTGAAAAGCAACACTAATGCTTTCATCAGTAGCTCTATGCTGCTCTTCTATACTTCTTTCAATGCCAACTATTCCAGACCGTATTTTGGAATTAATTGGTGTAACAGATGGCCGGGGTGTGGAGTTCGAACTAGGCGAGCTAACAAGGGAAGCAGTTGCTGTTGACCTCTCCCATGCTTTAGCAGCCACAGTTTCATTCAGAGCTCTATAGAAGGCAGGGTCAATGCCATCTTTAAATGAAAACTTTACATAGTGGTATGGGCTGACAACAGCCGGTCCTGGCCTTTTACCTGAATTATTATCAAAGAAATATGTGGAAAACAAATATGAGGGAATAAAATAAAGACAATTTACGTAAACAAATAATATACCTGGTAATGAAGGGCCTAAGTGTAATATAATCCTTTTCGGGCCACCAAGCCCAAATACACCACCACTCTCTTCCTCTATACAAAATACATAATACAAATGAAGTGATAAGCAAACTAATCCTTTTGGAATATCGCCCGGCTTCCCCCACAGAATCCTGTGGGTTGTTAATATTACTTCACCATCTGTAAATTGTGTCTGAAACATAATAGTTTACAAGTTATGTATTGATCAAATTTTTTTTTATGCACTTAATGCATGCAGCCCTTGACCTCAATCACACCTGCTAATCAACACAACAATGCTATTAAAATTGATGTTTGGCGGTAGATTTAGATAAGATGATGGTAGCTAACCAGGCACACATTTAAAATGCCCTCCCACCAACAAACCGAGTACTAAACATGTACCCCACTGGGGATCGAACCCGCGACCTCCGAATCGTAAACAAAGTTCTGTTATGGAGTAAAAAAAGTTTTGAGAGTATTGGTTCTTGTTTATAACAAAAGACAATGTCAAAAACTCAACATCAATCACAATATGTGAAAACATCAACAGCCTAGATAAATCCACGGTCACAGTGTACCCTCACCACTGAATGTGAAGCTTCTCTCATAGTGCAATTTGTATAGCTTTAAGAGAGACAGGGTATCTAGATGCTGACATTTGAAGCAGGATTCCAGTAAACAGATACATAGCCGAGGGGTGTCCATCAAAGGGCAAAACAGTTAAATGTGGTTCAGATAATCCAGTCTACAAGCTTTTTTCTATTGGATGTTGCACTCGACCATTATTTATGCTCAATAATCGCTACTCCTGAAATTCCAGATGAGTTTAGTAACATATTATTAGTCAAATGCAATGGTGTCGCACTTTTTTGCGCTGTTTTATTACCTAAGTGCCCCCTTATGCTCTGAATATACCTCACCTCCAATGATAAAGGAAGACAGTGAACGACACCTTAATTTGAGTACCTAGGTCTACCCAAGAATATCGATAAAATAACATACTTTGTCGTCCCCGTCGTATATTTTCACATTTTTTTCCCTTTTTATATAATTTTCTCCTTCAAATAAACGAGCTTCAATATATTCGAACCTATCCATGGCAATTTTTAGTAAATTTTATATTTATTCAAGAAATAGGTATGTAGGTATACATAATTTGAAATATTTACAAGGAAAAAATAAAAGAATAATACATATTGGTTTTAATTCAGTACTCTTCAAGAAGGCAAAGGGATCTAAACCCATACATCCATGTCTTATTTCTTCAGTCTATATGTCAGTCTGTCAAAACAAGTAATTCGTCGTAGACTTGGCGTATACAGTCTAGTCGCGGTCAAGTCATTCTTCAGTAAAGTGGCATAATGCTTTACAAAAAATTTTGGCGGCTTCTTGTGGGAACCCGAAAGCTCCTCCGTTACGCACTTGTTCATATTCATCACACAAACATTTACCCGTCGCGGGATTCGAACCCGCAACCGTTGGTTTCGCTGATAGGGTCACTATCCACTACACCAACACTTCCTTTCACCTGTACACCAACACTAACGTTTGCTGCATAATATTCTGCCATGTTGGAATATAACAAAAACAGAGATGTACAAAATACCCTGTACAAAGTATCTGCAATACAAAATGCAAGATACTTTTAAATAAAGTATTTCAGATACCAGATACAAAATACTTTCGAGAATAGTATCTGAAATACTAAATACCAAATACGTATCTTCTAAATACTTCTTAAGATACAAATACTTTTGTAAGAAAACAAGATTTTATTTTAATGAATTCTAAGTTTATTTTTCTTAATTGACATAACACGAGCATAACACGATAACATAACACACACGTTACATAACATAACACGATTTATTCGTAAATAACTTAATGTTATTTACGTAGGTAAATAACTTAACATTAAGTTATTTACGAATTATTCGTAAATAACTTAATGTAATGTAATATATACAAAAAGGCGGTCATCTTCTCAAATGAAATTACATTTCAGTTTTTTTTTTTTAATTGTTTGGCTCGCACGACTTGTGCATTTGCCACATCTTGTATAGATACAGGCCAGTGCAGTGCAAAGAAAGAGTCGCCATCTACCAATGTGATGTTGGACTAATAATGACATGCTCAATTTTACGCATTTATTTTATATATTTCTACTAATATATTACTAAAAGTATTTTATCAGAAAAAGTATTTATAAAATACTAAGATACCAAACAAAATATATTTAAATACAAGATACAAAATGATTTTTTAAAAAGTATTTTAGATACAAAATGAAAATACGTATCTTGCATCTTGTATCTGTATTTCAGATACTTGTATCTTAGATAAGTCACACCTCTGACAAAATATAAATCTATGTACAGTTTCATAATAATTTAGAACAAGGGTCTCTTGTTCTCATTCATGGAATCAATGCACAGCGGAAGGATCTACTTTTGTTAGGTCAGCCCCGTTACTTCGTTACATGCGCTTTACGTGAGCGGTTCAGTACTGTAGTGCACCTCTCCATAAAAATATATTAGAGTGTTGGTTTTTAGCTGGAGGGCATGAACGCCTAAAACCACTAAACGTGCAAACTGCCATCGATACTATATTGCAATAAATAATGTTCACTATCGATAGTATCGATTGAGTATACAATAGTCGCAAATACCTAGGCCCGTATTAATACACAGTTATCAAGATTGAGATGATTATATTAGAGTAAACGATATTCAGTGGAATAACTGAGAGTTTAGGAAATAAATAATAATTTAATTGGGAAACAAACAAAAACTTCAGAACAGACAGATATACGAGAGACGACAGATAGATTTTCAAAAACATTAATATGACGTATAAAAACTCTTCTAAAACATTTAATGCGGCCAGCTTCAACAGATTAAGGTGACGCTTGAGAGTCTGTTGCATATAAAAATATATCAAACAAAATAGTATTGAAGACGCGATCTCAATTTTAAGATCGATTTATTAATGCGGCCCCTACTATCGAATCTATCGATAGCAGATTTGAGATAAGTGATAAATAGTATCGATACTATCGATAGTATTTCTGTGCGATGCCGTGTGCTTAGCCTTGATTATCGATTGTTTATAGATAGCCAATCGAGTCGTGGCTTATTATCGAGCCTATCGCAACGCAACACTAGAAGGCATGGCATATTGTGAATTGCATGCACTGCAAAAATGAAAGGCAAAGGCATAGGAATGAAATCGAAAGGCTAATGTAAAATTGTTGCTCTTGGAACTTTTACTTGTTTAGCAGCCTTGAACAACAGACGGGCATTTGAATTAGATATTTTAGTAATTTCTTTTGTGCATAGAAAATGGCAGATACTCAAGAAGTTTTACTTCAGAAAATAAAAGAACAAGGTGATCTCGTGAGGAAATTAAAAACTGCGAAAGAATCTAATGAGAAGGTAAGTTATTTATCAAGTAACTATTATGTAGCTATGCAATATGTTTCATAAGATTGACATGCAGTTGCTAGGTTATAATTTAGTTTTTGCTGACCTTATTTAGGTTAGTTGAAATGTGGATACGTTGCAAAACAGCAGTAGGTACTTAAATTAATGATCGTATACCTATACAATAACTGACAAATACCTACTTTACATAGGTAGCGGTTGTTACATTATTTAGATTATCTAATTATTCGTGAGGTAGATATGAAATTAGCCCTTTTTGAAGTTAATAAGTAAAGTTGATTCATTTACATTTCATTTATGATTAGCGTTGCTATAAGGGGCCGCAAAAATTTTGGAAACTTTGTTTTTTTTTTATTGTAAGTCTTTTTTGTCTAGGTGTCCTCTAACTGGGTTGGCACCTTTTTGCCGGACAAGGGACGAATGATCAAAAGTGCCAATAATATGGGTTTTTACAGTTACTTATTGAAAGCTGATCAAAACAGGGAAAGTAATAAAAAATAACAATGAAAAATTAGTTTAATAAAACTCAGTTTGTTAAATTGAACATTTCTGGTATTAAAGTTTTTCCCATTGAAATTGTTCAATATATGCTAAACTGCGTATAATTATCTTCAAGTATTTAAAGCATGTTTTTACTATTTTTTTAAATGTTTCATACAAAGCTCACTCGGATCTCTACAAGCTATTCACTGAAACAAATTAATAACTGAAATATTTGCACACTTATATAATTTTTTTGGTGATATCAATCAATAACATGTAAGATAATCTCAATAAAGGTAGTATTCTATTTTATAATATTCTATAATGTTGAACTATTTTCTTTTTTAAATTTGGTGTCCACATTATTTATCTTAAAAAATATAGGTATTGCAACCTTTTTTAGAGTAGGTAGTTTAAAATTGAGTCTATTGAACACATATAATATGGGATGTGAATAATAATCACTTGATAAAGTAATTGTTTGTGCAATATTTAATAACTTATATTTCTGTGCTACTATGTTACACAAATGCGTTTTTATTATTTTCATAGGGTAATGGCAACAATAATATGTACTACGATCTTGAAGAAATTGATAAATATTTGTCAGGACATAGTTACATTTGTGGCTACACTCCAAGTAAATTTGATATTGACCTGATTAAGGAATTAGGAAATAAATTAGATTTTAATAAATACAAATACATCAAGAGGTGGTGGTACCATATGCGGAGTTTCAGTAACTCTGAGATATCCTTATTCCCAGTAGCTCATCCACCAAATGGTATAAAGAAAGGCAACAAAAGTATAGACGAACAGGTTTGTGATATTAATTGTTTGTATGCCTTCAATAGTTTGATGCTTTGTAGATATGGTGTGGATGGGTGGATCATATAAATTTTGTTGCACATTATCATTTTAGTACACTCCTTGATAAATGTAACTTGATATACCTAGTGTATTTGATTCTCCTCATATGGTTCTTTGTCACCATAGCCATTTTATAACAATTAAGAATTTGTACATGGAGTTTTTGTTAGAGAATACATAAAGCTTCTGTGAAACCTTGAGTATTATTTTTTTGTTTCCGGTTACAAAAGACTGAAAGGCAGTGGTGACGAGGAATTATATTGAGACCAGATTTTATGTGAATAGAAATAGTGAAGCATGACGTACCAAGCTCTAAGATTTCTAAAAAACCAAGCAACACTAAGGTTGCACAACACTGTTTACTACAGTTTCACAAAAAGCATTACAACATCAACTTGCTGTAAGGTATTAGACATTAATGTTTAAAATTTAACTAAATATTCTTCTACTACTAGTAGTGTATTATTTGGAAAAGTAAATGTGTAAATAAAAGATTATTTCTAGTACAATACCTAAAGTGTAATGTTAATATTATTGGCATGTAGTATCTACAAATTAATATGTGCTCTTAAATATTTTTAGATTCAACAAGAAGTATCAAAGTTATTAGGTTTGAAAGCACAACTGGGATCTGAAGATGTAGTCCCTCAGAAGTTCACACTGAAAACTCCAAAAGGAACCCGTGATTACAGTCCACAACAGATGATGATCAGAAATAATGTCCTGGAAAAAATTATAACAGTATTCAAAAGACATGGTGCTGAGTGTATTGACACGCCTGTTTTTGAACTAAAGGTTTTAAAGTTATTGTTACAGTTTCATTCACATATATTAATGTACAGTCGACAGCACGATGACTGTAACACTACAAATGTAAGATGGCCGCACAACGTAATTGGAGGTGTGAACGCCTCGAGATCCGCTTATACTAGAACTGTTACAGTCGTCGTGCAGCCACATGTATGAGGTATAATACTGTAAGGGGGTATAGATGACTTTATAATATACCATATAATCTAATTCACACGATCAATAACAGAGTTGTGAGCATATGGAATCAGCTTCCTTAAGAGGTTGTCGATGCCACCTCAGTGAACAATTTTAAAAACAGACTGGACAAGTGGTTTAAAAAGAACAAACACTGAAACCATGACGACTATCAATCCAAAATTGTGACTTTTAGTTTACCAATACACCAGCTTGGATAAAGGCACATCAGCATCTGTTGCTTGCCTATTAATCTATAATAATTTGCTAGGACAAAAATCAGTTTTTCTTTTATTAATTTTATGTTATGTAATTCAAGTTATAAAATGTACAAGTAAGAATAGACACAAATAAGTTGTTAGAAAATCAACCTTTCACAATTAAAATAGGTTCAACTTTTTACTAATTGTGGAACTACATTTAACTAAGGTATTTTTGAAATCATGGGCAGCCTTGGTGTATAAATTTTTTTTTACACCACAGGGGGCCCAACTTATTTGCAGGAATAAATTGGCTACAAAATTTATGTTTAAGAGTAAGTTTTTGACTTTAACAATTTTTCAATAAATTTGATGTGCAATCATTAGCAAAACTATCCAGGAATATTCTGCAATAATTAGACCTGAAAATTGGAAAAATCTGACCAAAGAGGAACTTTTCCCAGAAACCCAACAAATTGTAATAGTTTTAAAAGTTTTGACTTTTTGTCCTACCAAAGTGGTTCATACGTAACAGGGTTAGGTGAGTTAACCCCCTTATAGGATTACCGTCGACTTACGGGACACTCTGTATAAATGCGAAAATAGCTCCTGTCTATCTATTTGTTACCATTTTACGACTAAAATCTCTGAACTCTTCATATAAATTTAAATATGCCCTAGTGGAGGCCTGGAGAAGGACATGGGCTACTTTTTATTGTGGAAAGTAATTCCACGCGGATGAAGCTGCGGGCGGAACGCTAGTACACAGTAATTATAGCTCGGTTTTCAGTAGGCCAGTATTGAGCATAATATGGATATTATGATTGCAATATACTGACAATTTAAGTATTTATAAAAATCAAACAAAAGCAGAAAGCATTTTTTGTATTTTGCGGGTGCTATGGTGTACTTTATACCATAAAGTTATATCCTTTGACTCTGGGTGATTTCCAGAGCTTAACAACCTCACGCACTTTAAAATCGTTTTAAAATCTACATCATATATTCATCCGAAAAACATTACCCTCCTTTGTTGGGCAATCGGGTAAAAATTATTAATTTTTATTTGCCAGTAAACATCTTATTGACATATTGTGAACATTATTTTAAAATATTCCAATATGTCACACATGAGTTTATCCATATTATAACCCAATACCTCAGATACGAGATCCAGTAATAGTTATTGTGCAGTCCAGTTGCATTTGTTTAATCTTGTTTGTAGTGAATTTGTGACCTACACTGTCATGTAAATTATTAATATTATTACAGCTTAGGTCATTTATAACTTTACTATTATGTATATTTTAACATGTTTACTTTGGATTATCTGTTTAAAATTTCATTGTCAGTTCAGAATTTATTGATAAGGCGTCTTAAACTGCTTAAATGATAGACGTCTTGTACATCCTACTATGCCTACTGTCCTTACATCCCTCAATGGGACAAGTCTGCCTTTGTACCAATTTGTGCATTCCAATTATACTGTTCTATTTATGTTTTACAATAAAGTGTGTACAAATAAACAATGGTAGTTTTAGTACTTTCTATTGCAATTTGTATTAAAACTATTATAATTTATTTACAGGATGTCTTAACAGGCAAATATGGTGAAGATTCCAAACTGATCTATGACCTGAAAGATCAAGGTGGAGAAATATTGTCACTGCGGTATGACTTGACAGTGCCTTTGGCGCGGTATCTAGCAATGAACAAGATAAATACTTTGAAGAGGTACCACATTGCTAAGGTGTACAGAAGAGACAATCCAGCTATGACCAGAGGAAGATATAGGGAATTTTATCAATGTGTAAGTATTTTTATTTTAAGTATTTGTTGTATTCCCAATAATGTGTTGATGTTTATGCAATATCAACAATGAATAAAGTCAACTTAATTAGGTAAAGCTTACATTGTCTTACTATATAAATCTTGTAACGTTTTTTCGTGGAAAATCCCTTAGTATATTAAAACGTCTATTTGAACGTTTTAACAGTGATGGGCTCACCCCCAGTCACGTGAGCATTTCTGTATATTTCGTAAGTGTAAGTAACTGTGGATGTTGTTTCAAGCACTAAAATCTTAATGTTTGAAACACCCAAACACTAACGTTTGGGATATCCCTAGCCACCCCATTTGGGATAAACGTCGTGACCGTTATGCATATATGTCTTACTATATTTATTTTTTCAATTATTTTCCAGGATATTGATATAGCTGGCCAATATGACCCCATGGTACCAGATGCCGAATGCCTCAAAATAGTGACCGAGATATTAGATGCATTAGACATCGGTTCATATGTTTTGAAGGTCAACCATAGGCGATTGTTAGATGGAATGTTTGAAACATGTGGTGTCCCCGCCGATAAATTCAGAAGTGCCTGCTCTACTGTTGATAAGTTAGATAAGGTAAGACCATTGAACTTTTGTGGGACATTGTTTGAATGTTTATCTGCTTTTTGACACAATGACCTAATTTCAGAGACATAATGACTGACCCATTTCGATGCAAATATACAAATTAATTTATTGCAAAACATATTGCTAGGGCATATTGTATTCACGACAATAAATATATCTCGCGTGTTCGTTTGTCTGTCACATTATTTTAGGAATAATTGATATACACAAATGAAATTTGATAAGTTGTAACTGGTAGCCCAATAGATGATAGATTAAAATAGTAAAATTAAAAAAGTAAAAATCCGGGATTATTAAATTAATGTTCAGCAGTGGACGGACGTCCCACCGGACTAGCATGGGCCGGTTAAGAACCTTAAAAGAAAAAGTTTACAATCGTCCAAATTATGTTGTTCTTTTTTATTAATTTTAATCATGTTTACATGTGTACAAACTTTAAGCCCAAGATCCATTTAATGATTTAACTTCGAATTATGTGTAGAATTCTGGAATATATCCTCTAAATTCAAAAAAATATTAGCGCCACCTCATAAGAATTACCTGTGTGTGTTACGCATTATTTGCAGGCGGCTGTGACTTTGTTAAAATCATTTGTTAATATCAATTTCCAGTCTCCATGGGCAGAAGTTAGAACAGAAATGATTAATGAAAAAGGTATTACACCCGATGCGGCTGATAGAATAGGAGAATACGTAAGATTGAATGGTGGAACAGAATTAGTTGACAAGTTGTTGAAAGACGAAAAATTAACCATGACTAAAGCAGCCATCGAAGGTCTCGATGGCATAAAATTACTGTTACACTACTGTGAACTGTTTGGAATTAAAGATAAAATTCTCTTCGACCTTAGCTTGGCAAGAGGATTAGATTATTATACTGGAGTTATCTACGAAGCTGTTTTAACACGTAAGTTTAATATGAATGCATCATTTCGAAATTTAATTGTATTAGTTCATTTGACCTTGTCATGTCTACAAGTTATCAACTCTTGATTGAATGCCGATTATGTGTTGATTGATGTATTTCCTTTCAGAGCCAATTAAGATCGGCAATGAACTGCAGACGGTGGGTTCTATCGCTGGTGGTGGTAGATACGACAGTCTTGTCGGTATGTTTGACGCCAAAAATAAACAGGTATGGCTGCGATTTCTCGCCAAATGAATACAATTAAAACATATCTGACTGAATACATAATGATCAATGTGAACTCTTCCAACACTGTGACATAGACATACCAGCAGTAATGCTGCTCGTCTATAATAATATAATAATAATAATAATAATAATATCTTTTCGTGAGCAAAGTATATTACGAGTATTACTACGTAAAGAAATGGTACTCCCCTCCCCCGCGAGTTTAATACCCCCCGAAACATGTGCCGTGCACACGGTGTGGTATGTCCTACTCGCCTAGATTAGATATGACAATTTGTTTAATTTCATGTTTTCAACTAATTTACAATCAAACTTTGTCACAAAGTAATTTCAACCTAATTTCGAATTCATCCTACTTCCCACTAATATTCTATTTGTAAAAGTTTGAATGACTCAGTCAAAAGCGTCTGACCGTATTTAGACGAAATATGGTGCAGATGTCTTATGTTAATCCAGTCGGTAACATAAGACTATTTTTACTCCGAAATTTCAAAAAACGTCGCCACCCTCATGGCAGCTATGCTCGTTAATCATAACCTTAGATAGTGTACCCATTAACAGCCTTAGATTTTTCTACTGCTAGTCTACAGCCTACTCTCACTAGGAGAGGGTTCGGACTAAGCCACTACGCGGGCCCAGTATGGATTGATGGGTTAGTATCCGACCCCGACCTGACAGTTGGTGTTTGCTTAACGACACTTGTAATTGAAAACAACCGGGACGGACTGTTTAATATGCTCTCTAAGGCATGGAAATACTTATCAGAAAATGCATCTAATGATTATCCATCCAAAGGCTACAACGCCAGCCGCTGCTTAACTTTGCTAATCGGAAAAGGTTAAGGGAAGGCGTCTGCGTCACGAGGGCTTCAAGAGGGTATCGCTTAATTTTCTTCAAAGAGATTATAACCTCTAAAAAAAAATTTTACCCTGTTCATGAAAACAGGTTATTATGGACATGCTTGAACGGGCTATTGTATCCCATATTTATGAAACGCTATAATGTGAAAAATGTGGGTCAACAAGTTCTACAATTTAAAACAAAATTGAAGGCCATTATAGGTGCCGGCCTATAGATGTTTTCTTTGCTGGTGGCGATGTATTGGATCAAATGGAGGCAATAAATATTATGACTATGCTATGACCCATATTGAAGGTGATAAAAGATTTTAGATGATTACCAATTTTGTTGAACATTTAGTAAAAATCCCTGAATTTATTAATAAATAAATATTTTGGACACTTAGACCAATCATCTAGTTCCAAACTAAGCAATAAATATTAATATAAACATCCATGACTTGACAAACCAACAACCGTTGGTTCGCTGACAGGTTCACTATCCACTACACTAATCGGTTGTCGTCAATTATTTGAAATAGTCTTTATTACACCCACCGTGTCTAAACAAAATTAAAATTTCAGTTTTCACAAAAACACAATTTAAAGCAATATATAAAATAAAATATGTCTTATTGAAAGTCATCTATCATCATCAAGTTGAATCTGTATCTGACCATGTTTCAGGTGCCATGTGTGGGCGTCAGCATCGGTGTGGAGCGAGTGTTCTCCGTCCTCGAAGCTAGGCTGGCGGCGGGTGAGATGAGGGTACGCACAAACGAGGTGGACGTGTACGTCGCCTCGGCACAGAAGAACTTCCTCGAGGAGCGGATGAAAATCTGCACCGAGCTCTGGAATGCTGGTATTAAGGTGCGTCACACATTTGACAATAAGTGATAAGCTACATTTGTCGCAGATAGTCTTCGGGTCAGATGAGTTCTAGAGTGGTGACTAACTACTCCACAAGAATGGTGCTGTTTCACGGAAATTCCTTTTATAGTAGAGTCATTTTATCTGATTTGAAAATGGGAAGGATCTCTGTTTAACCCCGTATTGTCATCCTTACACCGTCCCCACTGTTGGGGCACAGCCTCCTCTCACTGGGAGAGGGTATGAACTATAATCCATCACACGGCCTCAGAGGGGTTGGTGGATTTATGTCAGTGGATACCTGACAGTCAGTGTTGTAACACCAACTTGGCTTAACGACTGCCTTCAATTGAAAACAACCGGGACTGATTATTTAACATGCCCTCTGAAATACGGAAACACTCGTATTAAAATATCACTAGTGGTCAGCCACCCAGTCTATGGATGACGCCAGACATTGCTTAACTTCGCTAATCGAAAATTACACGAGTGACCCCGAATGGTAATTTTCTCAAAAACTACGAAAATATATCGTGGTTTTAAGATATTTTCTTTATTTATTCACAAAAGGTGAGGGGCAGTCAACCACTAACCGACGAGCATATATGAAGCATTTGTTGAGAGTAGAAGAAGCAAATCGTTGCAAATGGAAATCAATAGTCTCTGCCTACCCCAACGGGAAATAGGCGTGAACGTGTATGTATGTTCCCAGCAACCACAACAATGACGAATCATTGTGTCTATATAAATTATATTTCAATATTAAACTCTCAGCGTAAAAAGGAGAACTGCTTTATTAACATCATCATCATATCAGCTACAGGACGTCCACTGCTGAACATTAGCCTCCTCCATAGAATTCCAGAGCGACCGGTTTATCGACTGTTTTATCGTCAGTCACAAATTTACCACTCAGTTGTTGCCATATTTGAAATATATTTTCCAGACGGAGCAGTCATACAAAAAGAATCCCAAGATGCTCAACCAACTTCAACACTGTGAGGAAAATGGAATCCCTCTCGCCGTGGTTCTAGGTGAATCTGAATTGAAACGAGGACTAGTGAAGATCCGGAATATTACGACCAGACAGGAAGATGAAGTACCGAGGGAAAACCTGGTGGATGAACTCAGAACAAGAATTAATTCGTTGGGCGCAAAAGCGTTAAATGGACCAAAATCGTAATGTTTTTGATAACAGTATTTGTACGTGGTACCTTGTTGGTATGTTCCTTAAAATTTTGGTATTATAGTAATGTACAAAATCTCATTTAAGCGCTGTTTATTAATTAGATACTACATTACACATAAAACACTCCCTAAAAAATCTCGTATACTTACCGATAGCCATCGATCATACAGGCCTAGGCGACACATTAGGATAATAGAACAGACGCCCTAACACTTCGAATCAGTTATTGGCTAATCCTGTCAGCTTATTGCACTTTGATTGACTCTGTCAAGTACACGTAAATAACGGCGAACGGTGCGTGCTAAAATATGTCTAAATAGTCGAGCATAGAGTTTTTATCGCATTACACCCGCGTAGCCTTGCAGCGACAGCTGGTATTGGACCGCAGGTGGTCTGACGCCGTCCGAGCGCAGATAACGCAGTCCTGATTTAAGTATACCAATCTTGAAAGCAACTGGCGAAATGGAACGCGTGGGTAATTGATAGAAATTGTAGATCTCGACAGCCCTAAAATTTTTGGAAAGTACGTAGCAGTGGTTTTATTTTATTTGTTCTATTATTGTAAATTCCTCGATATCGTCAGCGATTACGTTCTGATGTATGATCGGTTGGCTCATCGCTCGCATGGGAATTTGACAGTTTCTCATTGGTTACTGATGACGATATCGATGTAGTACATAATTTGACAGCAGGTTGTCCTTGAATAAATGACATTTAATTTAAGACGATTGTCATTATAGGACTTTATATGTATGGTTTACAGGTGTGGGGCCGGCATTGGTTTGAGATAGGCATATTTGAATCTCTTGCGTGTACTTTTGAAAGAAAGACTTACAAAAAAAATATTCGAAATAAAAGTGAAGCTTCACTTGGAATTGTACTTTACTTTTTTGTAAGCATTATTGTGTATTGTTATTATTTTATTTAGTAGGACGGGGTGACTCATTGCCACTAGTAGAAGAGGAATTTATTCAAGGGAATTATCTTGCTGGGCATTAGCATTAAATTACGCAATCTTGATTAAATATAATCCTTGGCCGGCCCGTTGTTCACCCGCACTCAAGTACACTGCGTTCCGGATGCAAATGGTCCATAAGCGTTTGCCAATAGAACCTCATGGTCTATAAAGATTTTGCCCAATATAGTACGTTTTCGGGCTAACTGATAGCTGATATTTTGAGAGAGCGTTGTGTTGTTAAACTAAGATTTCGCGCAGCACCTAATAAAAAATCGTCAAAATTTGTATTTAAAAAAAATTATTATGTCCATTATTTCGTTAGCACAATTATATTAATTTATTATTAGTTATTTATTAGAATAGTGTTATTAAGTCTTATTATAGAACGTTAATATTGAGCAAACCTGATACATTATTGATTTCATGACATGCATTACATATTAGTTTTTAGAATTTCTCTTAAAACTTTGTGGATGTGTGTGACTGGAGTAAGAAATAAACGCTTTATCTATCGATGTAAGATTATAATCGATAAAATATAATAATTTTTAACATTGAAGATAAGTAATGATAATAAAACAAACTATATTTATATGAAATCTTGCTCTACTATGCTGAATAGCAATGTTTTATCTTCAATGAAAAGCTTTGTATCAGACTTTCGCAATATTAATTTGTTCAGAATTGGTAAGCTGAAAATACTTGGCGTTTCTTATTTAGGGCCTTAAATATGTAGCATTTATTTTTGTATATCATTATTTTAACTTCAAATGTACAGTTATGCGTTGCTAAAATGTTATCTCGCCTTGAGTATTTCTGAATTAAAAGAGAGACTGCGGAGACTATTATGTAATATCCAAAATGAAAATGATTTTGATATAATACCAGGATCCAAAAATTTGATAACTTGCCCTTAAAATAATATGCGTTTTATTACGCTTATAAACAGGGTATTAAATAACCGAATTGCATATTTTAGAAAAACACGCAAACACCTATCCAGCGTTTATTTTTTTTTTAATTTGACTGGTGAAATGACTAACCACGCGGATTGTAAGAAACAACTATGTTCAGCTTAAAACTGGTTCATATATTAAGATTATTATTTTACGATAAAACAAATCGTTCACGAAAATGCTTTTTTTTAAATTATTTTTTAGCAAATGGACTTAATAACCTTTACACATAAGCCTTTCCTTATTGTTTTGTTATAGGCAGTTTTCATCGGTGTTTTATCTCTAAAGCCCATATTACAGAATGTTACTCAAGCAGAGATCTCCGTTTGAGGACAGTTAAAAAGGGACATTTATGTAACTTGTATAGCGGCATCTCTTTCTATGTTCAAGCGCTGATCTACGCTTGCGCAACATTCTGAAATATGGGCCTTAGAGCCAGCGTGCACTTGTGATTTTTTATCAGGCGATAGTGGGTTCAGTATGAGTTATATGGCAGTGCGCGCATTTAACGAATCGGTCGAACTATCGAAAGGACTGCGACTAAACTATCGGTCGACTAAAAATAACAACTACGCGCTAGCTCTTTAAGTTGGTTAGGTAAAACAAAATTGTTACATCTAGATTAGGGCTGTCATAAATGTTGGAATGCCGAGCAGGACATTTGGAATAGGAATAGTACCTATACCGTGGATAATTAAAAGAATTCAATTTATATTATTTAGTAATCAGGATCGAAATTATATTAGCAGCCGTGCTGGTCAAATATATCTTAATATTTTAGTATTAGTTAACTGAAAATTTAACTAAAACCTGACTACTAAAAACATTTATAGAGAATTGAATTATCCTCAATCGTAAGATAAGTACTTTATTTTTTTTTATAGACTCTTCATGAATTCAGCAAGACCTCATTGTTTTATCAAAATTGATCCATTTTTTCGGTTTGATGTAGTCGGGTTTTAGTTTTCTGTCGGCTTGCAATACAAAGGTAAAATGAACTTTATTGACGACGATTATTATTGATTTATTAAGGACGACCGATTGGTGTAGTGGATAGTGACCCTGTCAGCGAAACCAACGGTTGCGGGTTCGAATCCCGCGACGGGTAAATGTTTGTGTGATGAATATGAACATTTATTCCTGAGTCATGGATGTTTATATAAATATTTATGTATGTTTATCCGTTATCTAGTATCCATAGTACAAGCTTGCTTAGTTTGGGACTAGATGATTGGTGTAAGTGTCCGAAATATTTATTATTATTATTATTATTGAAATGACTTCAAGGTTCATTTTATTAGATACTAAGATTTATTGAACTATCTTGGCTGACTTAATTTTGACGCTGATAAAATTTTATTCCTGTCTTTAAGTTCATTTTTCTCTTCCATTTTTCTTTTCAACAGTTCCAATATACTTAAAAATAAGTGATATTATGTATCTTACATTAAAATATAATGTTTGAAAATGGAAGTTTATAGAGAAATTTTTTCGAATTAAGTCTCCATGAATAGTTTGTCCATACAAACGTAGCGTAGTTTTGTTTTGTAAATAGCGTGATCAATCAATTTGAAATTTTCTTATGGCAAGCAGGAGGCAACTAAGGTCCTTATTTATAAATATATGTAGGAGAAAGTCTAAAGGGAAATTGTTATTTAAGCTTAACTGTTTATCTATCACATGATTACATGATAGGTGTAAATGTGATAACAAAATCAAACACCAAGATCCTCCAATTTATAATTGCTATCCATTCATCTTCACGATGACTGCGGAGACCGCCTTTCGCGTTCAGGCGCAATTTCAACGCCAGTGCGCATGAATCCTCCGCGCGGCGTTGCTCTAAAATGTTCCGGCAGTGCGACGGGAGCCACCTCGTGTTTCTCTGACCAAGCACTCCAGAGGCGCTCTAAGTAGGAAAATAAATATTTATCAGAGCACTATAAACAGAATACCCATTTGTTTTACTTACAAACTGGACTATCGATTATAATTATATATCATCATCATCAGCCCGTAAACGTCCCACTGCAGGGATATAGGCCTTCCCTCGTACATTTGAGGGAGTATGGGCCATTAGTATGGGACTTCACATGCCTCTGAATTTTAATTCTCAGGCATGCAGGTTTACTCACGATGTTATCCTTCACTTTGCCTCACGATGTTTTCTTTCACCTTTACCGTTAATAACACAGAAACAGTCAGCGTAAATACTTGTGATTATGATCTTTGAAAATAGGTAGATACGATACGTACGTATGTACGTACGTACGATTAATCGTAAATGATTAAAAAATATAGAAGTTACGAAAAAAATAATACGATACAGGTACAAAACAAGTTGGTACCTAAAAGTACGTAAGTTTTAGGCAGTTATTTTTCTGTTGCCTACAACGCATAATTTTTTTATTGTGAGGTCTGAATGTAACAAGGTACCTACTTGAATTTTCATTCGGTAAGTATAGGTAATTTCAATTCAGTTTGTAAAATGATATAGGTAGGTAAATAAATTGGTGCAATCGTTTGTCGCCTAAATTTCTTTTCATTCATAATTATTTATTTCCTGCGAACATAATTCTCTACTCAGATAATTAGGTACAACTTATACGTACCACTTCTCAAATTTTTTATGTATTAAAATTCGCAATGACGCGCGGTGGTCCCTTTGCGCACTGTCCTAAAGCCCTATTACACTATTCTATTTGAAGAAAATCTAATTAGGAATATCGTAAATGTAGAGACTATTTAATTCGGCATACATTGCTGGTTGACGTAAGGATATGCCGAATCAGTCTGCATTTTAGGATGGAAGTAGTGCGGTCGAGACCTTCCAATCCACTAAATCGGAATCTAACTGTTCTAACTTCGATTGCACCTTCCTATTTCCTAATTAGATTTCCTAAAAATAGAATAGTGTAAGAAGCGTTCTTTTGCTCCCAGTTCGCAGGGAGGTAAACCAAGTGCCTTATGTCCAAATTTTGGGTTAGCAGTTAAAACTAATTAGAACTGATTGAATTTATAATCAATCAAATACGCTTTATAATTTCAAACAATTCTAATTTTGTTCCTATTAATTTGAATAGAAAGCAAGCAATTACTAACTAGGCCTAGTTACTATCAGATGTCTATACAACATTTCATTTTGATTGATACATGGAAAATCGAAACGAAACTACGTTTACTTGCGAGTTGCGTTCCTTAGTTTTAGTAGAATAAGAGAATATTACAGTTTTGTCTACCATTTAGTAATTTATTTTATTTAGGATGTTTTTCAACAGCATTTCTATAATTAGATTTCCTATATTATCTTGTTTAATAACTGTTTATGCGTGAACTCTATAATAAATAGATTGTAAGTTTAAAAAGGTTTTTTGTTTTTCATCTTACCTTATTTATATTTCTTTAAGTATTGTAATTGTCAGTCTTAATATCTTGATGACCGATTGTAGTGCATAGTGACCCTGTCAGCGAAATCAACGGTCCGTAATTCGAATCCTGCGAGGAGTAGATGTGTGATGAATACCATTTATTCCCGAGTTTTGGATATATATAAATTTGGGTAGATGTTTGTGTGATGAATTCAAACAATTATTCCCGAGTCATGGATGTATATAAATTTATCCGTTATCTAGTATCCATAGTAGCTTTGCCTAGTTTGGGACTAGATGATTGGTGTAAGTGTCCGAAATATTTATTTATTTTCCATGTATACATGTATGTGTACATGGAAAATGGATGTGCATACATACTTGCGCCCCGCTTCCGCCCGATTTATAAAAACTGCAAACATCTTCTTCTTCTTATTTTTGAGGATGGCAACCAGTCAACCTCAGTCGAGGGACATTACTGCCAGTTTCGAGTGAAAAATTTTATTTCTCTTATTTCTTCAGTTTATAAGTCAGTCTCAGTCAAAACAAGTAATTCGTCGTATATTTGGCGTATAAAGAGTTTAGTCACGGTCAAGTCATTCTTCAGTAAAGTGGCAGAATGCTTTACAAAAGATTTTGGCGCCTTGTTCGATAGCTCCGTTACGCACTTTAATTTACACTTCCTTTCACCAACACTAACATTTGCTGCACAATATTCTGCCATTATTAAGCTTCAAAAGTTAGAATGCACAAATTATAAGAATTATAAAGAAAAATGCAACTTCACTCGCCGAGATCCCGCCAAAAAGCCTGCAAACATCTAATAAACCTGTTTTAGTTAAAACTAACTAAATTCTTAGTTTGAAAAAAGAGACTACACAGGTATTTTAACTATAAAATAAGTTTATTAGTTGCTTGCAGTTTTTATAATTACAGAGCACACTGATAGTACCGCGCTTCTGGCCGCTCATAAATATTTGAATACCAAATGTTATATTTTTTTCAACATGGGAAACTGGATCATTGATTTAAAAAAAAAAGTTGGTCGAATATAGTGTCAATTTTGTTTTTTTTCACTCGGCTGGTCTTCAAAATACTTTTAGGATGGAAGGACCACCGAAAATGATAAAATTCGTGAAGAAAGAAAGAAAGTTATTTATTTTGATAACATTAATAGTAACAGTTAGTACAAATGGTGGTAACTAAACACAGGAACATTGATTATCAAAAAAGTTACCACTCAGCATAAGCCACAGTAGCGGTCGCTCTTGCAGTGCTGATCTTCCGTGGCACCTGCACTGTGTGAAACCGCAGCTAAGCAATGCCGCAAATATGTGTATATAAAATAGAAATAATAAATAAATCGGCCCTCAACTACGATCACTGAGGAAAATGTTGGATACTATCAGGCAACTAATTGAAGAAAACCGGCGTATCACCCTATGGGGAGATTCGAGGACATTTTGGGGATTGGTATGAGCCCAATTCAAAAAATGTTACATCAACATTTATCAGTTAACCTTTGTTGCCGCTGGATTTCTCATGTTTTTATTTTGTACTCATCTCAGAAAAAATGGGCTCGAGTTGATTGGTGTAAAAAATATTGACAGTGTACCCCACGTAACAGTGAGCTTTCAGAGTAACTCTGGCTGAAAATCCGGTCGCCTCCCAATACTCGTTTGGCTTGAGAACCACAACGCGGGACACCTGCGGGCGTGCCCATAGATTTCATGTAGCTCAATTAACTTCTGCAGTACTTAGACTGATACTGATAAGAGAACGAAAGAAAGGCAAATTTCGAGGTAGTTAGAATGAATTCAATTTCCAACGGGGTACATACTAATTGCAGTACTCTTCAATACCTGCTGCTTTGCTAGGCTAACCTTTCATTAATCTCACTAAGTTGGCTAGCGTTGTTATGTTCCATTGTTTGAGATAACACAGCCGGTCCTTTCAGCTGAGGATGAGCAGCTTCCACCTTCCAAATTTTGGCAGTTTATTCCACATTATAGCTGCTTGAACACTGAAGGAGTGAAAAAGGAAATTTGTGGTGGTTCTTTAAGTTTATTAAACCGCCTCCGCGGCTGATTATACCTAAATAGCAAAGATTACAAAATTTAGATTTTCGATTCGACTTCCAGCGGGGTACATGTTTAGTAATCATCGCTTTGTTTGGTGGTAGTGGGCATTTTAGGGTTCCGTAGTCAATAAGGAAACCTTGTAGTTTCTCTATGTCCGTCTGTACGGGCTTAGCTCGGAGAGTCTTAGCACTAGAAAGCTGTAATTTAGCATGGGTATACAGAATAATCACGCCGACAAAGTGGTAAAATAAAATCTTAATATATTTTTAGGGTACCTCCTCTACACGCGTAAAATTGAAGAAGGAATGAATTTTCTTTCATTTTTGTACCCATATGTGGGGTGTTGTTGGAAAGGTCGTTAAAAGTATTAAGTTATCTTAATCAGTTTAGGGATCCGTTTAAGAAATATTAAATTCTAAAGTGCTCATTTTTGTTAGAGGTCCCCCCTAAAAGCTAATTGGTTGGTTTTGGATACGTGAATAAATTCACGGTAGTACTAATATATACAACTAACGATGTTAAAAGGAAAACTATTACAAGTACCTAAGTAGGTTTTACAAGATAATGAGTAATAGTCGAAGAACTTATAAAATGTACTTTCCGTTGAAAATTATATGTCTAACAACAAAAAGCCCCCTTCTAAGTCTACACGTGTCCCGACAGGCACTTGGCCGGTTTTTAAATGTAGCAGTAGGTACTGTTGACAAAAGTATTACGTTTCGGTTGTTAGAGATAAGATTGCTCTCAACCTTAGGGGTTCTGGGTGAACGCGCTTCCCTCAACGGAATCAGCTTCACTGACCATTGTGGGATTGGGGTCTAGAGTTAACTCGCTGTGCATAAAAACTATTCGTAAACAATTCAACCCGACTGATATTATGAGAGCCATTTAACGGTTAAGGGGTGTACAAAGGGCCTAAACTTTATTAGTAATTGTGACCCTGGCAGGGTAACATTTCGAGAACCACAACACGTAGCAAAGACGATTGCTGCTAGGCCCTATATATCCTATTATAAAGAAAATCGAGGGAACACAACATACTTGTCCTTCGTGTCGTGGTAGACCCGCCGCCGCATCACTAACTACGGGCCAGCTCAGCTTTATCCGTTGTGGAATATGTGCTGTGTCGACTCAACAATCAGAGGAAAACGGTACTAACGGACAATGCCGTTGTTTACATTAACCGATGTGTTAAAGTACAATGCCATCAATACCTACAAAACTAGGTACCGGTAACAATGCCGTGACACGACCTTTAATTTAAAACTCGCTACGATCAGGAACTGTCCCACTTCAATACCTGAATAACAGTATTTTACTCTACTTACCTACCGATTTTCAAGTTAAGGGCAAAGTAGGTGAATTATGAAGAGTCAGTAAGTAAACCTAGTATTTGTACCAATCACCTAAGTACAAAATACAGAATGCAAAGTGTGAATTTTGTTTCAATTTAACTTTATAAGCTCGCTCGTGGAGGAAGATAGTTTGTAGAGATATTGTTTTTTCTTTCCACGTAGGTACTTAAACTTAACAGCGCATCGTTAACCTAGTAGGTAGATATGTCCATTACTAAGTAAACAAATCTAGATACTTAGGTACCTACATCGATTTTGATACATTTCTATTGTCGCATCGATATGGCAAATATTGAAAAGACAGATGTCAGTAATGGAACTCTTCAATGGCTTCTACATCGCGTGTGGATACAAAAGATTTATTGTGATGAGATCGACGGCAATGCCGTATTTATTAAAATTATTTCGTTGTCTCCATAGAGTAAAATATTCTGACGTACAGTTCCACTGTTCGCCAGCTGATCATTAGAGTAGGCAGATCATGATAATAGACTTAGCTCTTGAAATATAGGTCTCCCACAATAACCTTTGCATTCAAGCTTACCTACACAATAGGTACCATGAACAAACATTCAAGAACAATACTTCAAATATGGGTAACCTACCAAGAGGCGTGTTTATCTATAAGAGATCTCGTTTAACCGTAAAACCCAGACCTAGCAAGCATAGTTTGGGAACTAGAGTTCAAACTAAATCTGAAAATATTGTTAATGTATGATTACCATTACGTAGGTTTTATAAAATTCTAATAAGCAAATCCAACGCTGCGAGGCCCATGGATAAGATTCGGCGGGCCGATGAGAATCAGAATAGTTTGGGCCCGATGTAGATAATGAGCAAGTACAGTCTAACTATTCCTACAATTAAATTGAAGGAACAATTTCACCGCCAAGCTTGATACCGACTTACATGATTTAATAGTTTGACGTTAAGTCATCGATGGATGTTGTGTAAGATAGATGCCTATTTACGAGTTATAAAAATAAATAGTGCCTCTATGTAATTAAGAATGTGAAAACTACTTATACTGAATACTTACCACTTTTCGGAAGAATCATGCCCGTTAGCAAGACAGCATGGGGATTCATTCAATGACCTTATAGTCAATGTCCCCGATTGGGTTTTATTGACCTCGATCGGCTTGTCCTACTGCACGGCCGCGTGCTTCGAGCTTGATAATGTCATGTCATGGACGCGCCGATCTGTCGTTCGGACCATTCATTGTTCCCACCACAGCCGCTGTGGTTCCTGTCATTGTACCCTAAATTGCCATGAAGTCCAACACGATTTTTATCGATATAAAACTGTTTATGCAATAGGACTCTTACCCATTACTCGAGTGAACGCCTCAATAGCAACACTTCAGTGACAGTTGTTAAATTTGATTGAGATGAAATGGTTCCTCGTTATAAGATTTATTTTAGTTTAACGCTTTGTGTGATCCTGTTAACTTCAGGAGTTGGTGCATCAGTGTTGAAAGAAGCTCTGGAAGAACATTTGAAAGACGCCGCTCACAATGAGGGAGCAGAATCTGTCAAGCATGATAAACAGAAGGGCGAAAAAGTACATCAAATCGAAAGCCAAGTGGACGATAGTCACAAAAATCAACAATCAAAAGCAAACGACGAAGCAAAATATTTAAAAAAAGAACATGATGTTAAATCAGCATCTGAAAGCGACGCCTATAAAGGATTCAATGCTAAACAAGACAAAGCTGAAGACAGTGAAGCTAGTGGTTTCAAAAGAGGCCACAAGAAGGGGCATCATAAGCAGGGATTTCAAAATTCCTATCATAAAGATGAGTCGTCTAATAAGAGCACTTTCTTCGATGATTTCAATGACGAGGGTGATCAAGCCCAGTACAATAGTAGATTGAATAGTCATGACAATCAGGGTGGTAGAAGTTATCAAGGGTCACATAATAATGGACAAGAGCATGTACGTGATAACTATCAGGGTGGAGGTTACAACCGGCATGGAGAAACTGGAGAAAAACACCTAGGACATAGAGATCATGGAAAGAATTATTACTTAGATGATCGTTTAAACCATAATCAGTTCCGAGATGGGCATAATAGCCATAACAGAGACAAAGTTCATGATCGGTACCAATATCATGTGCCCGCTCCACCTCCACCACCGCCACCTCCGCCACCACCGCCAGTCCATCATGGTTCTGGTTGGGATTGGCAAAGATGGGACGACAGCAGAAGAGGATGGGAACAACCCGGGTGGGGAAGAGAGGCTGGTTGGGACAGAGACTACGGAGGCCCTGGTTACTACGATGATCATGGTTTGCGCCACGATGGAGGATACGGATACGGCCCTCATCACGGATATGGCTATGGCGAGTCTCGCGCAGATCCCGTCGCTGAAATACCTAAGAATGCTCCTGTAGTATCTGCACATAGAAAGGAGACTATAACTATTTATGAGGACCCGCGATATGAAGGTAAGGATAACGGCCAACTTAGAAGGGAAGAAGGAGACTATCTTCAGTTAGAGTTTAAGCCGAGCAATCATCGATACGCTAGCGAGGGAGGTGTGGAGTCCAGCAAAATCAATAGATTGGTGTACAACTATCGACGACAGTGAAATAATAGATTAATACCTATACAAAATCAAATGATTGAAATAACAATGCTTTCTGGAGATACTCATTGAATAAAAGTGTTTATGAAGTCTTTGGTCATCAATAAAGACTTATGGGAATGGTGATGGGTACAATGTAAGATATAAATTAACTTGTTGTATTTTCTTAGTGGTTCGTTGTAGCCCTTTGAGCTGTAAATATTTTTCCATACAACATTAGTACTTGCATTTATTTATTTTGTCATACCGCTTCGCTGCATTGATAGTAAACGAAAAAAAAAAGAATAAACAAAAATATCGTTTTGCCTATTCATTAATGCTACTGTGTATTAGCATACCTACCCAAAATTAAAGAAAAATTCATAAAATCTGTTCTTTTCCGGATGAATGTGGATAAATATTATTTACATCTCAAGCAGTATTCAGGAATCCTCATATTGCATATTTACCGATATTCAGTGAGGCGAGCAAGTCAAATAGGCTTTGAAGGGAGGATTCTTGGGACATTCACTACGTGATGGACATATACGGCCAGTCGGGCGGCATATTTCAATATGGCACATCTGCCACAGTCGAATGACTTGCGCTCTGGACCGTAACGGTCGGGAGCGTGCAAAATCGGTGTCATTGGTCCGGTATGGTAGGTATTGGTGGACTTGAAGCTTGCTCCAATACAGTTTGGAGCTCAGTGAATTATATTGCACTCATAAAGTTACCAACATTTGTATGTTGGTTTGGTTGTTTCAAAATTGATTTAAGGTTACGTCAAAGCATTGATTAACTTGATTTTAGAATTTTTTGTGGTCTTTTTTTATAGTATGGTAAGGGAAAGGAATGCGATCAGAAGCACCTAAAGTTCTTCCGTATGTGTAGTAAAAGGCTATCACTGAAGAGAAGCAGCGTCATTAGTGTGAAATTTCCAAAAATCTGTCATTGCAAATAAGACAGCGTGGCGAATAGGGCAAAATGCTAATCGAGGCGTCTGGCAATGTACCATTTTGTGAGGCTGTTATTAATCGAGAAGAAGTGAATGAATTAGTAAAGACGCCACAAAGGAAAACATAACTTACAGACAAGGAGGATAAGTAGATATTTTCATCTATAACATTTTCTATTATAATTTAGCTACTCCGATTTACCGCGCCGACGACAACAGGAACTCGAATTTGTGCAAACCAAAAACTCCTGGGTGTCTTTGGAGTTAATTCCTGCCAAGTTTCTGAATTAGCTCGTTTTATTACCCCTTCCGTTTTAATTAAAAGACATCGTTATTGAGGCACTATCCACTCGTAGATATTTTTCAGTGCTTTTATTTGTAATTTAAATTTTGCGACCCCTTCGTTGTGGTTCCGCTTTGGGGGGATAAACTAATTTAAACGCTAAGCTCCCGACAAAGTATCGTTTTATAATATGTATGGTTTGGGCAACATTTTAAAATTGGATTAAGCCAACGTCCGTTTCGGAGCAGTTTTACGAGTTTTTCTTTTTTAGTATATTATTTACTACGTTGATTCTTTGTTTTTCAAACTGTGCTGAGATTACCATAATAAGTAAATAAAAGAATATTAGATAATAACTCTTAAAATACTTTTTAAGACTTCAATAAGAAGTAAGAAAATTGTCCAGAAGCAGATAAAAGGTTCTTATCTACTTTAAATTAAGGTTTCCCACCAGTATATGTGTATGTCTAAGGATATTTTTTATTTATTATTATTATTTATATACTGGTTTATGTAAACTTCAGGTTTCTGTTTCTGTCTGATAAATTATGATATACAGGAAGCAATGAAACGTTCTAACAATTCAAACGACAAGTTTTCTGTAGAATTTTATTAATGAATAAGTATGATGATGAATATACGATGTGACAAAGCTTTTTTGAACGATATGCATATTGCCAGGCAATCTGCAATTTTAAAAATACTCAACCACTTATTTTACTTTGTGGCCAATGGATAGTCGCCGTGTTTATTGCTGGTGTTGAATTAAATCAAAGGCAAGTAGTTTACATAAATATTCAGCATTCAAATAAAGCATTGTTTTCATTGAGTATGAAATTCAAGTATGATTTAAATTTTTGAAGAGTTTCTTGTTGTGTTCGTGTGTTATGGAATTATGATAAACAAGTAAGTTCCCCTAATAGTAGAAGAGTGACGGCGGCGGTCGATTACTGCAGCCGAACTCCCAAAGACGTGGATATTTTTATTACAAATAGGTAAGTATTGGAGTTACGGATGCATTGTGTTATTATTATACACGAAGTGGGTTATTTTTAAAAACTATGGGACTTTCCACCAAAAAACGTCTTTAGAGTTGCATGTTTCAATGGCGATTAACTCACCACCTATCACGAGTGCATTTCCGTATATGTATTTTGATGGTCGAACCGTGGATGTTGTTCAAAGCAAACTTTTAATGTGTAGAATACCCAAATGTTAATATTTGAGATATCTCTAACTACCCTTTGGGATAAGGGTCCTGATGTTATGTATGTAACAATTTTTTTTTAAAGAAAAGTTACGACAACTACTTAATTCAAATTGAGAGAAACTGAAATTATAGGTAAATAGTAGTTGTAAAAGTAAGTGTAATAAAAAAAACAGGGATAGTTACCTCAACACAGAGAAGTTGAGGCGGCTAATCACCGAACCCTCTCTTTTTATTGTACTTCCTTGCTAACGACTTATCTTAGGGCACTAAAGCAATTTCAAAATGGCACCCGAATAACACGCCAATAATCGTTAACAGCGATTGGAAAACAAAACTGTGATTATAGGGTATTATCTGGGCGAGTCTGTCTCGTTCTATCTTGTTGGGAAATGTGTCACTATCTCATTTGTTTCTAGAGGGGTTGGGAAAGATAGAGTGACATTACTTTAACGAACATTCGATGGCCGGTGTCGGCTGGATAGGGGTTCAGAGACTTCTAGTAGGCAGGTTTCGATCTGATGGGAATTAGACATAATCATCAGGCTCGGTTCCAAGCTCATGCTCTGCTTTTGTTTTTAACACACGGGTGTTATGCATGTGTTGGACGGCATCTCTGTGTGCGTCTAGACTTGGTCCAAATGTCTCTTCGTATAGTGGTCCAATTTGAGTGCATTTTTTATAGTAAAGACTGAATGAGCGGACTGGTTAGCCATGATTGATAAAAATTAGTTAAGCCGTTACGAAGATATTTAACTTTTAACATAGTTGTTTGGTGTATTTGGATGACATCATAATCCATCTGGGGTCGTTAAATTTTGAATTTATAATTATATTATCATATAATATAATTATAAATATAACCTATCGGTAAATAGAAATTTACAAAGATATTAATCATGTTGAGGCAGACAAGGGGACGAGTGTCAGACTACTTAATGTATTAACCTTTTGTAAGTAAAACGTATAAAATAAAATCAGCTTAAATAATGAATTCCCCGCAATAATATGTTAAAACGTACCGCTTCAAACACGTATAAGGTTCGTATTTATAATACGATTTTAAGATTGAGATCGATTTGAGATACTGTTGTGTATTTAAAACAGTAACAAAATAATAACTCTAAGTTAGATCTTGAGATCGTTTTATTAATACAAGCCTGAGATGCCTATTCTGATCATTTGATCCTTAATCAGAAGGATCGTTACAGATTTGTTTAGTGTTGAAATATTGAAAGATTTCGACTATCCAAGGAAGAAGGGTAATGTTTGAGTGTATATATGTAAGTATACCTAAACGGCTTCACGGATTTCGAAGTAGGTACACGGTGTCGATAGATTCGTCGTACACCCATGAGTGTCATAGGAAACATTAATTTATGGTAAAAAATTCAATATGGCGCCCGCGAAATACAAAATTAGCTGTCGGGTTGTTTGGTTTTTAAACTCATATTGCTTATTATTTCAATAAACATACCTACTAAGTTTTTAATACCAATAGGTACCTACAATATAAACAAGATATATCACCATCAGCTCATAAACGGGCATTATTGTCGGAAACTTGTTTTCTAAGCAGACGCCTCAGTTTCCCTCGCGGCGGAACAATGAACTCCGCTCAACTCTTATCTCAGAGTTTATTGTCTGAAGTTAGCTCGATGGCCGTTTTGTTGCTGATTCCCTGACAACTCGGTTTAGATGAGCAAGTTACTCGTTTGTGTTCCAAAGCTGCTCGTATTCACACCATACGACTTTTACCCCTAGGGGATATGTTAGATATACCTACTAACAGAAGATTCCGGTACACTTAGAATAGAAAGAATAGAATAGAAAAAAAAATTATTTGACCCAATAAACGACACACAAACTAACATGATACAACTTATATATAAATTAACATTTCAAATAATTTTTTTACAGACCCAAGTAAATAATTTCATGGTAAATGAAAAACACAAAGGAAAATAGACTTCGATTCCTTAGACATATTTTCTGGTGTCGCAAAGTGGTGCCAAAAAGGTCTCCATCTCAGCATGAGTTGCAATTACCTAATAACTACAACGTTGATTTTCAGAGGAGCCTCACATGACGCACGGACGTCAACCAACACAGACATTAAATACATGAAATATTGAAAGTTTAGTTTTCCATACATTAATAATAAACAAAGATGACAATATACAGATAATTAATGTGAATGTGATAATAGGTGGGAATAATAAACAATAGTGATTAATAATTTACCCTAAAATAATTTATAAATATTTATTTATAACCTACATAAGATATATATATAAGTCTACGAACCCACCCACATTACTGCCGATTTTCGAGTGATGGGACGAAGGCCAGAGCCCACTAGGTTTTCTATGTATTAAACACATCGCGAATAAGGTAAGTGTTTCGATTACTTTTTTGGATGTCTAACAAGAATAACTTAAGCTTAGAATTGAAATTTTTTATAGATTGCTTTCTTGCTTTTACTTTATATAAAAAATAAATAAACTACCCGTGCAATCCTTCTATTTCACTTACCTAATATGCCATATTTTTTCCTTACGGTAAAAAACTAATCCAGTATAAACACGACCTTCATGCCAAATTGGGTGGTCAGAGATATCCCAAACTAAAGTATTGGGGTGTTATAAACATTAAAAGATTAATGCTTGAAACAACATCTAACTACTGTTCACCTTTCGAAATATATAGAAAAGCACACGTGAGACCATCGCCGTTAAAACGTGCAAGGCCATAGAAGTTTTTTGGTGGAAAGTCCCTTAGTCGCCATTTCCGACACCCACGGGAAGGGACCGGTTGGTTCTATTTTAACGTGCTAAAGCACACAGTATTTTTACATTATAGGTAATGCATTTTATGGTAATTGGTCATCTTACCTGGTGGTATTTAAAATGGTGTAGCAATTTGGTTTCTTTGCCTATTAAGCAAGCAGGATATTTGCAGTTTTTTTAGCTGGTTATTCTCATTCGGTCTTCTTTTTAATCGACTTCAAAAAGAAGAACATTCCAAACTGCGTTTATCCGACTGCCCCAAGAAGGGGGTAATGTTTTCGAGTGTAGGCATATACATATATGTATGTAGATTTCTATGTTAACTCATATAGCCTAAACTAAAAATTTGAAGTGTAGTGTCGTTAGATACGTCTCGAGCCACAGAATATCCTAGGATACATTTTATTGTAAAAAATACAATATGCTGTTCGTAAAATCCAAGCTGTCCGGTTTTTTGGTTTCGTTAATCAAATGTATTTATCTATAAAAGCAGTGCAATGAAACTGTTAAAATTAGATCTATTTGACAATCGTGTCGTACGGTGTAAGCGGACATATTAAAGGGGTAGGTACTCGTTCACTCGTGACGAATCCATTGCTTGTAGCAACTAATTGCTATGAAATGAACCACTCCTCAGGGAGTCAGCCCTGATTTTGTTTTAACCGAATTCGTCCAAAATTACGCTGGTATGTCACAACCAACTCTGAACATTCAATTACCAAGGTTTTCTTTTCTCTTGCAAAATCATAAGGTTTCAGGGGAAAGTTAAAGAGTTGTATAGAAATTATGAAGTTGCGCAAATTGCAATCGCAAAGTTCCTAATTAAAAAAATTAAGGTGGAGCTTTTATGGATTCTTTTACATTCAGCATACTTTTTTTGTAAATACTGATTTTTTTGGGTTGTTTAACTTTATTTTGTTTGGTTGAGGGTTGAGACGTAGTTGGTTCCCACCGCGTGGGTTGGTACTTAATAACATATTAAATTATATAAAACGGCTTACTATATTACGGCTTAGGTGTGCTTAGTTGTATAACCTATCATGATAATCATAATACTTAAAATGTACCTACTTCTTAGTTAGAATATCATTGTTTATGAGTGATTTGCATGAAATGTTGTTAGGCCTTAGCTAGTCAGTATTCATCAATGCTATTATATACCTAGTATATAACCTAGTATATACTATAATACTAGTATATAATATAATATATATTAAACCCCGATGCAAAAAGGGGCGTTAAAGTTTGAAGCGTAATGTCTCTTTGTGGCATTGCTGCGCCTAAATTGAAAACGATTTGAAAAAGTTGGTGTTTTGGACATGATTTAATCATGTTTGATGGATATCGATTCAGTCTTTTCAAAGGTATTCGTCTTGTAACACACTTGGTTTGTTTAACAAGATGATTAAATCATCTCTTTAGGTACCTATATCATCATCGACCATCGTTTTACAAAATTTTTATTTTTAGTGTTTATAAATTTTAATGGTCGATTTTTATTGGTAAACTTTTGTATAAGAGTAACTTAACTAAAACACAAAGTTAAAATAAAAAGCAAAAACACGGAAACACCCGAACACGCCCTCTGCTCTCCATAACTATGAAAGGTAGAAAAAAATAATCACATTAAATTTAAACTAAATAAATTAATTGTATTTACTTAACATAAAAAATAAAATAAAGATATTTATTCATCCACAAAATCTTATACTTAGTAAGGACTAAGCAATCTGTTGATTTCCATTCCCCCCAGCAGACCTATATCTTACAAAGTATCAGGGTTTCAATATATTGTTTTGATCTGCCTACCCATAACAGCTTGGAACTTTGATTGTTAACTACGTGGTTACTTATTCCATACAATAGAAAATAATTAGTGTTATTTAATTACCCCTAAATGTCTTTGATGTTGATAAAATCAATAAAATAAATTGAGAAATTAAAAAATCTCCAATGAACAGAAAATAATTATCATCCAGGTATACAAAGCAACTGTGATTAAAGTTAAATATCGTCGAAACGGCTGAATATAATAATATATATAGTTAAGAACCTTTCCACTAGTTCAATCTTTAGTTAGTTATTTATTTAAGAGCCCTGCTCTTGTCGGTGGAGTATTTTCGATATCTATCAATCTTAAAAGTTATAAAAAAACTACACTCAAATTCGACCACACATTATTGAGATATGACTCGACACATACGCGCACAGAGCCGTCAAATACATAACCTCATTTATAATGGGGGGTTAATAAACATAAATAAAACATAAAAACAACACTATTATAATTATCACTTCTAATGGTTAATATATTTATTTAAAAACAGTAACAAATAAAGAGATGGAATTTAAATATAAACTAGAATTAAATGTACATACTAGGGTCGCAGGGAGCAGTAACGTCCTGAGTTCCTAACCGCTCATAAGTTATTGGAGCTTTGTATACAAGGTGTTTGCCTATGGCACAGAGCAATATGTTCAACAAACAGCCTTCAGGCGTCAGGTAAGTTATGGCTACCCTTGTGTGCAGTTTTGCTTATTAACGAGACTAACATGGCGGACGTTTGATAAGATTTTGGTTTGTCTTGGCGGCCAGTCGTGCCTTGAGGCCGCCTTGGGGCATTTGGAGTTGAGGCAGACGTGCCGAGCTTGATGTACGGTCTCGGTGCAAATTATTATATTAAGATACGATAGACACTAAGAATAGCATGCTGTGTTCAGATTTATTTATTTTATTAGTATCTTATTTAAGTTTAGTAAAATTATGAAAATTCAACCTTTACATGTAACACGTTAGATGCGTATTATACATAGCTACGCGTAGCTCTTCTACTAGGTATACATCTATATTAGTAGTAGGCTACGACGACAGCGAATACGAAATACAACAAGTGTTATACAATTGCTTCCTGTTTTTACATATTAGGTATAATCGTAAATCTCTGCTCTATGTATAAAATAATCGCAACACATTTTGGAACATGTGTAGATTGTTGTTAATATGCCCGTATTGCTACGATTACAATTGTGCAACTAAGAATATGTGATTGATTGATCATTTATATTATCTGTAACATTTTAATGCTAATAGGTACCTACATTTATTTATCTTTATTTCTAATTTCCAATCTTTTCTCGCTATACAATAAAAAATCTATAGTTTTGAAGGTATCGAATACCTGTGATCATACCTACATGTGGTCAACAACAAAAGAAACGTTGAGCACCTACCAAATGAAAAGGGCGGTATTATCCAAACCCATTTAGATTTCTAGCGTCTTCTAAACAACAAACATCTATCTTGACGTACATGCAACCTCTTAAGAGGAGCTTAGCTCCATAGGCTTAGCTGTCTTGTGTTATCTCGACAAAGTTTGGAATTTGCAAATGCCTCGGGCTCTACAAAATGTGAGCCCCTTTTGAGCCTGGTGTTGTATCGTGCTTGACAATGAGATACTGACATGCTTATCTCACTATAAATGTTGATTGTACAATATATGTATATGTAAGCTAATTCCGTCACTCAATTAGTTGTGACATTCAGGTATAATAGAATGATGTTTATCACTTAAATTGTTAGTTTGATTTACTTACCATATCGTATAGATAATTTTTTTTTTATGCACGACGGGTTTGTACTTGACCTCAATCACACCTGATGTTAAGTGAAGATCAGGTCGAAGGTGGAAGCGTACTGACCCGGAAACCCCAATGGGGGACTGGCTATCTTATCTCTGACAACCGGAACACAACAATGCTATTAACATTGCTGCTTGGCGGCAGATTTAGATAAGATGGTGGTAGCTAGCCAGGCGGACATTTTAAAATGCCCTACCACCAACCAAACCGAGTACTTAAACATGTACCCCGCTGGAGATCGAACCCGCGACCTTCTAATCGTAAACACAATGTTGTTTACATTGAGCCACGGAGGCGGTTCATAATATTTCGTTTTTGCACAAGATACTATAATTATTTATTAAATAAAGGTACCTAAGTCCTAATAGGTTTGTCATGGTTGACATAAAGCTATAAATTTTCTTTACTCATGGTTATATAGGTAAAGCCGTAACAGTCATGTATATATTTTTGAATTTGACTCCTGATTATACCAATGTTATTTGACACTACAAAAGTTCTAGATTATAACTCAGATTACCAATAAATTTAAAAAATAGAATTACACTTCATTCATTCATTAGCTTTGAAGCCACACCAATCATCTACTAACTATATCACTCACAAAACTAATAAATAAGACAATTTGCTTAAAGTGGAACTAGATGGCGCTGTGTAGGTATATGTGTAGAGGGACCAAGGATATTTATTTATTTAATATATTATAGAAATAGCTAGAATCGCGAGGTGCCCGTGTGTCTAATAAGACACAATCTCTATTTGTCAGATCGTTAAAAATACCTGATGATGATGTGAATTAATGTGTAATATTTTTGTATTTATTATAAACTAGCTTTCCGCCCGCGGCTACACCTGCGTGGAATAACTTTATCGCGGAAATTTGTTTATCCCGCGGGAACTACTCACTTTATCGGGATAAAAAATTCATCCGTTTCGCCGTGATTGAGCAACTATTTGTTGCTCACAAACATAATTTGTTGCTCAAAACAAACGTCCAAACTTTCGCATTTATAATATTAGTTAGACTAGTTAGATATGCGCCTCGTTGGTTCTCTTTATTCAGTATTCTCCTTGTTTGATTCTTTTTCGATTAACTCATAATATTTTAAATTCAAAATTTGAATTCTGCCTGTCCTTTCTTTCTCTCTCTCTTTCTGTGTATCTTTTGTTTTTTTCAGTTTATATTTTCCCGTTATAAAGACTGGACGTATACTTTTCTATTATTATTGTTTGAAGTACAAAACTATATATATTTATTATTACAAAACAATATCCATAAATAATAAAACATAGATTAATACACGAGGAGAATCTTAAATATATGAGATCTGTTTTGGAGAAAGCATATTATGAGTGTTTCTTTCGGTCTCCTCACTAGGCAAGCCTGTATCGAGGACACCTGATTACGAGATTAAATTCACTTTATTCCTTTCTACTCATATAAAAGTTATTTTGTGTACGTGTAATTGTTTGTGAACGTGATACCTTTTAATATAGTTGTCACTGACAACGACTCAAAGATCCGGCTCATCCTCATCTCTCTACATACTGTGGCCTACTCCTGGACATCTACAGCATCAGCCTGGGAGTAGTGCTTCAACACAATACACTTTATTGCATAAAAGAAGGGAAAATATAACGTATAGGTAATAGTTAAACATACTTATACACTTATAGGAACAGATAATTATTCAGCTATCCAATTCCTTTAATCTATGATAAGTAATAGGACGAATGAATAAGAAAATAAGAAAGTCGGGTCTCTGACTGATCAATCGTTATCGATGTAGATTAGAGTTAGACAATTAGATGCGCCATTTGTCTGTTCTAATCTCCGTCGAGTTGAACGATAGGTATAGGTAAAGATACTGCAATATTATATTAGGTCCTTACCTATGAAATTGGCGTTTTGTATGAAGAATTTCATTAAAACTGTTTTCTGTTACAAACATTTTTGATATTTTTTTTGGGAACGGCAAATCCAAATTTAGCTAAACTTTGTGTGTATTATTGGATAACATTAAGTTAAGTACAGGGAGCGTTAATTTTTAAAAGTACCTAACCGCTTTATAAAAGTTTCAGCGAATCTAAGAAATGAAAAGAGCTCTGTTCAAATTTTTTTATTATGTGATTTAGCCCAGAATATAAAAAATATTTCAAATGAAACTTTGAAATAATATTCCATTTTCCAAATAAAAAACAAATTTGGATATAGCTTTGAGAATCGCAGGAATTGGTATTATGATTAACGAAGAAAAAAAACTCCAACTTCATAGGTTAGTGGTTAGACTGGCGACGACGGGGGTTTCATAAATAAGACTCGTAGTCTACTGTGTTGTTGCACGAACAAGGCCCTTTAATTATTAACCAGCGTATTTATAATACGGTATTGACGCTGACTAAGCGATATGCGTCTAAGTTGCAGTAAACAATTGCGTTACGGGTAAACACCGAAATTAGACAAGGTTATCAACACACTAACACCACATTAAAAGTTATTGTCTTCTCTTTCAACATCGTAGGTGCATTCAGAAAATAGATGAGCTGAATATATCTTTATAAGCAACTCGCAACAACAATAACTAAGGTGAAATTGGTTAGCTATAGGCACAATAATATTTAGGCACCTCGAAATATCACTCGCCTTCGAGTATAACCTAACCATCACATTTAGCTACAATTAAATTAATTACATCATAATATCCTCATCTAAAATTAAATTTTCAACCCTTCACTGTTCAAAGATATCAAGTTGAACATCGAATAAATGTGGCCATTTCTCATTTTAACCGAAGCAAAACTTAATAACCCTACTGGAAACGCAATAATTACGAGCGCTCAGTGCGAGATTCGGGAGGGAAATAAATGAGTGCCATTAAGAGACTCGCGTTTAGATATTTCATCCCCCTTAAAGAAGACGTTAGCGGGGGCACCGGCACGGCACCGATGTGGATTGTTCCCACGCGTCAGGTCAAAGAAAAATAAATAGAATCTATGTATCTTAATACTATACACACTGTTATCAAAGCGTTTTTAATAAGTATAGATTAATCACTCAATCTGTTATTTTTTTGTGATACACAGGTGTACACACGGGTTTGTTAAGATTTTTTTTTATAAACTGTGTATGATCAATCTTTTCATACAAATATTGTGAACAAATTAAAATAGTACCTATATAGTAGTAGTTTTGGTATTGGTTGTTGCAGGTCGTCGGAGACCTGTATCACTGTGACCGTCGCCGATCTATCGTGATCGCCACTAATCTACAGTTCGTTGCTCAAGTTTGCCTCTCTGAGGTATTGGATTTACTACTAGTAGTAACTAGAGAATCTAAACTCAACACCTAAGTAGAATAGTGTAAGCTAAACAACAGCAAAAATGTTTTATAATTACATTTAAATCATCAATCAACCATTTAATAAACTCTAGTAAGTATATGTACACAGAATCAGAATGTTGACCAAGGCTTATCTGCACAAAAACTTCCCCACAATGCTTTTTATTCGACTACAGTGAAGCGAAAATGTGTTATGCTTTTAGCAGTCTATGTATTTTACACATAGACAGATCGATACGTCACGTCTCTGAGAGATTCGGACCGTTGGGATACGCAGGAGTCCAGTCAGTGACACTCCATTAGGTATTATGTGGCCTTAGGAATTATGACGACCTGTTTGGTGTAGTGGTAGCAACTCTGACTGCTATACCAAAAGGTTGTGGGTTCGAATCCCGCTAGGGGCATATGTTTGTGTGATGAATACGGACATGTGTACCCGAGTTACGGATGTTTTTCATTTATAATAAGTATTTATTTACAAAAAAAAATGTATTTATGTAGTATATCAACCATCTAGTATTCACAACACAAGCCTATAGTTGCTTACTGTGGAAGTAGATGGCGCTGTGTGTATGTCTAAGGATATTTATTTATTTATTATCATATTTATCATGCATTAATCCATCATATTTATTTCTTATATTGTCTACATTATTTCATTAATAGCACTAGCTGGAGTTTTTATATGGAGGGAGTGTCTTCAAAGTTCATTAAGTGTATATACCTACTTACACATTATATTAAATAATTTTTGAATTACCTACTATAAACAGAAAATTTGGAAACCCCCGAGAAAACAAATTATTATATCATTCAGATAAATCCAATCAACTATATTAAAAGCTAATTATCTTAAACATGGCCTGAAACCTATTTCCGAGTTAAATCTTATAGATAAAAAAGTTTCAATATTTAGAAAAAACCTCGAAGACATCATCCAATTACACAAAAAAATGTGTAAAGGCTAAATATCTTCGAAACGACTTAATCGATTTTCATCAAATGTGGCTAATAACCTGTCAGTCGTTTAGTCTTCAATATAACAAAACCCGCACTCAAGTCAAACCACGCATTACTGAGACATATCCAGATAAAAACTCGATACACACATACGCATCGCCGTCAAACACATAACACCCCGTTTCTCATTGGGGGTTAAAAAATAAATTTATATGTTACCTATAAGATTTTACATTTTATCACATTATTTAAACCTTGCGTTTCTTTTCTTTATATATGACCTTTAACAGTCAAAGAACTTACCTACCTGTCTATTTTAAGTAGGGGTTGAATGTTCTTTGAGAACGAGCACCTGACAAATTATCACCGCTCAGAGGCAATCCTCACGTTTGTTTTTGTTGAAATGCGGATGTGTTTTTGTGGCGAAAGACTAATGTGCAATGTGTCTAATTGCCCACTTACGTGGCGCAGGTACAATGCAAAGTGTACCTAACCTTATTGTATTTTATTGTCAGCCAAAATTAAATATTTTTTTCAAACTACGTGTTTTAATTACGTGATGAATATATCTAACTAAATGATATGATGTCTCGAAAGGAAATTGGGATAATTTTATCTTTCGATTGACCGACCGATGTCTTAGTGGGTAGTGAACACTGACTTCGAAACAAATGGTTGCGTGTTTGAATCCAGCTGTGTGCTGTATAAAACATTTAATGCCGAGTTATGAATGTTTAAATATCCCGGAGCAGGGCTTGTAACCGGTGTCGAAAATACGGGTAAATAAATGTTTATACCGTTTTTCCAAAAGGTTTCGTTTAGAAAATAACCGGTAAATAGGTTTACTGTTTATAGTAAGGCTTGTTTACAGGTTTATTTATTTAACCTAAATCAGCGTTAAGTACAAAGGAGTGTTATATTTCGGTTTGGATCTACCTTAATCTAAAAAAAAAACAGGTTTTCTTAAGGAGTGAAACTAACTGAATGGGTTTTGAATAAATTAAGCGATTTTTAGTCGTTTTCCTTTCGCTTTTATGGACGACGTCGTCTATATCTCTACAAACTTCAACCGACGCCGATGCGTGCACTGTCTTTCTGGATTAAACCGGTTTATGAAGGATTTAGGTAGCGCTGTTAGTACTATATTAATTCTGTGGTAGCGCTCTCAATTCGGACGCGCTCTGAACGAAACCTTTTCTAAAATCCGGTGTAAATCTTTATTTACTAGTATTTCCGAAACCGGTTATACGCCTTGGTTAGTAGATAATTGGTGTAGGTATTCAAAACTTTATATTTACATATTTTTGTATATCTGACGTAGAATATAATAATAGCAAAACAATATTCAAACAAATAAATAAATACGACAAGTTGCGTTCGCATATCAAAATAACATTCCGCAGTGTTGGGATTTGTAAAATAAGAGGAAATACGTGGAAATTCGTTCCAAACTAAATTATTCAAAATAAGCCGCGTAGCCCTACGCATAGTTGTACATATACATTGTAGGTTGTATTGTAGTATTATTAGATGAAGGGTGCAGACGAAATATTTTGAGTAGATACTGGTAAAAAATTTATTTCCGTGAGCGTATCGATGTGATAGTGATATCTAAATTTATGTAAAAATGGGGTGCCTACATGAATAAATATTTGATAATTTTTATCCTACGAAATAAGTACTTAAATGTTAAAATG
This sequence comes from Oegoconia quadripuncta, assembly GCA_949316235.1. Lineage (NCBI taxonomy): Eukaryota > Metazoa > Arthropoda > Insecta > Lepidoptera > Autostichidae > Oegoconia > Oegoconia quadripuncta. The sequence goes on along the minus strand of OX438746.1, from coordinate 23,785,144 downwards.
TACACGATCTTCTTTAATATAACTGTTAACTAGCAATAAAAATACACAATAAAAATGGGGTGTTATGATGAGAAATAGGTAAAATATGGTTTGACAAAATATTTTGACGTAATATTGTAGGTAACTATGGCGATGAAGCCTTGATATTGTACTATTTTTGATGCCCAATCTTCATAATCTATTTGAAAAATAATTATTTTTTGCGACAAATACCAATATTTTTAACAGTAAATTTACCCAGAAGTATTAAAATTCCGTCGAAAAGTTTCTACCTAATTGATACGAGTAAAACAAATAATATTTTTTAATGAATTTAGATGATACCCGTTAATATTTGGTAGCAAAATTTTTATTTTATTCATACTTGCCTATCTAAAAACAGTATAATCAAATATCTCTCAACAAGGCGACAAGCGTTATGAACGGTTCACAACAAAAGGGCTGTAACATTTTACAGCCGCAATTGGGTGGAGCGAACCTCGAGATAGCACTCCTGCCAACAATTAAAGGGCGTAGATAAAGACATGGGATTTTCAGACTCCTTTACCTTTGTTTATCAGCTTAAATTAGGCTGTTGGTTTATATTAAGGAACTGATTGACGAATTTGATGAGTATCTTTACTAGGGGGTTACTTTAATTTAGGGTCTATTTATTATTCTAAAGTTACAAACACATAAACATCATCACATAAAGTACAAAAGTTAATGTTTTGCATACCTATAAGATAACACTTTTTGATTTCAGCAGAACTTTCAGATGTACATAACAATTAAGAAATTATTTGTGCTAACCCACTTAATTACTCGTATTGAATTCCGTGATGATAGGTTTGCCTGGAAGAGATCGCTGTTAGCGATAAGGCCGCCTAATTTGTAGTTTCTATAAGATATTTAAATGTACCTTCCTTATTTAAACAATAAAGCGTATTTGATTGATTGATTGATTGATAAACAAACAAAATATTCTTTATTGTACATTAATAAGAAATATAAGAAAAATAAGAAAAAGGGGATAGTATAAATGCGCCAACTGACTAGCTGAACATCCTGTTGAAATTAGTTATCATATGATTTTCTATTGCTTTGACGCAGCTAGACATCATCCTCAGCAACCGCACGTATTAACAAATAAAGGGTAGTTTATAAAAAATACTGCAGAGAATAAAAATCTGGCCAGTAGTGCCAAGATTATAGTTCACTTCACGTCATACTTACTTTCGAGTTATTGAATTTCATAAATATCTACTTACCAGTTATACATAATATATATTATTATGTCTCATTTAACAGATATTGTGAAAGCTAAAATAATAGTGCGTTGGGAGGACAATTACAGCATAAGAAGTATATATCTAGAGAATTTGCATGCAGCTGGAATCCACAAGTATAAGCGGGCCAAAAAAATTTAACTAACTGAAGCTCATCGACAAGCTAGAATAAGATTCGCCTCAAACTATCTTAATTTTGATTGGGAGAACGAGATCGTTATTTTCACTGATGAAAAAAGCTTTAAATCTGATGATGATGGCAGAAAAATATTGTGGAGAAGACCTGGCGAACGTTATAAGCCTCAAAATGTTTTGCCATTGAGAACCAGTGGTAAGATATTATATTGTTTAAATTAAAAAGTAATATTTTATAGGATTTTTTAATCTTTAAATTAAATATTTATAAAAAGAAATTTTTATTTTTACAATGAAAATTTTAGTTAGCAGCTCAATTAAAATTATATTTCAATATTTAATATTTATAACAGTGATATACCTCTAATTTATGCAATGTGGCTTATTTGTGAATTAATATTATTGTTGTTTTCTAGGTTATTGGGGATGGATGTCATCGATGGGCCCAGGAGAGCTAGTCGAATTCGGCGGTCGCATGAACAGTGAAAAATATTTGGAAATTTTACGAGACGTGATGATTCCAACAGTGCGCAATGTTTATCCAGAGGGGCAAATACATTTTATTCAAGATAATTGTTCTGTGCACCGTTCAAATTTAGTTAGAGGGTGGCTGGCCACCCAGAACGATATAATAGTTATTGAGTGGCCATCGAAAAGTCCAGATTTGAACTTAATTGAAAACTTGTGGGGTCAAATGGTTCTCAACTGGGACACAAGTGAAGTTCAAACTAAAAAAAATCTAGACGAAGAGGTTATGAGATCTTGGGACCTTATGCGTTTAAATAATATGTGTTCGACCTTGGTAAGCGGAATGAAAAACAGACTGGAACAAGTGCTTTATGAGGTTATATGAGGGTTACCCTCTTCGATATTAAAGATCATTCACTGCCGTAGGTTTTATTTTTAACCGACTTCCAAAAAAAGGTATTGTAATAACTAAAGGTATTGTAATAATTGTATTAACACCCTTAGCAGTTTCAATAAATTGTTATTTACTTAGCACTATTTGGCCCCACACGTTACAGTTTACAGTTATGTAAATATCATCCTATGATTAAAAAAGTTGAGAGATGTAAATTGTTACTTAATAAAGGTAGCATGTTGGTTCTCTCTTTAAAAGATTAATCATAGTGTGAATTTATAGAACTCATATATAGTTGTTAAAAAATAAAATAAAATATTTAAATATTAAAATGGCTTTTTATTTATTATTAGCTCTGTTTAATAACATATGCTAATTATTACTTATTCTAATGAATAAAGTTATAATTACAACCAAAACAACACCAAAATTTTAATTTAAAAAAGTCTTGGAGGGTTCGGGATTCGAACTTGCTACCATCCATTTGATCTTAGCCTATTTGTTAATTGCGCCACGCAACCTTTGCTCTTTCTGATGAAAACAATCGTATGGTTCCGCTCTGCTTGCTATCCGTTGGTTCGCTGTTCGTTTGTTGAATAATCAACAGATGGCATTAGTGGCATGGTCAAAGGTTTAACACTGGATTGTTTAGAGATAAGTTTTATCTCTGTTGATAGATGGCGTTTTTAGTGGGTCAGCTATCCAAATGGCTAACTGTACAATAGTTTACAAACAAAAGAAATCAAAATTTTATCCTACTTCTAATTGTCGTATCGAAATGAAACTTGGTACATATATGTAGTTCCGATGACAATACTGTAATTTGGTATCTTGGAGCTGATCTGATGATAGAGCCAGGTGGTGGATGGTGGAACTGTAGCGTGTTCTTTTGTTATATTAAACTACATTTTTTTTTTTTTTTTTGTTCTAGAAACCACACGGCCACTTTAACTAAGTATACCTACTTATTATTTTAAATTTCTAGAAACATTCAAACATTTGCTTAGGTGTATTGCGTGAGACGTTAAGTTTTAACTTGCCAAGTTCTTAGTAGCCTTAATGAAGTGAAATGTTAATTGGTTGCGTTGCCTTCGAGACGGAAAGGCAACATAATTAATGTTAATAACTATTTAAGTATTTAAAAACCAATAAACCCGACAGCATATTTTGTATTTAGCGGGGGCCAATGTTGGATTTTTTACCATAAAATATATCCTATGACACTCTAGACGATCAAGACGAATCGAATGACACCTAACACTTTAAAATCGGTAACATAGAAATCTACATACATACAAACATACACACATACACACAGACATACAGACATACATACATACACTCGAAAATTTAAGCTACAGGAGGTAACATATAAATCTACATACATACTTACATATACATACACACGTACATACACTAGAAAGGCCCGCCTTTTTGGGGCTGTCGAGTGAAAAGATTGTATGTAAAAATTGTGTTTAAATTGTGGTTTCTTTTTGACAGAGGTAGCAATAAGTAAACTGATGCTAGTTGTCAACTGAACAAACAATATTATGTAAGCGATACAAGATCTTGTCGTAATTACCAATGGGCAAAGCTATGGATTATGAACCAGATTTCGCATGCGGGGCTACAACGCATTATACTAAACTCACTAAGAGATGCGAAGGTTCCTTTCTGGGACCTTTATGCTAGTAATGCTTTTTGCGATTTTTGGTACGGAACACTAAAAAACTGTATTACTTTTAAAAGTTTACCTGCATGACCTGCACCGAGGTAAGTTAGCCTAGCAATTACCAAGGCGGGTATAATTAACCACTCTGACTTGCAACACTTGGACATTTTGTGAATGGACCGGAAATTGTGGCTTTGGTTGAGCTGTTTCTTAAATTTATTATAATTTAACTGCCTCCGTAGCTCAATGTAAACAACATGAGGTTTCAAAACGGAGTTTGCGAGTTCGATTCTCTGTGGCATACATATACTGGGTTTCTTAATTGTATGCCTAGCAAGCTTCTTTTATCTTATTTATATCTGCCGCCATGTAGCAAAGTTGATAGCATTGTGTTCCGGTTGTTTGAGATAAGATAGCCCTCAAATAATTTAGGGTTCCATTGGTGGAGGTGCTTCCACAAGTCGTATCTTCACTTAACATCAGGTGTGATAGAGATGAAGCAACCCATTCTGCATAAAAAAAGTTTTACACAATACACCTACAGCTATACCCACCATAAACGCAATGAAAAAAGAAAGCGATTTTTCCTGCATACTTCTCATAAGTACAGACATAATTGGATGAATATGTCTAAAAGCGTTGATTACATATCATCTTGAAGTCTATCAATTAGCAATGTTGAGTACAGTCACCTGCAGCTAAAAGTATACAAAGTTTCCAGAACTATTGCATTCGTGCAAGGCAAAACATGCCATGGGTATTTAAATTTCATGTTCTGTCAATACCATAAGTAGTACGGTCAAGCCAAAAAAAATAAATTAAAAACAAAATAGATCTAGCGCAATAGCTAGAACTTTTACTGTATATAGGTAAATGTACATATGATCATGTACATATATATACTACTAACGAGCAACAGTGTCATTGGTGCGGAGCTCTCGAAAAATCTGCGACCGCCCAAATTCTCCCAAGGAAAGCGATGCATTTGCATACTTTCGTAGTTATCTAATCTAACTATAAATGCGAAAGTGTGGATGTTTCTGTATTTGTTAGTTTGATTGTTTGTTGCACCATCACGGCGAAACGGATGAACGGATTTGGATGAAATTTGGTATATAAATAGAGCATACCATGAATTAAGACATAGCATTACATTTTTTATCCCGATAAATTGCGGACTTCCCGCGGGCCAACAAATTAAACATCCGCGATAGTATATAGTTTATAAGCTATTTTATGTATTTTAAAGGTTTAAGATAATAATTGATTAGTGCAAACTGGTAGCTTGTATATCCGTTACGATAAGGCCACCTTTTTGTACGATTTATCATGTACTGATTTACGAGTATGTACTTTCTTTTAATTTTATTGTGCAATTATACAAATTGATTCATTTATTGGTCGCGTTTACCGAACCCTCCTTTTAATCACAGCAGTCGTAAAATAGAAAAGATGCCGTACAATGCAATTAAATATTACTTACAAAAAAAAACATTCAAACGGTCGAATTGAGAAATCGGTAAAGAAGTAGGTAGGTAATTGAACTGTAATTTTTGATACCTGTTTTCATTTACAGTCGGTCATTCAGAAATTGAATCTCTGCATCAAGTTTTTCTCTTTGTTTAATGGGATTACGTAACAGGTCACACAACCAAACAAGCTGCGAGGTATACAAAATTTTTATTTTTATTCTAAACTGAAACACAAAATGTGTACATACACAACTACGAATAACTTGCAATCAATAAATTATATAACATGCAAAATGTTAATTTTGCATGTTATTCATTCAAATTTCCTCCAAGATTATTCATTCAAATTTCATAGTCGAGAGAGTGAACAAAATAAAAATGACGTAGGTTGATACAAACTCTGAACCTAACATGTCCTAAAAACTAAAGGTTTAGGATCAAAAAATTTTGTGTTGACACAAAGCTCATTGAATATAGTCTAGCTATCCTTACTAATGGATTATTGAACCGTGGCATGCCTAGGGTTTCAAAAGCAAGTCCAATAATGTTTCTGTGGTTTTTACATAGTCAATGAAATTAAGGTAGATATTATTCCCTCCTTTTTCATATGCACCAGCCTTTTATTTAAATCATTATATCCAGGTTTACATACCTATTAGAATATGTTTTTGTCGGTCAGCAAAAATACTACGCAGCATCAAATTTAATGGAATGAGAACAACCAACAATCCAACGAGTTGTAGTACACTAATTGATATCCAAATTGAGTACTGCGTAATGTACGCTGGGCTTCTCGGCTTATATGAAGGTACCGCCACTAACACATCGCTCTATTAGAACGATGTATTATTTACGAATTGAGAAGACAAGTCTTGGGGTTTCCTAAACTATAATTAATATTAAAATTTAAACAAGAAAGCAACGGTAGTAATTTGCAATGCATAATTTTGTGCTAATAAATAAGATCTTGTATTGTAACAATATTACCAAGAATAAAATAATATGTGTTCGCTTAAATTTTGAATACCTACGAGTAGTTATATGAATCTTGATTGGTGTTAACTTCATTCATTCCTACGTAGTAGTGCTTGAAACAACATCTATATGTTTCAACTCACGAAATATACAGAAATGCACACGTGATAGGGGGTGAGCCCATCGCCGTTGAAATGTGCAAATTTATAAATGTTATTTGGTGGAAAGTCCTATAGTCACATTTTACGACACCCACGGGAAGAGACGGGTTGGTACTTAACTATTCTTTTGACGTTCCGAAGCAACATATCCTATAGAAAGAAATACATGAAACAAGGTTATTTGGCGGAATGTTAGATTTCATTGCAACTTCTATTAGTTTAATTGAAGTACACAGGTAATCATCATCATATCAACCGAAAGATGTCCACTGATGGACAAAGACCTCCCCCAAAGATCTCCACAACGATGGGTTCTGCGCTGCCCATGTCCAGCGGCATCCCGAAATATTTACCAAATCGTCGGTCCACCTCGTGGGGGACCTGCCCACCACGCCGCGTCTTCCGGTGCATGGTCACCACTCGAGAAGTACACAAGTAGGATACCTAATTTACTTAATAAAGTTTATAATATAAAGTAATATTTTATTTTCTAAGTCTTTATTTATAAGAACCTACTTTCGAAAACATTTTACCAATTAACGGAAGTCGTCGAGCGATTAATCCCTTACACTCGTGTTTTCCTTCGGGTTTTCCTAATGGGCGACTTCCACTGTGACAATTTTCCAAAGCCCCAAACGGCACCCTTGTGAACTGACACGGATTTCCAATAGAATAACCTTATTCAAAGACACCCGTTATTCGCCGCCGAGCCAATGACTCGTTGCCGTCGGATTACAAAAGAGAACAATGTTTAATTAATTCAGGAAAATATGCAATTAATTACGAATGAATACGTTTTAATGGAAATATTATGAGCATTTAAATTCCGAATGTACATTATGTACGAGTGATTTCAATCAGTTTCACTCATAGTTTACATTTTAAGTGTTCATTTCATTACAAAATGATGTATAAATAAGCAAAGTGTAAAATAATTACTTGGGCAACCCTAAATCACAGGAGATCGGAGAGCACCCTAAAAGAATGGAACGCTTTATGAAAAAAAGTCTATCAAAATTTAATAGCATTCCGACTAGCAGCACGCCCAATGACTTTGATATTTTCAGCGGTATTAATTAAAAAATTATAAAGCTTCCCCTCTTCGCCGTCCGCCACCCCGCAGCCATTGTTCCCCCACAAAGCATTTATATCGGGGTAAAAGATAAATATGCGAGACGCAGGTAATTGTGCGCTTTTATTGAGCTGTTGTTTGATTTCAAAGGCTTTACTGTATGGTTCGATAACAACACTCGACGCCGTTTAAATTTATGTGGTTTTTCCGGAAGCACGTCCATGTGTTTCAATATTATATATACCGTTATGGTTCAATATCTTTATGATGGACTTTCCTGTAGTTTTATAGTATTTGCCCCGCGACCGACGAATCTACTATTTAATTAAAAATTGATCGTACTTTGGTTTTGGAAATAGATAGAAAAAAGAATAGATTTTCTTTAAGTAATAGTTGATAATTTCCTTTTCCACTGTTGATAATAAAACTGGGATTATAAACAATGACGCAATAAACAATATAGCGAGATAAGCAAAATAAAAAATATATTTTAATCAAATTTAGAGAACTCCTAGGTATGCTCCTGAGATTGATTCCTTTAACTTAACAATACTTACAATATTTGTGTTTTTTTCTAATTTGGATTTTTGTATACTTGTCTATTTCGAATACCTATTACCTATCAAGACAATGAAGCATTTTTCCATCCTATCAAGTATATCCCGTGAAAACAAAATCTTAATTCTAAACATCGTACAAAATAAGATACAAACATTTATCTAGTTCAAATGAAACCTCAAAGGTAAATATTTTCTCGTATCGTTGGCGATGATTTTCCGTAACAATGCTTCCCCAAGGTGGCCGAGGTAATTATGATTGAGCACAAAATGGATAAAAATAAGGTTGGTATTGTTTCAGACATAATTAGGGTTTGTGGTCCCGGCGGGTAACGCGAATTGCAAGTCACCCGACCTTATGACGAGAATTTCGTTTTACTGACTCTCCCGTTACTACGTTGCTTCAATGAAGACAGACGAGATATATTTTCATGAAGTACTTAGGTGTGTTTGTAATATCATTTAAGTAGCAAGCACCTAGTGTGAATAATATAAAAAATATAATATTTCGGAAATCTGCGCCAATTATCTAGTCACAAATATCTATAAATTTTCATATAAGCCGGCTTCGAATCCGCAACCGTTGACGTAGACTGTAGTAGACGTACTTCACTAATCGGTTGTTTAACTTTATCTCTATAACATACAAAGTGACCTTTGTACCGAATGAGGTGGTCAGGGATTTTCCTAACACTAAAAGTCTAATTGATGAAACAATGTACATGGTTTACCTATCGAAATATTCAGAAATGCACACGTAAGCCCATCACTGTTGAAACGTGCAAGTCTATAGATATTTTTATTGTAAAGCCCTTAATAGCTTTTTACGATATCCCCGGGAAGAGTCCGGTTGGTTCAATTCTTTTTACTCGGCTGCCTAAGGAAGGAGAGTAATGTTTTTGCGTACTGGAAATCACACGGCACTTCAGTCATAAATATGTTACTTTTTATATAACTAGGTACATAATAACCCAAATGATACAGTATTCAGGCAAAATATACTTACCTGTGTTAAGTGAGATAGGTACCTATAATTCGACGATAAAAGTACTTAGTATGTTGTTTATGGATGAAAACTTTAACAGAAAATGTCTGCTTGAAGTGTTGTTAGATCTACATCAATGAAAAAATGGCTTAAAGGAAAAAATAAAAGATAATGAAGTGAATTTGAAGGTTTTCGTATTGTTTCTAATTCGTCAGAGGTTTTAATTTTAAAAAAGATCATTGGTGAATATATTTCTTTATTCTGGCAAAATTATCATAAATTTATCAGTATTTAACTTTAGAAGTCTCCAGGTATGCACGTATACTATATAGTAAGAGAACATAGGTGCGACTGTACCACGTCACGTTCGCGTGGCGTCTTATTTTCAAAATAACATCCCAAAATTATTACATCAAACAATCTTATCTCCAAGAATTTGTCAAATTAAATTAACATCTCGAGTTTCGCGTTCCAGAATAACATCCCCGGGCTCGATTATGAATATTAATATGCCGGTGACACTGCAGGTTAGCGGTTTAACGTTAACTCGGCTTGACAAACCTTCCGCCAGTTAACATAGCCGCAGATATGCGAGACGCCTCTCATTAGCAGAGTAATTCATTCGCAGGTGTTATGTATGGTTCTGCCAGACTTTGAGGTGCTTGGAAATCTAATGTTACCTAATATTTTAAGACTAGTAGAATTTGGAGTATTAATTTTCGAGACTTTAGTATACGTAAGATATCTAATGCCATCCCATTTGCTTATTCATAGTATTTCGCAAACATTTACACATAGTTAATGAAAAGGTTACACCTCGGAAGGTCCTCGAATATGTGCATATTCTATCTCTATGACCTGAGTTAAGTAGGTGTACCTACCTACTCTTATGTCAAACATACGATAAGCTACGGTATTGTCACTTCTGCAAGGGGTCATTGATAGGGTTGAGCTCTTGAAGTCTGTGGTTGCTGACGACTCTGTAGAGCGTGACACACGATCCAGGAAGAGGTATTGATACTACTGCTAGACATCGAGACTTAGCGTGAAAAACAGAAACATAGATATATTTGAAGTATTATTACTGAAGTTCCATTGGAAATGATAGAACTTTCCACTTCGGCTAATAAAAAACAGTACTTAACAACGCTCTAGAAAAGTTGAAATGTGTCTGCTAATTCAAGTAAACTTAAATCCGTTCGGTTCGATCCTCATAGCTCCTAAGATAAAGCCATAATTAAGGGCCTTCTCAATCGATTAACTTAAGCCGAGTTTAAATAGACGTTAACTCCGAGAGAAAGGTTTACTCCGCCGTGAAATGGCATTAGGTTTTCGCGCGTTTTATGCTCCTGCAGACGAGAAACGAGTCGCTAAGAAAGGGGGATTTAATGGGAGATTGACTTAATTAGTTACCGTCGTAAATTAGCGGAAGTATTTTTGATTGATACGACTTAAAAGGATTTGTTCGACGTTTACAATGGATCAGGCTTCACGCGGACTACCTTCAACAGTAAATCATTTTACATCTTCAACGGAGGTAAATTTTTTTTTCCGATTCCCTTGAGGAGTGGGTGCCAACTAGTTTTATCAACAACGAAGTGGAGCTATACATTAATTCCTTTTCATCCAGGTATACATTAATTCCACATGAGTGAAACTTGATAATTTGTATTTTTTTTTGTTATTTATTTAACGGAAAGCTATTTGTTACAGAATGCATCGTAAATTAGCCAACAAAGCTTCCACCGATAAAGATGATGATTGATTGATGATTTGCATTGAGTGAACACATTCAATGTAGTTCTTATATTAAATCCGGTATGAGTAAATTCAATTACAATAACCGGTAAATATGGCAAATACAAATAAAAAATGAAATTTTCTTTTATCCCACAAATAATACATATTATTTGACTAACATCTTTCTTTTTATTGGTAGGTATTATTATTATCTTTAACATTTTAATTTAATAAATTTTAATGTAAAATCTACAATTTTTAAGAGTCTCTATTTGAATTTTCAATAAATGAATCAGATACGCTTTATTGCTTGCATAAGGTACTTCACTTAGGATTCTATTTTTACTACGATTAGGGTTTACAAGAATGACAAATAAAGCAAAAGTGAATTTATTGACTATTCGATTATTTATCCATCGTAACCTAGGTACATACATCACTTTATCGCATTACAAGGTTTTACCGAGGAAGGAATTATTGTCAGGTAAGGAAAATTGCAAGCTATTGGAGCGCCTGGTTGAGCGTCGCACGACCGAAAGGCCAGTCTCCCTACGTTATATTCTTCTCACGATTCCCGAAGGGAAGCGTGTGGAGCCTACTCTCCAGACAATGGTCTGCTGCTAGGAGTGTCTGCCGCTATCTGTTGCGTGGCGCGGTTGGGCGGTTCAGGACTCCGAATCCGTGGTGTCCACCACTAGGTCTCTGGGCAGCTGTCTGAAGTCGGGCGGGCGCGTGTGGTGCGGCGCCAGCCCGTGGATGTGAGGGAGTGAGGACTCGTCCGCTCTCAAGAACTGGGACTTGGCTAAGCGTCTCACGAAGCGATCCAGGCTTTCCATTTTAAGGTCTCTCTGGATCACTGCGTTTCTGACGAAACGGGGAGCACTTACTATTGAACGAAGCGTCATCGATTGTTGCGACTGCAGCTGGGTCCTGGACGAGTCCAGGGTCCTGCGTAGGTGAGACGCGGTCTAATATACGTCTTATAGACGCCTATTTTCGCGCGTACTGGAAGCTTTGAGGTCAACACCGGCCGGAGAAGCGCCCGTGCTGCGCGCGACTGCCCTATCGCGTGTTTCACGTGCGCCTTCATGTTCAAGCACCGGTCGATGTAGACCCCTAGGTATTTCACCACGGGGGCCCACTCGATCTCCTGTGCGAACAGTCTGACGCGTGGTGGCTCTTTTAGACGAGGGTGTGTCCTGTAAATGTTAATGGCTTGCGTTTTGTTAACATTAACTGAAAGTCTCCACTTACTTAGCCAGACGGGGAGAGCGTCCAGAGTCCTCTGTATTTTTTTGACGGCGTGTTTGGCGTTCATGGACGACGCGTAGTCGTCCGCAAACAGGGCTAGAGACAGGCCAGTCTCTACTTAGCACAAAGGTCTATATAGGTCCTACTGCCCCTCTACTTGAGACCCTTCTGGCCGTGCAGGTTCAGGGACATATTTTTTTATTATGTAAAACATTTTTATTTAATTAATTTAGTGTAATTAGAATTATTTAGCATTACATTTATATATTAGTACCCCTTATACAATGCTATGGCAAATTATAATATTTCTTACT